>CM031613.1:11668831-11688831 GCA_018398815.1 Conus ventricosus
AACATCAACACCCACTGTCTGTCTGTCTTGGACACAGAACATCAACACCCACTGTCTGTCTTGGACACAGAACATCAACACCCACTGTCTGTCTGTCTTGGACACAGAACATCAACACCCACTGTCTGTCTGTCTTGGACTCAGAACATCAACACCCACTGTTGTCTGTCTTGGACACAGAACATCAACACCCACTGTCTGTCTGTCTTGGACACAGAACATCAACACCCACTGTCTGTCTGTCTTGGACTCAGAACATCAACACCCACTGTCTGTCTGTCTTGGACACAGAACATCAACACCCACATTCTGTCTGTCTTGGACTCAGAACATCAACACCCACTGTCTGTCTGTCTTGGACACAGAACATCAACACCCACTGTCTGTCTGTCTTGGACACAGAACATCAACACCCACTGTCTGTCTGTCTTGGACACAGAACATCAACACCCACTGTCTGTCTGTCTTGGACACAGAACATCAACACCCACTGTCTGTCTGTCTTGGACACAGAACATCAACACCCAGTCTGTCTGTCTAGTCTGTCTTGGACACAGAACATCAACACCCACTGTCTGTCTTGGACACAGAACATCAACACCCACTGTCTGTCTGTCTTGGACTCAGAACATCAACACCCACTGTGTCTGTCTTGGACACAGAACATCAACACCCACTGTCTGTCTGTCTTGGACTCAGAACATCAACACCCACTGTCTGTCTGTCTTGGACACAGAACATCAACACCCACTGTCTGTCTTGGACACAGAACATCAACACCCACTGTCTGTCTGTCTTGGACACAGAACATCAACACCCACTGTCTGTCTGTCTTGGACTCAGAACATCAACACCCACTGTTGTCTGTCTTGGACACAGAACATCAACACCCACTGTCTGTCTGTCTTGGACACAGAACATCAACACCCACTGTCTGTCTGTCTTGGACTCAGAACATCAACACCCACTGTCTGTCTGTCTTGGACACAGAACATCAACACCCACATTCTGTCTGTCTTGGACTCAGAACATCAACACCCACTGTCTGTCTGTCTTGGACACAGAACATCAACACCCACTGTCTGTCTGTCTTGGACACAGAACATCAACACCCACTGTCTGTCTGTCTTGGACACAGAACATCAACACCCACTGTCTGTCTGTCTTGGACACAGAACATCAACACCCAGTCTGTCTGTCTAGTCTGTCTTGGACACAGAACATCAACACCCACTGTCTGTCTTGGACACAGAACATCAACACCCACTGTCTGTCTGTCTTGGACTCAGAACATCAACACCCACTGTGTCTGTCTTGGACACAGAACATCAACACCCACTGTCTGTCTGTCTTGGACTCAGAACATCAACACCCACTGTCTGTCTGTCTTGGACACAGAACATCAACACCCACTGTCTGTCTTGGACACAGAACATCAACACCCACTGTCTGTCTGTCTTGGACACAGAACATCAACACCCACTGTCTGTCTGTCTTGGACACAGAACATCAACACCCACTGTCTGTCTGTCTTGGACTCAGAACATCAACACCCACACCCACTGTCTGTCTGTCTTGGACACAGAACATCAACACCCACTGTCTGTCTTGGACTCAGAACATCAACACCCACTGTCTGTCTTGGACTCAGAACATCAACACCCACTGTCTGTCTGTCTTGGACACAGAACATCAACACCCACTGTCTGTCTGTCTTGGACTCACACCCGCTTCTCTCCGATCATTAAGCCCTTTGAACCGTATTGACAGTCAGATGGTTTTCACATGTAAAAATATACCGGAAAGGAGAGGGGGGGGGGGGGGGGGGGGAGGAGAAGAAGAATGCTGTCGTTAAACAGACATGATGGTATCCATCAGAGGGGGTCTCTCACCAACCCTGGCTGTGTGACTCTGGCTGTGTGACCGTGAAATCCTTATTGTTGTCACTACGGCAGGCGTTGTCAGTGGTGTGTGACTGTGAAATCCTTATTGTCACTACGGCAGGCGTTGTCAGTGGTGTGTGACTGTGAAATCCTTATTGTCACTACGGCAGGCGTTGTCAGTGGTGTGTGTGACTGTGAAATCCTTATTGTCACTACGGCAGGCGCTGTCAGTGGTGTGTGACTGTGAAATCCTTATTGTCACTACGGCAGGCGTTGTCAGTGGTGTGTGACTGTGAAATCCTTATTGTCACTACGGCAGGCGCTGTCAGTGGTGTGTGACTGTGAAATCCTTATTGTCACTACGGCAGGCGTTGTCAGTGGTGTGTGACTGTGAAATCCTTATTGTCACTACGGCAGGCGTTGTCAGTGGTGTGTGACTGTGAAATCCTTATTGTCACTACGGCAGGCGCTGTCAGTGGTGTCGCGCGTATGTTGCATCACAGTAGAACGACTCAATGGACAGTAGTGCAGCGTATGTTGCATCACAGTAGAACGACTCAATGGACAGTAGTGCAGCGTATGTTGCATCTCAGTAGAGCCACTCAATGGACAGTAGTGCAGCGTATGTTGCATCACAGTAGAACCACTCAATGGACAGTAGTGCAGCGTATGTTGCATCTCAGTAGAGCCACTCAATGGACAGTAGTGCAGCGTATGTTGCATCACAGTAGAACCACTCAATGGACAGTAGTGCAGCGTATGTTGCATCTCAGTAGAGCCACTCAATGGACAGAAGTGCAGCGTATGTTGCATCACAGTAGAACCACTCAATGGACAGTAGTGCAGCGTATGTTGCATCTCAGTAGAGCCACTCAATGGACAGTAGTGCAGCGTATGTTGCATCACAGTAGAACCACTCAATGGACAGTAGTGCAGCGTATGTTGCATCACAGTAGAACCACTCAATGGACAGTAGTGCAGCGTCTTTTGTCGTGAGTTGCCTGACGGCAACCTGAGATTTGATGGTTTGTCAGGCTGCGTACTGACGAGAGGTGAGGTGACAACATTATGGTCCGTGTTGCGGCTATGTGTGTGTGTGGGGGTGGGGTGGGGGTGGGGGTGGGGGCGGAGGGCAAGCGGGGATGAGCGCCGTGTTGGAGAGAAAGTAACACGTACTTCGTCCTTCTTGTGCCGAATTTAAGATGACAGGTGATTGATCGTTCTTCGTTTTCGTTGTTCTGAATGTTGTTTATCTTGCCTGAAGAAGACCAAAGAAATGGAAAACGCGGTTTGTCTTTGTCTTGTGATTTGTTTGTCCCATATGTCTGGCGGATTAATCATTTCTCCTTAAGTATTCAAGATGGAAGATGAGGTAGTGTGTTGCTGAGTGGTGTGTGTGGGTGTGTTGACCAGCGGTGTGTGTGGGTGTGTTGACCAGCGTTGTGTCTGGGTGTGTTGACCAGCGTTGTGTCTGGGTGTGTTGACCAGCGGTGTGTGTGGGTGTGTTGACCAGCGGTGTGTGTGTGGGTGTGTTGACCAGCGGTGTGTGTGGGTGTGTTGACCAGCGTTGTGTGTGGGTGTGTTGACCAGCGTTGTGTCTGGGTGTGTTGACCAGCGTTGTGTCTGGGTGTGTTGACCAGCGTTGTGTCTGGGTGTGTTGACCAGCGGTGTGTCTGGGTGTGTTGACCAGCGGTGTGTCTGGGTGTGTTGACCAGCGTTGTGTCTGGGTGTGCTGCAGATGCCTTGAAGAACCTGGCCAAGCGGCTGGACGGGCCCTTCAACATCGAGTCCGTGGTGGACCCCATTGACGTCAAGATCAGTGACGCCATCATGAACCTGCAGGAGAACAGCGACCAGGTCTCCTCCAAGGTGGCCCCGTGACGTCACGGCGGGGTAGGGTGGGGAGGGAGATACACTTTGTATTGGAGTGTCTCTTGTGAAAGGGAGGGGTGGGGGTGGGTGGGGAAGAGAGAGGAGAGAGAGAGAGAGAGAGGAGAGAGAGAGAGAGAGGAGAGAGGAGAGAGAGAGAGAGAGAGACTGAATGAGAATAAATGGAGGGTGTGCATGTATGTGTAAGAGTTGTGTATGTTTATGTGTGTGTATTATGCTGTTAAATGTATGTATGTACAAATTCCCTGTTTCTCTCTCTCTCTCTCTCTGTGCGCGTGCGAGAGAGAGAAAGAGAGAGAGAGAGAGAGAGAGAGAGAGAGAGGAGAGAGAGAGAGAGAGAGAAAGAAGGGTAGGTGGTGGGTGTGTTCAGAGAAGAAAACCCAAGGAGGACTCTCGCACTGCCCCTATCTGTGTGTCTCATTTCCACCCCAGACCCTCCCTCTCTCCCTCCCTCTCACTCTCTCCCCTCCTCTCTTTCTCTGCGTCACCCTCTCGCTCCCCTGTACCTCTCCCTCTCCGTCCGTTCTCTCCACCCTCTCCTCTTCCTCTGCCCGTCTCTATGTGTCCGTCTGTCTGTCTGTCCCTTCCCACCTCTATCTCTCCCCCACTGCCCGTCTCTCTCCTTCTCCCCCCTCCTCCTCTCCTACCTGTCTGCCTGTCTCACGCTGTCCCTCTCTGTCTCTGTCAGTCTGTCTGTCTGTCCCTTCCCACCTGTATCTCTCCGCCACTGCCCCGTCTCTCTCCTCCCTCTTCTTCCTCTCCTACCCTGTCTGTCTGTCTGTCTCTCTCCCCCCCCCCCCCCCCTTTCGTCTCTGTCCCTCTGTCAGTCTCACTTTCACTCTCTCTGTGTGCGTCTCTCACTCTCTCACTGTCTATCTTTGTCTCTCACTCTGTCTGTCTGTCTGTCTGTCTCTCTCTCTCTCTCTCTCTCTCTCTCTCTCTCTCTCTCTCTCTCTCTCTCTCTCTCTCTCTCTCTGTGCCAGAGTCGTTCAAAGCCGTTCACTCGATCAAATCAAGGTGGATTGGACCCAAGGCTTTGCAGTCCCAAGCCAGCCTCAGTATTGATGGACACGCAGTCCTCGTGTTGCCCTGCTGGGACACTGGACCTAGACCAGACCTAGACCAGACCTACCAAGGACTGCCTTATAAGAACGGGCTTAGGCCGGGGGGGGGGGGGGGGGGGGGGGGTTTGTGTGCTGGATATGGCCGAATGTTCTCGAGCATTTAGGCAAATTAAGGGTAGTTTTGCTGTTGTTGAGAGCAAGTCCTTGGGTTCTTCAAGTGTGCGAATTCAGGCATCACCAGAGGGGAATACCCCGAGTCGCATACTGAAGGAGGGAGAGTTACTGGGAAGTGTTTCGCATGTCCGAGGGATAGTGACAAGGAGTTGGCGACCTGCCAGTCCTGGGTAGAGAAGAGTGTCCACTTTGAGCACTGGCTATTCACTGGGCTCTCCCGTGGGCCTGAAAGGAAGGCGATCGTGTCAGGTGACCGTCACGGGTAGGTGACCGTCAGCTGCCGGCAGAGTACAGCGACCATTCAGTCGTCCTGTTCTGAGGAATGAATGGAAGGCTGCGGCCTATCGAGTGGTTTGCGCCTTGTTGTCTATAGAGGTAGTAAATACTTGAAGCATCAGTCATGGCTGGTAGAGAGGTCCAGGCTGTTAGTTCAATGGGTAGCTTGGGGGAATCGAACATGAGTTTGAATAGGAGGTTATGCATTAACCACTGGGTGCCCAAGTCTTTGTTGGCGCTAGCAGCTGTGGTGTGTGTGTATGTGTAGGTGACTAGTGATTCCATTGGTGGAATAAAAATAACTTGGGGATTTATTGGTACAAATCGTGTGATGTGTGTGTGCCAGTGATTCCATTGGTTGAGCCAGTTAAACTCGGGTTCTCTCTTTCTTTGAGAACGAATATAAGGTGCTTGGAAAACCAGGAAGTGTGTGACTCGCTTAAGGGAAAGTGAACTCGCCCGTCTTGCTGAGGGCTCAAGAAAATACAGCGTGAAGCAGAGGTTAGCTGTCGCCTCGTTGTCTCCTGGGTGGGGACGTATGACAGTGGAGGTTGCTGTAGCCTCGGAGCCGACGACGAAAAGAATTGTCTCCGTGTGGGGACGGTCGACAGCAAGACGTGTAGCCTGTTGGAGCCTAGACAGGGAGCTGCCAGACAACGGTGGGGTGTTTGCAGCCAGAGAAGACCTGTGGGAGAGGCCGACAGGAGCCCTTTCAGTGGAGAGGGCGAAGTACGGTGGAGTCCGGGAGACTCGGCGTGAGGGTGCGACTCAAGCTACGTTGCCAGTGTCCCCCAACTGGGATTTGGCCAATCGGGAGGACACAACAGTGTGGCAGCTTCAGCTCGTGGTCGTACAGTGGATGAGAGAAACTGGCGATCAACCAAGGAATGCTGGCAAGTTACGGACGTTTTATTTGTTCTTAAGTTTATAAGTGTGCAAACAGAACTGTGGAATATTGTCTTTCCTGGTTAATGAAGAGTGATTGAAGAAAAGGGGATGCGATTTATGAGATTGTCTGTATGCTGTTTACATTGTTGTATGATACAGATAGTTGTGTTGTGTAGTGACGGGTGGGGGCTCGGAGTCAAGTTAAATAAAGTTGATTATTTTCAATGAAATGTTATTGGTTTCCCGTCACCTTTGTGCGGGCCCGATGTGAGTGACAGAGTGCGTGTGCCTATGCGAGAGCGCATTTTGGTTGTGAAAGCGTAAATACTTCTGTCATAACCCCCTGCATCCCTGAATATGAAAATCATATTTTAATAACGAGGGGGAGCGTCGGAGACCCGTCACACGGGGTAAGGGCGTGAAAATGACAGAAGAGAAGGACAGAGATGGGGGAGTGGAGCGAGGAGTGTGAGCGAGTTTGGGGTGAAGGAAGAGAGAGAGAGGGGGGGAGGGGGGAGAGGGTTATTGTTAATGAGGGGAAAGGACAAGCACAGAGACAGGCATTTTCTAACACCTTGCCTATGACGAAAAACAAGCAAGCAAAAGTGGTGAAATAAACTGTTGCTAAAGTGAATAAACAATGTAAACAATGCAGCGAACAGGAAATGTCATCGCTTATTGTTGTACAGCAGATACACAAATCAGCTTCCAAGTATCCACAGAGAGAGAGAGAGGAGAGTGAGAGAGAGAGAGAGAGAGAGGAGAGAGAGAGAGAGAGAGAGAATGAAAATAGTGGAGGATAAGAGATGTGGGGGATGGGTTGAGGAGGGGAAGAAGAAAATGAAATGAAAGTGACATGGGGGGGGGGGGGGGGGGGGGGGTAAGTTAGAGATAGAGGCGAAAGAGCGGTAGTGGAGTGGGGGTGGAGGGAGGGTTCGGGTGGGGGGAGTGGGGAGGGAGGAGTGTTGGGGGGGGGGGGGGGGACCATGGGGGTGTTTCTGGCCTGTCGGCTCCGCCTGAAGATGGACGCGCGCGCTGTGATAACGTGTCAAAACAATTCATTATGTCCCTCCCTCAGGGCGGCGCTGTGTGTGTGTGTGTGTGTGTGTGTGTGTGTGTGTGTTTGTGGAGAGAGATAGAGGGGGGAGGGAAAGGGGGGGGGGGGGGGGGGGGAAGAGGCACATAGAGAGAACAGATAGACGGACGGACGATGGACGGAGATTCACACACACACACACGCACGCACGCACGCACGCACGCACGCGCTCCCGCACGCACGCACGCTGTTGGCTGGACAACAAGCGGAAAGTTGATGATAGAGAGCCAGACCGGTTGTCCCACAATGTTGACTGGACAGCAAGCAGAAAGTTGATGATAAGAGAGCCAGACCGGTTGTCCCACAATGTTGACTGGACAACAAGCAGAAAGTTGATAAGAGAACCAGACCGGTTGTCCACAATGTTGACTGGACAACAAGCAGAAAGTTGATGATAAGAGAACCAGACCGGTTGTCCCACAATGTTGACTGGACAACAAGGAAAGTTGGTGATAGAGAGCCAGACCGGTTGTCCACAATGTTGACTGGACAACAAGCAGAAATTTGGTGATAGAGAACCAGACCGGATGTCCCACAATGTTGACTGGACAACAAGCGGAAAGTTGGCGATAGAGAGCCAGACGGTTGTCCCACAATGTTTGGTGGACAACAAGCAGAAAGTTGGTGATAGAGTGCCAGACCGGTTGTCCCACAATGTTTGGTGGACAACAAGAAAAGTTGGTGATAGAGAGCCAGACCGGTTGTCCCACAATGTTGACTGGACAACAAGCAGAAAGGTGATGATGAGAGAACCAGACCGGTTGTCCACAATGTTGACTGGACAACAAGGAAAGTTGGTGATAGAGAGCCAGACCGGTTGTCCCACAATGTTGACTGGACAACAAGGAAAGTTGGTGATAGAGAGAGGAAGACCGGTTGTCCACAATGTTGACTGGACAACAAGGAAAGTTGGTGATAGAGAGCCAGACCGGTTGTCCCACAATGTTTGGTGGACAACAAGGAAAGTTGGTGATAGAGAGCCAGACGGTTGTCCCACAATGTTTGGTGGACAACAAGCAGAAAGTTGGTGATAGAGAGCCAGGCCGGATGTCCCACAATGTTGACTGGACAACAAGCAGAAAGTTGGTGATAGAGAGCCAGACCGGTTGTCCCACAATGTTTGGTGGACAACAAGCGGAAAGTTGGTGATAGAGAGCCAGGCCGGTTGTCCCACAATGTTTGGTGGACAACAAGCAGAAAGTTGGTGGTAGAGAGCCTGCAGAGGGAGGGAGGGGGAGGGGGAAGAAAGTGTCAGGACGGGGTGGGGTGGGAGGAAGAGGGATTGGGTGGGGGTGGGGGTTGTCACATGGGACCGGGGGATCCTTGGCATTCCACTGCACGGCTTCGCAGCAACAGAGCCTGTGATGTGTCGTGACTCCCCCCCCCCCCCCCCTTCCCTCCCGCCTTCCGTTTCTCTTTCTCTTCTCTCGAATCTTCCCTTCCCATTCGTCCCCGAGTCCCTGCTACTACCACCATCTCTGTCGTCGTTGTCGCTGTTGTAGGCCTCCCTCCCCCTCTCTCTCTCTGTCTGTCTCATTGTCTGTCTGTCTGTCTGTCTGTCTCTCTCTCTCTCTCTCTCTCTCTCTCTCTCTCTCTCTCTCTCTCTCTCTGGCACAGGGTTGTTCGACAGGTGACTGAGAGGGCAACAAAAACACCTAGATATAGAAAAAAACAAACAACTGACGTCGTACTTTGGCGATGCCCTGTCTTCTCTAGTACATTACAATGTAGTCTAGTATACTACAGTACAGTCCAGTACATTACAATACAGTCTAGTACATTACAATGTAGTTCAGTACATTACAATACAGTCTGGTATATTACAGTACAATCCAGTACATTACAATACAGTCTAGTACATTACAATGTAGTCCAGTACATTACAATACGGTCCAGTACATTGCAATACAGTGTAGTACATTACAATGCAGCCCAGTACATTACAATACAGTCCTGCGCATTACAATACAGTGTAGTACATTATAATACAGTGTAGTACATTACAATACAGTGTAGTACATTACAGTACAGTGTAGCACATTACAATACAGTTTGCTACACTACATTACAGTCCAGTGCATTACAATACAGTGTAGTACATTACAATGCAGTCCAGTACATTACAGTGTATTTGTGTATACTATATTACAGTCTAGTATATTACAATGCAGTCCAGTACAATGCAACATAGTCCAGTACATTACTGTACAGTGTAGTACATTACAACACAACCTAGTATATTACAACACGGCCAGTACATTACAACACGGCCTAAAACATTACAACACGGCCTAGTACCTTACAATACAGTCTAGTACATTACAGTACAGTCTAGTACATTACAATACAGTGTAGTACATTAGAACACAGCCTAGTACATTACAACACAGCCTAGTACATCACAACACAGCCCCGACAGGTGTTGACTGCGCTGTCTCGGTACCTGCAGGCAGGTGTCCAGCGGCTAGCCAGAGGTCGTTCTTATCTAACGAACTGTCAGACCCGGCCCCATCGTCTTGCCACGCCGTCCAGGCCCTCTCCACATCCCGCTCTTCCTTCTAAATAAACCTGCCCTCTTGGGGAAAAAAAAAGAAAAGAAAAAGGGTGGGGGGTGGAGGTGGGGTGGCCTTAAGAATGGGATATGCAAACTGCGTTTTTGATCTGACCTTTTGTTGATGCAAGAGAGCGTCGCTTGTGTGTGTGTGTGTGTGTGTGGGGGGGGGGGGGGGGGGGGGGGGGGCTAGCTGTGAATGAGTCTAACGTAAGCAGTGTGCGCCGTCGGTTGTTGCTGGTGTGGTTGGCTCCATTGTCTGGAACATTTCTGAACATTGTCCACCGCACAGTGTTTCTGTTTGTTGATTTTAGACGATCCATTGTCCACCGCACAGTGTTTGTTGATTTTAGACGATCCAGTGTCCACCGCTCAGTGTTTCTCTTTGTTTGTTGATTTTAGACGATCCATTGTCCACCGCACAGTGTTTGTGTTTGTTTGTTTGTTTTAGACGATCCAATGTCCACCGCTCAGTGTTTCTGTTTGTTGATTTTAGACGATCCAAGATTTCGTCGGATTACCTGTGCCATTCTTGGCTTGCAGAAGAAGAAAGGGAGATCATTCAACATGCTCATAGAACTGTATGAAATCGTGCGAAGGGCAGTAACCCTTTGAAAGTTTTCCGAATGAAAAGTTTCTGACTGGTTGACAGACTCTCTTGTGGTGGTGGAAATCCATTGGTTTGGCTGGTCTACAAGTTAATGTTTGCACCCTGATTCAAAAGTGTACATTTCATTGGGGATGGCCGTAGTATTGCAAGTTCACAATGGTTTAGAAATGAATAATGGACATGTTGGACAAGGAGATGGCTTCAATCGATGTCACGGCCTATTCAGCGCTGTTCCAAGCACAGCGGCTCTGACACTGTGTGTCTCCGTCCAGCGCTAGCGAACAGTACTTTGCAGATTGGGTTGTCTCCCGTGAGGAAAGATCGTTCGAACTTCAATTAAGAAATCGGTTAGCAGTGTCTCCCAGCTCAACGATCCATGCGAATAGATCCTGGATCGTGGACACCAGTTAGGAGAAAAGGTACAGTTCCGTCACCAGTGTCAATCTGGGTCGTTGAATACGGTGTTTTTGTGACGCTGAGACGCCCGGTTACGTCATCGGTGTCCAATCTGGGTCCGTTGAATACAGTGTTTTTGTGATGCTGAGACGCCCGGGAGGTCGCTAGGGTGCCCAGATGTCATGTTGCATTGTGTCCTGTTTCACTGTTTCATTGTATTATGTTTCATTGTGTCCTGTTTCACTGTATCCTGTTGTCATTGTGTCCTGTATCACTATTTCATTGTATTCTGTTTCACTGTTTCTTTGTATCGTTTCACTGTTTCATTGTATTCTGTTTCACTGTATCCTGTTTTCATTGTGTCCTGTTTCACTGTTTCATTGTATTATGATTCACTGTATTCTGTTTCACTGTATCCTGTTTTCATTGTGTCCTGTTTCACTGTTTCATTGTATTATGTTTCATTGTGTCCTGTTTCACTGTATCCTGTTTTCATTGTGTCCTGTTTCACTGTATCATTGTATTATGTTTCATTGTATTATGTTTCATTGTCCTGTTTCACTGTTATTGTATTATGTTTCATTGTATCCTGTTTCATTGTCCTGTTTCACTGTTATTGTATTATGTTTCATTGTGTCATGTTTCACTGTTTCACTGTATCCTGTTTCATTCTGTCCTGTTTCACTGTATCCTGTTTCATCGTGTCCTGTTTCATTGTTTCATTGTATCGTGTTTTATTGTAGATGTCCCAGATTTTAAGCGTACGATTTTAAGCCCGGCGGCCCAGTGGCCATAAATCTCCCATGTTGGTATAAATGAATCATTTCCAAATAGACACAACTCCACAATAAACATGAAAAAATTGAACAGCAACAAGCTGGTCTTTTTGGCGTGTTCACAGCGTGTTCAAATACTTCAGCTAACGTTTGTGACAGGGACTATTAAAGTTGCAATTCTAAAAAAAAAAAAAAAAAAAAAAAAAGGGGGGGGGGGGGGGGGGGGGGGGAGATTCACGCACAAATACAAATGCAAACATATACTTGCGACAAATGTCATGAAAAATGAAGGGGGGGGGGGGGGGGATAAATGATAAAGGCAAGAAAACATGAGAATAAACCACTCATGTTATTAACCTTACTTGAGAGAGAGAGAGAGAGAGAGAGAGAGAGAGAGAGAGAGGAGAGAGAGATCTGCTCTAATAGTTTTGACTTCCATAAAGCTGTATACACTTTTCTGAAACGTTAATGAGCGTTCCGTTTTGTTCACGTTTGATCACAAGAGGATTTGATTGTCTAATAAAATGTTTTATAAAGCGATTGATGGTTTGGAATAATAATTGTTTTATATCATCGCGTTTGAGGGCTTTTTTAATACCACGGGAGAAGAATATCGACTTCCAGGAATGGTGTTTAAACTGAATAGATTGGATGGAAGAGTGGTGTTAAACTGAATAGATTGGGTGGAAGAGTGGAGTTAAACTGAATAGATCAAGTGGAAGAGTGGAGTTAAACTGAATAGATGGGATGGAAGAGTGGATTTAAACTGAATACATTGGATGGAAGAGTGGAGTTAAACTGAATAGATTGGATGGAAGAGTGGAGTTAAATTGACTAGATCGGGTGGAAGAGTGGAGTTAAACTGACTAGATCGGGTGGAAGAGTGGAGTTAGACGGACTAGATGGGGTGGAGGAGTGTTAAGCTCAGCATGCCATCTCCTTTGTTCTTACTGTCCAGTAAAGGTGTACTGGCTTTCACCTAGCTCAGCATGCCATCTCCTTTGTTCTTACTGTCCAGTAAAGGTGTGCTGGCTTTCACCTAGCTCAGCATGCCATCTCCTTTGTTCTTACTGTCCCAGTAAAGGTGTGCTGGCTTTCACCTAGCTCAGCATGCCATCTCCTTTGTTCTTACTGTCCCAGTAAAGGTGTGCTGGCTTTCACCTAGCTCAGCATGCCATCTCATTTGTTCTTACTGTCCCAGTAAAGGTGTGCTGGCTTTCACCTAGCTCAGCATGCCATCTCCTTTGTTCTTACTGCCCAGGGGTCCATTGGACAGTCCAGTAAAGGTGTGCTGGCATTCACCTCAACCTTAAAGGAGGGGTGCGGGGGGGGGGGGGGGGGGGGGGCTAGGTACGGATAGGGGAGGTAAACGAGTAATGAAGTAGCGAAGGAAGATTTAGGGAAGGGGTGGTGGAAGTGGTAGTGGTGGGAAAAAGGGGTGGGGTGGGGGTGGGGTTAATTGACAGGAAGGGGAACGAGAAAGGGAGAATGCTTATTTTGACATGGGTTAGGATCATCTGGAGTTTAAAGAAGATTGTGCGTTATTGTGCTGTCTCTCTCTCTCTCTCTCTCTCTCTCTCTCTCTCTCTCTCTCTCTCTCTGAGCACTTGCTTGCTTGCGTGTGTGTGCGCGTGTAAAGCGCATAGTGTACGTGTGCACCCGCATATTTGTGGTATTGTGCTCTTTTCTCTGGGCTCTGCTTTACACAGTGTTGTCTCTCAGCTCTTGGTATTGTGCTTTCCTTTCTCTGGGCTCTGCTTTACACAGTGTTGTCTCTCAGCTCTGTGGTATTGTGCTTTCCTTTCTCTGGGCTCTGCTTTACACAGTGTTGTCTCTCAGCTCTCTGGTATTGTGCTTTCCTTTCTCTGGGCTCTGCTTTACACAGTGTTGTCTCTCAGCTCTCTGTTCACCAGTCGTCTTCCTCCAAGCAGGTGCGGTCGCCGACTCGTGTGCTGTGCGGCTGTGGGCGGTGAGTGGGCGGTGGTAGTGGTGGTGGATGGGGTAGATCGGGGCACGTGATTTATCTTGCCACCTGAGGACAGCCTCCCGGATCTTTTGTGCGGGCTGTCGACTCTCCGCCTCTATCTCCTGTCGGCTGATGGCTTTGAAGTTTCCGCCCCTCCTACCCCCCCCCCCCCCCACCCCTCTCGCTTCTCCTAAAGCGTTTCGCCAAACATTCCTCGGATCCGCCTCCCTCAATAGTCTGAAAGCTACCCACTCATCCCCTCTCCCATTCCTCGTTGGAGAGAGAGAGAGAGAGAGAGAGAGAGAGAGAGAGAGAGAGAGAGAGGAGAGAGATGGGGAGGGGGGGGGTTACCAGCTCAGTCCAAGTAACGATGAAAATAAAACGGAACATGGCTTACTTTCGTGAATTTTCAAGGACGTTCGCGGCGGGGGTGGGTGGGGTGGGGGTTGTTTTTGGGATGTCAGTGGTGCAGTGGTGAATGTATGCGCGTGCGTGTGTGTAGCAAACTCCCTCTGTCCTTCCTGTCGCCCCCCCCCCCCCCCCCCCCCCACACCCCAATCCCTCGCTTTCCGTGTTCCGGCAATAGTGTTGTTGACTTTACAATGTCCACTCTTGCAGTTGGGGGGAGTCAATGGGAAACAGAAGTGTACCAAAGCAAGCTAACAAACCTCCAGCAAAACAGCAGCAGCAGCAACAGCAACAACAGCAACAACAACAACAACAACAACAACAATAACTGTTAACAACAACAACAACAAAAACAGAAGACAGAATCCCTCCAACATCAAAACCGACGCAAAACTGCTGTATGACGAATAACGAGACCCATCCAAGAAGAGTGTCAATTCCGACTTTTTTGTCGGTAGTTAGAGGACCTGACCATTAATGGTACATGGAGATGTAATAGCGATGGCGGCACCTGTCTGTCTGTCTGTCTGTCTGTCTGCAATATCACTTCATTGTAGAGGCAGCGCGGGCCCGGACGAAAGGGCGGATCCTGGAATCCACTCCCCCTCCCTCCTTACTTTTTCCGACTGGACAATGTCAGACAGGACAATGATCGACATTGTCTGAAATCTGTCAAGAAAGTGTGTATAGACGTGAATGGAGGCGGGGGTGGGGGATGAAATAAAAGCGTCATAAGATGGATTGGATTGTGCTGACTGTGGATCAGGATCACATCCCAAATCCAGAGAGCAAAAAGACTGTTCCACTTTGACGGGGGTCTGCGCTCTCCTCTCGCACATCAGATCAGGAAAGGTTTCCCTCTTGGCCTCTGGCCCTTGGAGACAACTGTGATCACATCAGATCAGGAAAGGTTTCCCTCTTGGCCTCTGGCCCTTGGAGACAACTGTGATCAGGACTGACTTCAAGATGAAGTGGATTTTACACACAACACCACACACACACACACACACACACACAAACCACATACACACACACACTCACTCACTCACTCACTCACTCACTCACTCACGCACGCACGCACGCACGCACGCACGCACGCACGCACGCACGCACGCACACACCACACACACACACAACACACACACACACACAACACACACACACACACACAGAGGAGAGAGGGGAGAGAGAGAGAGAGAGAGAGAGAGAGAGAGAGGAGAGAGAAACGGAATTTTATTCAATAAAGGACAGAGCCTCATTTAAAGGTGGATGAATTCACAAATGCTGTACAATAATGAACAAAATAAAGTAAGCGGAGGGTGGGGGGGGGGGGGGGGGGGGGAGATAAGGAAGGCACTGGATTGTTTAAATTTGTCATGTATTTTCGCCTCTGCTTCATGTCTTTACCTATAGAGGCGTGTGTGAGCTACTGATTGAGCCGAATGCCGCACACTGCCAGAATAGAAGTGTGTGAGCTACTGATTGAGCCGAATGCCGCACACTGCCTGAATAGACGTGTGTGAGCTACATGATTGAGCCGAATGCCGCACACTGCCTGAATAGAAGTGTGTGAGCTACATGATTGTGCCGAATGCCGCACACTGCCTGAATAGAAGTGTGTGAGCTACATGATTGTGCGAATGCTGCACACTGCCTGAATAGAGTGTGAGAGTACATGATTGAGCCGAATGCCGCACACTGCCTGAATAAAAGTGTGTGTGAGCTACATGGTTGAGCCGAATGCCGCACACTGCTGAATAGAAGTGTGTGAGCTACATGATTGTGCCGAATGCCGCACACAGCCAGAATAGAAGTGTGTGAGCTACATGGTTGAGCCGAATGCCGCACACTGCCTGAATAGAAGTGTGTGAGCTACATGATTGAGCCGAATGCCGCACACTGCCTGAATAGAAGTGTGAGAGCTACATGATTGAGCCGAATGCGCACACTGCCAGAATAGAAGTGTGAGCTACATGATTGAGCCGAATGCCGCACACTGCCTGAATAGAAGTGTGTGAGAGAGAGCTACATGATTGAGCCGAATGCCGCACACTGCCAGAATAGAGTGTGTGAGCTACATGATTGAGCCGAATGCCACACACTGCCAGAATAGAAGTGTGTGAGAGAGAGCTACATGATTGAGCGAATGCCGCACACTGCCAGAATAGAAGTGTGTGAGCTACATGATTGAGCCGAATGCCGCACACTGCCAGAATAGACGTGTGTGAGCTACATGATTGTGCCGAATGCCGCACACTGCCAGAATAGAAGTGTGTGAGAGAGAGCTACATGATTGAGCCGAATGCCGCACACTGCCAGAATAGACGTGTGTGAGCTACATGATTGTGCCGAATGCCGCACACTGCCAGAATAGAAGTGTGTGAGAGAGAGCTACATGATTGTGCGAATGCCGCACACTGCCAGAATAGACATGTGTGAGCTACATGATTGTGCCGAATGCCGCACACTGCCTGACGAGTCGTTCACAGCAATGGATGGTGCCGTTCTTTCGTGGGCACTACGTTGCTGGTCCTGTTGTTAAGTCACTGAACCAGATGGGGAGTACGGGGTGGTTAGACTGGGAAAGGACGACAGGGGAATCCTGTTGTTGAAGTCACTGAACCAGATGGGGAGTACGGGGTGGTTAGACTGGGAAAGGACGACAGGGGAATGGTGTTGTTAAGTCACTGAACCAGATGGGGAGTACGGGGTGGTTAGACTGGGAAAGGACGACAGGGGAATGGTGTTGTTGAAGTCACTGAACCAGATGGGGAGTACGGGGTGGTTAGACTGGGAAAGGACGACAGGGGAATCCTGTTGTTGAAGTCACTGAACCAGATGGGGAGTACGGGGTGGTTAGACTGGGAAAGGACGACAGGGGAATCCTGTTGTTTTGTCACTGAACCAGATGGGGAGTACGGGGTGGTTAGACTGGGAAAGGACGACAGGGGAATCCTGTTGTTAAGTCACTGAACCAGATGGGGAGTACGGGGTGGTTAGACTGGGAAAGGACGACAGGGGAATCCTGTTGTTGAAGTCACTGAACCAGATGGGGAGTACGGGGTGGTTAGACTGGGAAAGGACGACAGGGGAATCCTGTTGTTAAGTCACTGAACCAGATGGGGAGTACGGGGTGGTTAGACTGGGAAAGGACGACAGGGGAATCCTGTTGTTGAAGTCACTGAACCAGATGGGGAGTACGGGGTGGTTAGACAGGGAAAGGTACGACAGGGGAATGGTGTTGTTAAGTCACTGAACCAGATGGGGAGTACGGGGTGGTTAGACTGGGAAAGGACGACAGGGGGAATCCTGTTAAGTCACTGAACCAGATGGGGAGTACGGGGTGGTTAGAATGGAAAGGACGACAGGGGAATCCTGTTGTTAAGTCACTGAACCAGATGGGGAGTACGGGGTGGTTAGACTGGGAAAGGACGACAGGGGAATCCTGTTGTTAAGTCACCGAACCAGATGGGGAGTACGGGGTGGTTAGACTGGGAAAGGACGACAGGGGTATGGTGTTGTTAAGTCACCGAACCAGATGGGGAGTACGGGGTGGTTAGACTGGGAAAGGACGACAGGGGAATGGTGTTGTTAGTCACTGAACCAGATGGGGAGTACGGGGTGGGTTAGACAGGGAAAGGACGACAGGGGAATCCTGTTAAGTCACTGAACTAGATGGAGAGTACGGGGTGGTTAGACTGGGAAAGGACGACAGGGGAATCCTGTTGTTAAAGGTCTACTTTAGAGGTTTTCGATAATTGGTCAGCTTATGCAGAAATATGAAATGTTTGATAAATTGGTAAAATAAACATCCGATTCGCTCCCGATCACACGAAATCGATTCGCGAAAGTGGGCATTTTCACCTGTAATCAAGAAAACGGGAGGTAATCAACTAAATCTTGGCATGGCTTAACTGCTCTTGGATGTGACGTCACATGATGGTCAGCGACGGCGACAGAAAGCGATTCTGATGGTTCTTGCGCATCTCGCTCGGTATTTAATTTATCATGTAAAAGCAGTGACTATGATTGCGACAGCCAATGTGACTCTGGGGATGTTTCTGCAAGGCTGTACCTTTTCAGTTTGAACGCTAAGTTCTTTTTACCACGTCAGTTCAGTTCCAGCTGGACGCCCGAACACAGCATTCCGAAGGCGTACGGACTTTACCGAAGTCTCGAAGGAGGCTACCGACTGACTTCTTGATGCGATCACGCGTGGACGGCGAGCGGAGATTCTCCTTCCTCAAGCCTTAACGTGTTCATTCATTTAACAAGTGTGATCTGTCCACTGATAAGAACAGAATAAACGTGCGACTATCGTACTCATCTGTACGAGCTTACCACTCCGCCTTCGAAGTATACGCGCACAATGCAGACGGAAGTTTTTGATCCACTCGAACGCGCTCGGCAATTGTCGGAATAGCTCGTTTCCGCGGTCCAGCTGGAACTGACGTGGTAGAAAGAACTTTAGCTGCCCGGCATGGTTGCACGAACCGAATCCACTTCTTTCGAGTATCTGGATCAGATGGAAATGTGTGAAAGAATATCCGTCTCCTGCTGAGCGGCTGCACTCGCCTACAGCACAATATCTGCCACCCCCTCGTGACTTTTTAGGCTGTAGGGGTTCGCAACTCGTGTTGATTTCACTTGGCGTTGGCTTGTTGTGTAGGTCGCGGCTGACGGCCAGTCCATCAATTGACGTCACGGTTTTCGGTCTACCGCGCGGGGTTTGAACAGGTGTGCAAAAGTCGTTTTTTATCAATTAAATTCTCCCGGCGATTTTATTTGAAAAATGAATACCATACTGTAGTTATATGACATGTAGACCTGTTTTTAACAAATTATCGCAAATCTCTAAAGTAGACCTTTAAGTCACTGAACCAGATGGGGATGTACGGGGTGGTTAGACTGGGAAAAGACGACAGGGGAATTCTGAACGTTTCTCCCACCATCTAATGGGAGTTCTGGGAATTCTGCCGACCACATGTCCGTCATGTGGCACTGTTGAATGGCAAAGACGGAGAGGACAACAGAGACGAAGAGTTGATATCTTTGTTCCTATTAGGCTACTTCATTGGTCAAAATCCTCGTCATCTTTGATACAAGGAGAAGAAAAAAAATTGTAAGGGACAGAGGGCCCCCAAATAAACCATTTGAAATGATGTTCAGTCATTATTTTGACCTGTGTCTAAAATATGTTCAGTCATTATTTTGTTCCCATTCTTATGATGTTGTCGTAATTTGTTATCCATTGCATCAAAAATTTAGCAAGTAGTCTCTCGTAGGTGGAGTGCTGGGCATTTTCACTTTTGTAGGAGAAAGGGGGGCGGAGGGGGGGGGGGGGTGGCGGTGGTGAAGAACGGAAACGTGAAAGTGGTGTACTTTTTCAAGAGCTTTCTCTGGGGAAGAACGTGAGATTCAGGGAGGGGCGGAGGTTAAGCAACCAATTAACAAGAAGGTAAGCAGAGCTTGAAAAAAAAAAATGCACGTAAGTGCTTACGCAGACACCCCACACACACACACACACACACACACCCCAAAACACACACACACAACACGCACGTGCGGCGCGCGCGCGCGCCACTCAATACACACACACGCACGCACGCACGCACATTTCACACATTTTTGTCTCTCCCTCCTCTCTTTCCTGTCTTTTCTGTCTGTCCTCCCTCCCTCCCTCCGTCCGTCCGTCCGTCCGTCCGTCTGTCTGTCTTCTCTCTTCTCTCTCTCTCTCTCTCTCTCTCTCTCTCTCTCTCTTCTCGCGCGCGCGCTCGCGAACGCACGCACACACACACACACCCACACACACACACACACACACACACACACACACACACACACCCGCGCGCGCGCGCGCGCGCGCGCACAACACACACACACAAACACACACACCACACACACACACCCACCACCAAAGAGAGAGAGAGGAGGAAAAAAGTGGTAGTATTGGGTGGAACCGATGCGGAGGATGTGGGGAATTTTTGATGTTGGGTTTACCGGGAAAACGAGGGCACGTGAG
>CM031613.1:11691331-11701331 GCA_018398815.1 Conus ventricosus
TTGTTGTCGGATACATAGACCAGGTCCTTATGGCCTTATTGTCCGCACTGTCGTGTACACAGCGGGCTGCCTACCCGGGTAGAGCCTAATGAAGAGCTGCCTGCTGGCAGCTAAAGTTCGTTGCCCGTGTCATTCAGTCCAATACCAGTCACTCGCTCCTTCCATTTTATCAGGCAGGGTGCATGCTGTACAGTGTGTGGCTACATGTCATCATACACTGGCCTTCTCTCTGCCCAAAGCTGGTGATGGGATATTGACGTGTGTGCCAGCCTCGACAGAGATAGACAATGCCAATGATTCTTTATTTTATAACGGTAAACGTATTGGCTCAGTTAGCCATTTTTGATACTGACCGTTACTATTCTACGAAGCAAAAACTAATTGATGTAGCATATGCATCAACACGTGACTATTCAAACATCAAACCAGCCAACCAAACAATAACAACTACTGCCAGGAATCAAGTACTGACGTCATCTGTGAAATAAGCAAATGAAAACAGCAATTTCAAAGTACAACACATCCGTGAAATAAGCAATGGTAAAAGCAATCTTAGAAGTAAGCAGTTTGAAAGTACAACACATCAGTGAAATAAGCAGCTGAAAAAAAGCATTTTAAAGTACAAAAACAAAGCAAATAAAAAAAAGCAGTTTTAAGGAGAGAGAGGAGAGAGAAGAGAGAGAGAGAGAGAGAGAGAGAGAGGAGAGAGAGAGAGAAAGAGAGAGAGAGATGGGGAGTGGGGGAGGAAGGAAGGAGAGGGAGATGTTGGGGTGGATAGAAAGGAGAGAGGAGGTAGAATGGAGGGGGTGGAAGGCGGGACGGGAGGGGGATATCGGGGGGTGGGGGGAGGGGGAAGACAGGTAGGGTAGAAATTGTTATGCATACGCCGCCCCCCCCCCCCCCCACCTCCATCCGCCCACCCATCCCTTCTTTTCCCTCCCCCACACCACCTGCAGTGGCCTTGAGGTCAATGGCCCGGGTTAATTGAATTAATCAGCCGCCTCCACCCCAACACAAGGTACCCGGGGTGATGAGGTGGCTACAGTGTGACACGCCTGCAGCATGGCGCCAGACGGTAGGGAGGGAGAGAGAGAGAGAGGGGGGGGGGGGGGGGCTAGAACTGGGAAGAGAGAGGGAGAGAGAGAGCGAGAGAAGGGGAAGAGAGAGAGTGAGAAGAGAGAGAGAGAGAGAGAGAGAGAGAGAGAGAGAGAGAGAGAGAGAGAGAGAGAGAGAGAGAGAGGGAGAGAGGACATGTCGTCTTAACGGCCGTGGCGTACAGCAAAGTTTTAACGGCACAGTGTGTGTGTTACGGGGGCTGGTTATACAAATACCTCCTTCTCCCTTTACACACACACGCACGCACGCACGCACGCTCGCACGCACGCACGCTCGCACGCACTCACAAACACACACACACACACACACACACACACACACACACACACACACACACACACACACACACACACAACACACACACACACTCACTCACTCACTCACCACAAACAAACAAACAAACAAACAAACAAACACACACACACACACACACACACACACACACACACACACACACACACACAAGTGCTGCACACATGAAGTCCGTCAGCCATGTTTATCGTACAATCCCTGGACCCGGCGTTTGATGACGTCAGCCAGCCAGCGGCCTTGTCCGTGACGGTACATGGAGGGTGATGACGGTGACCTTAAGTCAAACTGCAGGTGGGGGGTGGGGGGGGGGGGGGGGGGGGGGTGGGGGGGAGTTGAACGGCTGGTTGTGGTGTAGAGGTCCTTTCGCGGTCCGACAGTGGGTGTGTCCATGGGGGGACATAGCCAGCCAACTAATTGTTCAGTTGGTCCCTGTTTTATTTGGAATAACCCTACCAATTCCTCGGCATGGCCATTGGGGGGTTAACAGTGTGGAAACAACGGGTCTGTGCTGTATTCGGACTGGGAGTGTGCGTGCACGCGCGCGCGTGCGTGTATGTGTGGTGTTGCGTAGTGTGTGTGTGTGTGTGTGTGTGTGTGTGTGTGTGTGTGTGTGTGTGTTGTGTGTGTGTGTGTGTGTGCATTCATTTAACGTCTTTCCACTAATCGTGATATGCGCGCGTGTGTGTGTGGTGTTGCGTAGTGTGTGTGCGTGTGGTGTGTGTGTGTGTGTGTGTGTGTGTGGTGTTGGTGTGTGTGTGTGTGTGTGTGTCATTACGTCTTTCCATAATCGTGATATGCGCGCGTGTGTGTGTGGTGTTGCGTGTGTGTGTGCGTGTGGTGTGTGTGTGTGTGTGTGTGTGTGTGGTGTTGCGTAGTGTGTGCGTGTGTGTGTGTGTGGTGTGTGTGTTGTTGCGTAGTGTGTGTGTGCTTGTGGTGTGTGTGTGTGTGTGTGTGCGTGTGTGTGTGTGTGTGTGTGTGTGTTGCGTAGTGTGTGTGCGTGTGGTGTGTGTGTGTGGTGTGTGTGTGTGTGTGGTGTTGCAAGGAGCGCTGGTCGATGACGAGGAAGAGGGGTCGACCACTTTTAAAAGGCCAACTCGTCCACATGGCATCGCCTCCTCCACTCCCCCGTCACATTCCCCCCTTTGCCGCTGTGTAGGACATGCCGGAACCCAATGCCTAAGGCAGCTTCTCGCCCTCGCCCCAGTCAAGGCACGGATTCTGTGCACATTAGGACTGCCAGGAACCCAATGCCCTAAGGGGCAGCTTCTCGCCCCTGTAGTAAGGCACGGATTCTGTGCACATAGGACTGCCAGGAACCCAATGCCCTAAGGGGCAGCTTCTCGCCCCTGTAGTAAGGCACGGATTCTGTGCACATAGGACTGCCAGGAACCCAATGCCCTAAGGGGCAGCTTCTCGCCCCTGTAGTAAGGCACGGATTCTGTGCACATAGGACTGCCAGGAACCCAATGCCCTAAGGGGCAGCTTCTCGCCCCTGTAGTAAGGCACGGATTCTGTGCACATAGGACTGCCAGGAACCCAATGCCCTAAGGGGCAGCTTCTCGCCCCTGTAGTAAGGCACGGATTCTGTGCACATAGGACTGCCAGGAACCCAATGCCCTAAGGGGCAGCTTCTCGCCCCTGTAGTAAGGCACGGATTCTGTGCACATAGGACTGCCAGGAACCCAATGCCCTAAGGGGGCAGCTTCTCGCCCCTGTAGTAAGGCACGGGTTCTGTGCACATAGGACTGCCAGGAACCCAATGCCCTAAGGGGCAGCTTCTCGCCCCTGTAGTAAGGCACGGATTCTGTGCACATAGGACTGCCAGGAAACCCATGCCCTAAGGGGCAGCTTCTCGCCCCTGTAGTAAGGCACGGATTCTGTGCACATAGGACTGCCAGGAACCCAATGCCCTAAGGGGCAGCTTCTCGCCCCTGTAGTAAGGCACGGATTCTGTGCACATAGGACTGCCAGGAACCCAATGCCCTAAGGGGCAGCTTCTCGCCCCTGTAGTAAGGCACGGATTCTGTGCACATAGGACTGCCAGGAACCCAATGCCCTAAGGGGCAGCTTCTCGCCCCTGTAGTAAGGCACGGATTCTGTGCACATAGGACTGCCAGGAACCCAATGCCCTAAGGGGCAGCTTCTCGCCCCTGTAGTAAGGCACGGATTCTGTGCACATAGGACTGCCAGGAACCCAATGCCGAAGGGGCAGCTTCACGCCCCTGTAGTAAGGCACGGATTCTGTGCACATAGGACTGCCAGGAACCCAATGCCCTAAGGGGGCAGCTTCACGCCCCTGTAGTAAGGCACGGATTCTGTGCACATAGGACTGCCAGGAACCCAATGCCCTAAGGGGGCAGCTTCACGCCCCTGTAGTAAGGCACGGATTCTGTGCACATAGGACTGCCAGGAACCCAATGCCCTAAGGGGGCAGCTTCACGCCCCTGTAGTAAGGCACGGATTCTGTGCACATAGGACTGCCAGGAACCCAATGCCCTAAGGGGCAGCTTCTCGCCCCTGTAGTAAGGCACGGATTCTGTTCACATAGGACTGCCAGGAAGCCAATGCCCTAAGGGGCAGCTTCTCGCCCCTGTAGTAAGGCACGGATTCTGTGCACATAGGACTGCCAGGAAGCCAATGCCCTAAGGGGGCAGCTTCTCGCCCCTGTAGTAAGGCACGGATTCTGTGCACATAGGACTGCCAGGAACCCAATGCCCTAAGGGGCAGCTTCTCGCCCCTGTAGTAAGGCACGGATTCTGTGCACATAGGACTGCCAGGAACCCAATGCCCTAAGGGGCAGCTTCTCGCCCCTGTAGTAAGGCACGGATTCTGTGCACATAGGACTGCCAGGAACCCAATGCCCTAAGGGGCAGCTTCTCGCCCCTGTAGTAAGGCACGGATTCTGTGCACATAGGACTGCCAGGAACCCAATGCTCTAAGGGGCAGCTTCTCGCCCCTGTAGTAAGGCACGGATTCTGTGCACATAGGACTGCCAGGAACCCAATGCCCTAAGGGGGCAGCTTCTCGCCCCTGTAGTAAGGCACGGATTCTGTGCACATAGGACTGCCAGGAACCCAATGCCCTAAGGGGCAGCTTCTCGCCCCTGTAGTAAGGCACGGATTCTGTGCACATAGGACTGCCAGGAACCCAATGCCCTAAGGGGCAGCTTCTCGCCCCTGTAGTAAGGCACGGATTCTGTGCACATAGGACTGCCAGGAACCCAATGCCGAAGGGGGCAGCTTCACGCCCCTGTAGTAAGGCACGGATTCTGTGCACATAGGACTGCCAGGAACCCAATGCCCTAAGGGGGCAGCTTCACGCCCCTGTTAGTAAGGCACGGATTCTGTGCACATAGGACTGCCAGGAACCAATGCCCTAAGGGGGCAGCTTCACGCCCCTGTAGTAAGGCACGGATTCTGTGCACATAGGACTGCCAGGAACCCAATGCCCTAAGGGGCAGCTTCTCGCCCCTGTAGTAAGGCACGGATTCTGTGCACATAGGACTGCCAGGAAGCCAATGCCCTAAGGGGCAGCTTCTCGCCCCTGTAGTAAGGCACGGATTCTGTGCACATAGGACTGCCAGGAAGCCAATGCCCTAAGGGGCAGCTTCTCGCCCCTGTAGTAAGGCACGGATTCTGTGCACATAGGACTGCCAGGAACCCAATGCCCTAAGGGGCAGCTTCTCGCCCCTGTAGTAAGGCACGGATTCTGTGCACATAGGACTGCCCGGAACCCAATGCCCTAAGGGGCAGCTTCTCGCCCCTGTAGTAAGGCACGGATTCTGTGCACATAGGACTGCCAGGAACCCAATGCCCTAAGGGGCAGCTTCTCGCCCCTGTAGTAAGGCACGGATTCTGTGCACATAGGACTGCCAGGAACCCAATGCTCTAAGGGGCAGCTTCTCGCCCCTGTAGTAAGGCACGGATTCTGTGCACATAGGACTGCCAGGAACCCAATGCCCTAAGGGGGCAGCTTCTCGCCCCTGTAGTAAGGCACGGATTCTGTGCACATAGGACTGCCAGGAACCCAATGCCCTAAGGGGGCAGCTTCTCGCCCCTGTAGTAAGGCACGGATTCTGTGCACATAGGACTGCCAGGAAGCCAGTGCCCTAAGGGGGCAGCTTCTCGCCCCTGTAGTAAGGCACGGATTCTGTGCACATAGGACTGCCAGGAAGCCAGTGCCCTAAGGGGGCAGCTTCTCGCCCCTGTAGTAAGGCACGGATTCTGTGCACATAGGACTGCCAGGAACCCAATGCCCTAAGGGGGCAGCTTCTCGCCCCTGTAGTAAGGCACGGATTCTGTGCACATAGGACTGCCAGGAACCCAATGCCCTAAGGGGGCAGTTTCTCGCCCCTGTAGTAAGGCACGGATTCTGTGCACATAGGACTGCCAGGAACCCAATGCCCTAAGGGGCAGTTTCTCGCCCCTGTAGTAAGACACGGATTCTGTGCACATAGGACTGCCAGGAACCCAATGCCCTAAGGGGCAGCTTCTCGCCCTGTAGTAAGGCACGGATTCTGTGCACATAGGACTGCCAGGAACCCAATGCCCTAAGGGGGCAGTTTCCCGCCCCTGTAGTAAGGCACGGATTCTGTGCACATAGGACTGCCAGGAACCCAATGCCCTAAGGGGCAGCTTCTCGCCCCTGTAGTAAGGCACGGATTCTGTGCACATAGGACTGTCAGGAACCCAATGCCCTAAGGGGGCAGTTTCTCGCCCCTGTAGTAAGGCACGGATTCTGTGCACATAGGACTGCCAGGAACCCAATGCCCTAAGGGGGCAGTTTCTCGCCCCTGTAGTAAGGCACGGATTCTGTGCACATAGGACTGCCAGGAACCCAATGCCCTAAGGGGCAGTTTCTCGCCCCTGTAGTAAGGCACGGATTCTATGCACATAGGACTGCCAGGAACCCAATGCCCTAAGGGGGCAGTTTCTCGCCCCTGTAGTAAGGCACGGATTCTGTGCACATAGGACTGCCAGGAACCCAATGCCCAAAGGGGCAGTTTCTCGCCCCTGTAGTAAGGCACGGATTCTGTGCACATAGGACTGCCAGGAAGCCAATGCCCTAAGGGGCAGTTTCTCGCCCCTGTAGTAAGGCACGGATTCTGTGCACATAGGACTGCCAGGAAGCCAATGCCCTAAAGGGGCAGTTTCTCGCCCCTGTAGTAAGGCACGGATTCTGTGCACATAGGACTGCCAGGAACCCAATGCCCTAAGGGGCAGTTTCTCGCCCCTGTAGTAAGGCACGGATTCTGTGCACATAGGACTGCCAGGAACCCAATGCCCTAAGGGGCAGCTTCTCGCCCCTGTAGTAAGGCACGGATTCTGTGCACATAGGACTGCCAGGAAGCCAGTGCCCTAAGGGGGCAGCTTCTCGCCCCTGTAGTAAGGCACGGATTCTGTGCACATAGGACTGCCAGGAACCCAATGCCCTAAGGGGGCAGCTTCTCGCCCCTGTAGTAAGGCACGGATTCTGTGCACATAGGACTGCCAGGAACCCATGCCCTAAGGGGGCAGCTTCTCGCCCCTGTAGTAAGGCACGGATTCTGTGCACATAGGACTGCCAGGAACCCAATGCCCTAAGGGGCAGCTTCTCGCCCCTGTAGTAAGGCACGGATTCTGTGCACATAGGACTGCCAGGAACCCAATGCCCTAAGGGGCAGCTTCTCGCCCCTGTAGTAAGGCACGGATTCTGTGCACATAGGACTGCCAGGAACCCAATGCCCTAAGGGACAGCTTCTCGCCCCTGTAGTAAGGCACGGATTCTGTGCACATAGGACTGCCAGGAACCCAATGCCCTAAGGGGCAGCTTCTCGCCCCTGTAGTAAGGCACGGATTCTGTGCACATAGGACTGCCAGGAACCCAATGCCCTAAGGGGCAGCTTCTCGCCCCTGTAGTAAGGCACGGATTCTGTGCACATAGGACTGCCATGAACCCAATGCCCTAAGGGGCAGCTTCTCGCCCCTGTAGTAAGGCACGGATTCTGTGCACATAGGACTGCCAGGAAGCCAGTGCCCTAAGGGGCAGCTTCTCGCCCCTGTAGTAAGGCACGGATTCTGTGCACATAGGACTGCCAGGAAGCCAGTGCCCTAAAGGGGCAGTTTCTCGCCCCTGTAGTAAGGCACGGATTCTGTGCACATAGGACTGCCAGGAACCCAATGCCCTAAGGGGCAGCTTCTCGCCCCTGTAGTAAGGCACGGATTCTGTGCACATAGGACTGCCAGGAACCCAATGCCCTAAGGGGCAGCTTCTCGCCCCTGTAGTAAGGCACGGATTCTGTGCACATAGGACTGCCAGGAACCCAATGCCCTAAGGGGCAGCTTCTCGCCCCTGTAGTAAGGCACGGATTCTGTGCACATAGGACTGCCAGGAACCCAATGCCCTAAGGGGCAGCTTCTCGCCCCTGTAGTAAGGCACGGATTCTGTGCACATAGGACTGCCAGGAACCCAATGCCCTAAGGGGCAGCTTCTCGCCCCTGTAGTAAGGCACGGATTCTGTGCACATAGGACTGCCAGGAACCCAATGCCCTAAGGGGCAGCTTCTCGCCCCTGTAGTAAGGCACGGATTCTGTGCACATAGGACTGCCAGGAACCCAATGCCCTAAGGGGCAGCTTCTCGCCCCTGTAGTAAGGCACGGATTCTGTGCACATAGGACTGCCAGGAACCCAATGCCCTAAGGGGCAGCTTCTCGCCCCTGTAGTAAGGCACGGATTCTGTGCACATAGGACTGCCAGGAACCCAATGCCCTAAGGGGCAGCTTCTCGCCCCTGTAGTAAGGCACGGATTCTGTGCACATAGGACTGCCAGGAACCCAATGCCCTAAGGGGCAGCTTCTCGCCCCTGTAGTAAGGCACGGATTCTGTGCACATAGGACTGCCAGGAAGCCAGTGCCCTAAAGGGGCAGTTTCTCGCCCCTGTAGTAAGGCACGGATTCTGTGCACATAGGACTGCCAGGAACCCAATGCCCTAAGGGGCAGCCTCTCGCCCCTGTAGTAAGGCACGGATTCTGTGCACATAGGACTGCCAGGAACCCAATGCCCTAAGGGGCAGCTTCTCGCCCCTGTAGTAAGGCACGGATTCTGTGCACATAGGACTGCCAGGAAGCCAGTGCCCTAAGGGGCAGCTTCTCGCCCCTGTAGTAAGGCACGGATTCTGTGCACATAGGACTGCCAGGAACCCAATGCCCTAAGGGGCAGCTTCTCGCCCCTGTAGTAAGGCACGGATTCTGTGCACATAGGACTGCCAGGAAGCCAGTGCCCTAAGGGGGCAGCTTCTCGCCCCTGTAGTAAGGCACGGATTCTGTGCACATAGGACTGCCAGGAAGCCAGTGCCCTAAGGGGGCAGTTTCTCGCCCCTGTAGTAAGGCACGGATTCGGTGCACATAGGCCAGCTCAGCGGAAGTGCGCCTGGCGTGAGAAGTGTTCACTGACAGTCAGGTAAACAAGCGGACCAACTCTGAGAGAACGACACATGGGCTTGAAGAGGGCGGAGCGGCTATCTTATCGTTAGTTAGAGGAGCTAGGTCGTGCTGACAGTGACGTTAGTGGCAGACCAGTGCTAGGGCCTCCACTTGATAGGAGAGAGTTTAGCCCTAGCACTGCGACAAAACAGCCATAGACGGTTTACAAGGACTTTGACAGTTCTGACAGTACCACTGCTGGGCCTGGAGACTGACACTGACAGAAAGACAGTGACAGACTCGACTCTGTAGTTGGTGCCATTGAGGGGCTTGGGAAAGAATCCTGACCAAACCCCCAAGCCAGTGTCTGGACTGACCCGGTGAGGTAGAGTGCGTGTGTGTGAATGTGCAAGTGCTTAAGTATATAAACGAACTTCTCCAAAGTGTAGGGAAAACACTTTACCTCTCTCCCCCACACCTCTCTCTCTCTCTCTCTCTCTCTCTCTCTCTCTCTCTCTCTCTCTCTCTCTCTCAATTAAAGACATACACGTACTCCATGGCTGTCATTTACGTCCGAACGTTGAAAATGCCCACAGTTCTTCATACCTATCAGAAAACGTTACTGTTCTTGCTGCATTGGGACAAGGATACCGACCCAAGAAAATTGCAGACGAACGAACAAAAGTTTACTTCAAAAAGAAAAGTTTGGGTTCTGACCTCAGCGCCTTGAAGACAACAGTAGGCTGGTTCTATTGAAGATGAAAGTTAACGAATTTTAAACGGGGAAAAAAAGCTGAAGTAGAAACTAGACCGTGTAAAAAAGTTGGTCCCGTATCATCATCTCTGCCTCTTTGGATTGGCCGAATTCAGTGAGCTTTCTTACCATTGGTCGAAGGAGCCATCCCTTTTCCCTGTTGGTTGAGCACGTGGACCTGGCGACTCCGTTTGAACTGATGGAGGTGACCCCAGGAGTGACTCGTCTGTCTGCTCCTGCTGTGTGACAGTACGAGTCCAGTTCGGGGCTTAGTAAGAATCCCTTGAAAGTGGTGTTGGTAAGGTCCCCCCCCCCCCCCCCCCCCCTCCCCCGAAAGACATGTGACTTCAGTAGAATTTGTGTTAGATTGGTGTTTCCGGCTTCACAAAGGTCACAGGCTGTGAACTGAGTTCAGACC
>CM031613.1:11706331-11726331 GCA_018398815.1 Conus ventricosus
GCTTGATAAGTCTGCTTCATCATGATGTCTGTCATCTTAGTGTATCGTTATTTTGACGAGGGTATCGTAGTGGATACATCGTCTGGGATCTTTGCTCTTCCTGCTGTGTCTTTTTTTTTTGACAAGGATAATGAAGTGGATACTTCATCTAGAATCTTTTCTGTTCTTGAGGTATCTTTATTTTGACAAGGATAATGAAGTGGATACTTCATCTAGAATCCTTTCTCTTCTTGAAGTATCTATATTTTGACAAGGATAATGTAGTGGATACTTCATCTAGAATCTTTTCTCTTCTTGAGGTATCTTTATTTTGACAAGGATAATGAAGTGGATACTTCATCTAGAATCCTTTCTCTTCTTGAAGTATCTTTATTTTGACAAGGATAATGTAGTGGATACTTCATCTAGGATACTTTCTCTTCTTGAAGTATCTTTATTTTGACAAGGATAATGTAGTGGATACTTCATCTAGGATACTTTCTCTTCTTGAAGTATCTTTATTTTGACAAGGATAATGTAGTGGATACTTCATCTAGGATACTTTCTCTTATTGAAGTATCTATATTTTGACAAGGATAATGTAGTGGATACTTCATCTAGAATCCTTTCTCTTCTTGAAGTATCTTTATTTTGACGAGGATAATGTAGTGGATACTTCATCTAGGATACTTTCTCTTATTGAAGTATCTTTATTTTGACAAGGATAATGAAGTGGATACTTCATCTAGAATCTTTTCTCTTCTGAAGTATCTTTATTTTGACAAGGATAATGTAGTGGATACTTCATCTAGGATACTTTCTCTTATTGAAGTATCTATATTTTGACAAGGATAATGTAGTGGATACTTCATCTAGAATCCTTTCTCTTCTTGAAGTATCTTTATTTTGACGAGGATAATGTAGTGGATACTTCATCTAGAATCTTTTCTCTTCTTGAAGTATCTTTATTTTGACAAGGATAATGTAGTGGATACTTCATCTAGGATACTTTCTCTTATTGAAGTATCTATATTATGACAAGGATAATGTAGTGGATACTTCATCTAGAATCTGTTCTCTTCTTGAAGTATCTATATTTGACAAGGATAATGTAGTGGATACTTCATCTAGAATCTGTTCTCTTCTTGAAGTATCTTTATTTTGACAAGGATAATGTAGTGGATACTTCATCTAGAATCTGTTCTCTTCTTGAAGTATCTTTATTTTGAGGAGAGTACGGGTACTGTAGTGGATTTCCCCGAGGGATTTCTCCCTTCTCTCTCCTCCCTCCAGTTTATTGATTGACTGATTTTTAAGGGCTGGAGGCGATAGAGGGTTGGGAAGTTGCGTCACACATGCGATGCAGTCCTTCTCATCCAGTAATGCTATCCTCCAACAGTGTGAATGACAGTATCACTTTGTGTCTGTCTGAAGTAATGCTATCCTCCAACAGTGTGAATGACAGTATCACAGTGTGTCTGTGTGAAGTCATGCTATCCTCCAATAGTGTGAATGACAGTATCACTTTGTGTCTGTGAAGTCATGCTATCCTCCAATAGTGTGAATGACAGTATCACTTTGTGTCTGTCTGAAGTCATGCTATCCTCCAACAGTGTAATGACAGTATCACTTTGTGTCTGTCTGAAGTCATGCTATTCTCCAACAGTGTGAATGACAGTGTCACTTTGTGTCTGTCTGAAGTCATGCTATCCTCCAACAGTGTGAATGACAGTATCACTTTGTGTCTGTCTGAAGTCATGCTATCCTCCAACAGTGTGAATGACAGTATCACTTTGTGTCTGTCTGAAGTCATGCTATTCTCCAACAGTGTGAATGACAGTATCACTTTGTGTCTGTCTGAAGTCATGCTATTCTCCAACAGTGTGAATGAACAGTATCACTTTGTGTCTGTCTGAAGTATGCTATCCTCCAACAGTGTGAATGACAGTATCACTTTGTGTCTGTGTGAAGTCATGCTATCTCCAACAGTGTGAATGACAGTATCACTTTGTGTCGTGTGAAGTCATGCTATTCTCCACAGTGTGAATGACAGTATCACTTTGTGTCTGTCTGAAGTCATTGCTATCCTCCAACAGTGTGAATGACAGTATCACTTTGTGTCTGTCTGAAGTCATGCTATCCTCAACAGTGTGAATGACAGTATCACTTTGTGTCTGTCTGAAGTCATGCTATCTCCAACAGTGTGAATGACAGTATCACTTTGTGTCTGTTGAAGTCATGCTATTCTCCAACAGTGTGAATGACAGTATCACTTTGTGTCTGTCTGAAGTATGCTATTCTCCAACAGTGTGAATGACAGTATCACTGTTGTGTCTGTTGAAGTCATGCTATTCTCCAACTAGTGTGAATGACAGTATCACTTTGTGTCTGTGAAGTCATGCTATCTCCAATAGTGTGAATGACAGTATCACTTTGTGTCTGTCTGAAGTCATGCTATTCTCCAACAGTGTGAATGACAGTATCACTTTGTGTCTGTGTGAAGTCATGCTATTCTCCAACAGTGTGAATGACAGTATCACTTTGTGTCTGTCTGAAGTCATGCTATTCTCCAACAGTGTGAATGACAGTATCACTTTTGTCTGTGTGAAGTCATGCTATCCTCCAACAGTGTAAATGACAGTATCACTTTGTGTCTGTTAAGTCATGCATATTCCAACAGTGTGTGAATGACAGTATCACTTTGTGTCTGTTGAAGTCATGCTATCCTCCAATCAGTGTGAATGACAGTATCACATTTGTGTCTGTCTGAAGTCAATGCTATCCTCCAACAGTGTGAATGACAGTATCACGTTTGTGTCTGTCTGAAGTCATGCTATCTCCAACAGTGTGAATGACAGTATCACTTTGTGTCTGTCTGAAGTCATGCTATCCTCCAACAGTGTGAATGACAGTATCACTTTGTGTCTGTCTTGAAGTCATGCTATTCTCCAACAGTGTGAATGACAGTATCACTTTGTGTCTGTCTGAAGTCATGCTATCCTCCAACAGTGTGAATGACAGTATCACTTTGTGTCTGTCTGAAGTCATGCTATTCTCCAACAGTGTGAATGACAGTATCACTTTGTGTCTGTTGAAGTCATGCTATCCTCCAACAGTGTGAATGACAGTATCACTTTGTGTCTGTCTGAAGTCATGCTATTCTCCAACAGTGTGAATGACAGTATCACTTTGTGTCTGTCTGAAGTCATGCTATCCTCCAACAGTGTAATGCAGTATCACTTTGTCTGTCTAAGTCATGCTATCCTCCAACAGTGTGAATGACAGTATCACTTTCGTGTCTGTCTGAAGTCATGCTATCCTCCAACAGTGTGAATGACAGTATCACTTTGTGTCTGTTCGAAGTCATGCTATCTTCAACAGTGTGAATGACAGTATCACTTTGTGTCTGTCTGAAGTCATGCTATTCTCCAACAGTGTGAATGACAGTATCACTTTGTGTCTGTCTGAAGTCATGCTATCCTCCAACAGTGTAAATGACAGTATCACTTTGTGTCTGTCTGAAGTCATGCTATCCTCCAACAGTGTGAATGACAGTATCACTTTGTGTCTGTCTGAAGTCATGCTATCCTCCAACAGTGTGAATGACAGTATCACTTTGTGTCTGTCTGAAGTCATGCTATCCTCCAACAGTGTGAATGACAGTATCACTTTGTGTCTGTCTGAAGTCATGCTATTCTCCAACAGTGTGAATGACAGTATCACTTTGTGTCTGTCTGAAGTCATGCTATCCTCCAACAGTGTGAATGACAGTATCACTTTGTGTCTGTCTGAAGTCATGCTATTCTCCAACAGTGTGAATGACAGTATCACTTTGTGTCTGTCTGAAGTCATGCTATCCTTCAACAGTGTGAATGACAGTATCACTTTGTGTCTGTCTGAAGTCATGCTATCCTCCAACAGTGTGAATGACAGTATCACGGTGTGTCTGTGTGAAGTCATGCTATCCTCCAATAGTGTGAATGACAGTATCACTTTGTGTCTGTCTGAAGTCATGCTATCCTCCAACAGTGTGAATGACAGTATCACGGTGTGTCTGTGTGAAGTCATGCTATCCTCCAATAGTGTGAATGACAGTATCACTTTGTGTCTGTGAAGTCATGCTATCCTCCAATAGTGTGAATGACAGTATCACTTTGTATCTGTCTGAAGTCATGCTATTCTCCAACAGTGTGAATGACAGTATCACTTTGTGTCTGTGTGGAGTCATGCTATTCTCCAACAGTGTGAATGACAGTATCACTTTGTGTCTGTGTGAAGTCATGCTATTCTCCAACTGTGTGAATGACAGTATCACTTTGTGTCTATGTGAAGTCATGCTATTCTCCAACAGTGTGAATGACAGTATCACTTTGTGTCTGTCTGAAGTCATGCTATCCTCCAACAGTGTGAATGACAGTATCACTTTGTGTCTGTCTGAAGTCATGTTGACATGCCCATCAAAGACGTATGTAGTGTGGGAGATTAAGTTTGGACTGCGGTGGGTTGCTAGGGGGCACTGACGGACATCATGTGACAGCTGTGGACTGCGGTGGGTTGCTAGGGGGCACTGACGTCATCATGTGACAGCTGTGGACTGCGGTGGGTTGCTAGGGGGCACTGGCGTCATCATGTGACACAGAAGGTTGTCTGTGGACTGTGGTGGATTGCTGGGGGGGAGGCACTGACGTCATCATGTGACACAGAAGGTTGTCTGCGGACTGTGGTGGATTGCTGGGGGAGGGGGGGCACTGACGTCATCATGTGACACAGAAGGTTGTCTGCGGACTGTGGTGGATTACTGGGGGGGGGGGGGGGGGGGGGCACATACGTCATCATGTGACACAGAAGGTTGTCTGTGGACTGTGGTGGATTGCTGGGGGGGAGGGGGGGGGGGCACTGACGTCATCATGTGACACAGAAGGTTGTCTGCGGACTGTGGTGGATTGCTGGGGGGGGGGGGGGGGCACTGACGTCGTCATGTGACACAGAAGGTTGTCTGTGGACTGTGGTGGATTGCTAGGGGGCACTGGCGTCATCATGTGACACAGAAGGTTGTCTGTGGACTGTGGTGGATTGCTAGGGGGCACTGACGTCATCATATGACACAGAAGGTTGTCTGTGGACTGTGGTGGATTGCTAGGGGGCACTGACGTCATCATGTGACACAGAAGGTTGTCTGTGGACTATGGTGGATTGCTAGGGGGCACTGACGTCATCATATGACACAGAAGGTTGTCTGTGGACTATGATGGATTGGTAGGGGGCACTGGCGTCATCATATGACACAGAAGTTTGTGTGTGGACTATGGTGGATTGCTAGGGGGCACTGACGTCATCATATGACACAGAAGGTTGTGTGTGGACTATGGTGGATTGCTAGGGGGCACTGGCGTCATCATATGACACAGAAGGTTGTGTGTGGACTATGGTGGATTGGTAGGGGGCACTGACGTCATCATATGACACAGAAGGTTGTGTGTGGACTATGGTGGATTGGTAGGGGGCACTGGCGTCATCATATGACACATAAGGTTGTGTGTGGACTATGGTGGATTGGTAGGGGGCACTGGCGTCATCATATGACACAGAAGGTTGTGTGTGGACTATGGTGGATTGCTAGGGGGCACTGGCGTCATCATATGACACAGAAGGTTGTGTGTGGACTATGGTGGATTGCTAGGGGGCACTGACGTCATCATATGACACAGAAGGTTGTGTGTGGACTATGGTGGATTGGTAGGGGGCACTGATGTCATCATGTGACACAGGAGACACTTAAGCCACTACACGGGACGATGCGTAAATGAGACAAGGTTGCCAGTAGCATTTTTTTTTTATTATTATACAAGGGTAAAGCTGCTGTCTCTCAGAGTCATTAGACAAAAAGGACAAAGTGTACCCCAGTCTTCCTTGTTAGAGAGAGAGAGACAGACAGACAGAGAGAGAGAGAGAGAGAGAGAGAGAGAGAGAGAGAGAGAGAGAGAGAGAGAGAGGGTGGATTTGGCGACAGTAAAACGAAGCCACGGTTGTCATCACCCATATCCGATAAGTGCTCCCAGGAGTTCCATTTTGACCCTCCTCTCCCCACCCTTTTCACCCACCTTTCCTTTTATCTCTCTGCCCCCTTCCCGCACAACATCCCTATCTCCCCCCCCCCTTCCACCCTTACGCTCTTCATCCTTTTCTCCTTCCATCCCCCAGTAAACCAGGAGGAGGCGACCCTGGGGTAATCTTGTCAGAGAGGTGCCGACAGACCTCTGCTTAGATAAGGCTCCGGAGACTGTGTGTGTGTGTGTGTGTGTGTGTGTGTGTGTGTGTGTGTGTGCGTGCGTGCGCGCGCGCGCGTGTGTGCGTGTGTGTATGTGTGTGTGCGTGTGTGTGTGTACCCGCGCGCGCTCACGTGTGTGTGTGTGTGTGTGTGTGTGTGTGTGTGTGTGTGTGTACCCGCGCGCGCTCACGTGTGTGTGTGTGTGTGTGTGTGTGTGTGTGTGTGTGTGTGTGTGTGGCTAGTTGGTCAAAAGTGTTGACCTGGGCGGTGAAGGAGGTATCTCTCAAGGTTGAATGTCTCTAGCTCTCCTTTCTCTCTTTCGCTGTGTGTGTGTGTGTGTTTGTGTGGTGTGTGTGTGTGTGTGTGTGTGTGTGTGTGTGTGTCTGTCTCTCTCTCTCTCTCTCTCTCTCTCTCTCTCTCTCTCTCCTCTCTCTCTCTTCTTCCGTCTCAGAGAGAGATGGGGAGGGGGGTCAGACTGCTGAAAAGTTGACGTGCTCACTCTTGTTTTCTTTCGACCCGTCCTAGTTTATTTCGTTTATTTTCACGCCAGGGTGGAAGGGAGGGCGGTGGAGGTGGGGGGGGGGGGGGGGGGGGGGGGGGGCGATATTAGCAAGGAGGACGCACAGACCCTCCCCTCTTCCCCCTCCTTCGCTATCCTCCGCCATCCCTTCCCTCGCGCGCGCTTCTCCCCCTCTCCCCAACGTTGATTCTATCTCCCCTCCCTGCCCGCCCTTGATACAGCTGGCTGTTCTCTGCACTTCTGTTCTCTGTTTCTTTCTTTCTGCGTACGCAGGCTGATACTCCTGCGGACACTCCCTGTATAGCCAGGCAGTGGTGTTTTGTGTGTATGACCCTTTTTTATCCCGCCATTAAGGCAGCCATACTCCATCTTCGGGGAACTGTTCTCTGTGATACATCTGGCTGTTCTCTGCACTTCTGTTCTCTGCACTTCTGTTCTCTGTGATACAGCTGGCTGTTCTCTGCACTTCTGTTCTCTGTGATACAGCTGGCTGTTCATTGCACTTCTGTTCTCTGTGATACAGCTGGCTGTTCATTGCACTTCTGTTCTCTGTGATACAGCTGGCTGTTCATTGCACTTCTGTTCTCTGTGATACAGCTGGCTGTTCACTGCACTTCTGTTCTCTGTGATACAGCTGGCTGTTCATTGCACTTCTGTTCTCTGTGATACAGTGGCTGTTCATTGCACTTCTGTTCTCTGTGATACAGCTGGCTGTTCTCTGCACTTCTGTTCTCTGTGATACAGCTGGCTGTTCACTGCACTTCTGTTCTCTGTGATACAACTGGCTGTTCATTGCACTTTTGTTCTCTGTGATACAGCTGGCTGTTCATTGCACTTCTGTTCTCTGTGATACAGCTGGCTGTTCTCTGCACTTCTGTTCTCTGCACTTCTGTTCTCTGTGATACAGCTGGCTGTTCTCTGCACTTCTGTTCTCTGTGATACAGCTGGCTGTTCATTGCACTTCTGTTCTCTGTGATACAGCTGGCTGTTCTCTGCACTTCTGTTCTCTGTGATACAGCTAGCTGTTCTCTGCACTTCTGTTCTCTGCACTTCTGTTCTCTGTGATACAGCTGGCTGTTCTCTGCACTTCTGTTCTCTGCACTTCTGTTCTCTGTGATACAGCTGGCTGTTCTCTGCACTTCTGTTCTCTGTGATACAGCTGGCTGTTCATTGCACTTCTGTTCTCTGTGATACAGCTGGCTTTTCTCTGTGATACAGCTGGCTGTTCTCTGCACTTCTGTTCTCTGCGATAGAGCTGGCTGTTCTCTGCACTTCTGTTCTCTGTGATACAGCTGGCTGTTCTCTGCACTTCTGTTCTCTGTGATACAGCTGGCTGTTCTCTGCACTTCTGTTCTCTGTGATACAGCTGGCTGTTCATTGCACTTCTGTTCTCTGTGATACAGCTGGCTGTTCTCTGCACTTCTGTTCTCTGTGATACAGCTGGCTGTTCTCTGCACTTCTGTTCTCTGCACTTCTGTTCTCTGTGATACAGCTGGCTGTTCATTGCACTTCTTTTCTCTGTGATACAGCTGGCTGTTCTCTGCACTTCTGTTCTCTGTGATACAGCTAGCTGTTCTCTGCACTTCTGTTCTCTGCACTTCTGTTCTCTGTGATACAGCTGGCTGTTCTCTGCACTTCTGTTCTCTGCACTTCTGTTCTCTGTGATACAGCTGGCTGTTCTCTGCACTTCTGTTCTCTGCACTTCTGTTCTCTGTGATACAGCTGGCTGTTCTCTGCACTTCTGTTCTCTGTGATACAGCTGGCTGTTCTCTGCACTTCTGTTCTGTGTGATACAGCTGGCTGTTCTCTGCACTTCTGTTCTTTGCAACTTCTGTTCTCTGTGATACAGCTGGCTGTTCATTGCACTTCTGTTCTCTGTGATACAGCTGGCTGTTCTCTGCACTTCTGTTCTCTGTGATACAGCTGGCTGTTCTCTGCACTTCTGTTCTCTGTGATACAGCTGGCTGTTCTCTGCACTTCTGTTCTGTGTGATACAGCTGGCTGTTCTCTGCACTTCTGTTCTTTGCACTTCTGTTCTCTGTGATACAGCTGGCTGTTCATTGCACTTCTGTTCTCTGTGATACAGCTGGCTGTTCTCTGCACTTCTGTTCTCTGTGATACAGCTGGCTGTTCTCTGCACTTCTGTTCTCTGCGATACAGCTGGCTGTTCTCTGCACTTCTGTTCTCTGTGATACAGCTGGCTGTTCTCTGCACTTCTGTTCTCTGCGATACAGCTGGCTGTTCTCTGCACTTCTGTTCTCTGTGATACAGCTGGCTGTTCTCTGCACTTCTGTTCTCTGTGATACAGCTGGCTGTTCTCTGCACTTCTGTTCTCTGTGATACAGCTGGCTGTTCTCTGCAGTTCTGTTCTCTGTGATACAGCTGGCTGTTCATTGCCTTCTGTTCTCTGTGATACAGCTGGCTGTTCTCTGCACTTGTGTTCTCTGTGATACAGCTGGCTGTTCTCTGCACTTCTGTTCTCTGTGGTACAGCTGGCTGTTCTCTGCACTTCTGTTCTCTGTGATACAGCTGGCTGTTCTCTGCACTTCTGTTCTCTGCGATACAGCTGGCTGTTCATTGCACTGTGTATGATGTCTTGCTTTTTGTTTAGGACTTTTCACATTTTCTATGTTTCTTCCTTCACCCGTTTGTTTGTTTTTGTTGTCCGAGAGAGGCAAGTAGCGGCAGCTGTTTGGTCGTGTGAAGAGCAATTTTTCGGGTTTGTACTGGATTTAGGGCGTTTTTTGTTTCCTCTCTCTCTCTCTCTCTCTCTCTCTCTCTCTCTCTCTCTCTCTCTCTCTCTCTCTCTCTCTCTCTCTCCCCCCTCTCTCTCTCCCTCCCTCCCCCCATCTGTGTGTGTGTGTGTGTGTGTGTGTCTGTGTGTGTGTGTGAGTGTGTGTGTGTGTGTGTGTGTGTGTGTGTGTGTGTGTGTGTGTGAGTGTGTGTGTGTGTGTGAGTGTGTGTGTGTGTGTGTGTGTAAATGAATGAACGATGGAGGGGGTGCGAGGATGTGTACATGTCAATGGAGGGAGGGGGGGGGGGGGGGCTTTTTTGTTTTCATTAAACTGCTTTCGTCGTCTTCATTTAATTTCTTAGCTCTGAGTCTCCCTTGACGTATTAAAAAAAACACCGTCTTCTCCTTTCCCCTCTCTCCTTTTCTCCATCCCTCCCGCACCCTCCTCCCACACCCACACACACACTCTCTCTCTTCCACCTCCCCACCCACCCTTTTCTCAGATTCATCACTGTTCATCACGTAGGAGGGATAATATTCCCCTTCCCCATCCTCTTCCCTGGTCGTACCATCTCCTAATCAACTTCTCTCCTAGTCATTCTCACTGTCCTCCATGTCTTTCCCACAGATCTTCTTCCCTGGTGGCACAGTGCTCACCTTCACTCTCAGTCATTCTCACTGTCCTCCATGTCTTTCCCACAGATCTTCTTCCCTGGTGGCACAGTGCTCACCTTCACTCTGTCATTCTCACTGTCCTCCATGTCTTTCCACAGATCTTCTTCCCTGGTGGCACAGTGCTCACCTTCACTCTCAGTCATTCTCACTGTCCTCCATGTCTTTCCCACAGATCTTCTTCCCTGGTGGCACAGTGCTCACCTTCACTCTCAGTCATTCTCACTGTCCTCCATGTCTTTCCCACAGATCATCTTCCCTGGTGGCACAGTGCTCACCTTCACTCTCAGTCATTCTCACTGTCCTCCATGTCTTTCCCACAGATCTTCTTCCCTGGTGGCACAGTGCTCACCTTCACTCTTAGTCATTCTCACTGTCCTCCATGTCTTTCCCACAGATCTTCTTCCCTGGTGGCACAGTGCTCACCTTCACTCTCAGTCATTCTCACTGTCCTCCATGTCTTTCCCACAGATCTTCTTCCCTGGTGGCACAGTGCTTACCTTCACTCTCAGTCATTCTCACTGTCCTCCATGTCTTTCCCACAGATCTTCTTCCTGGTGGCACAGTGCTCACCTTCACTCTCAGTCATTCTCACTGTCTCCATGTCTTTCCACAGATCATCTTCCTGGTGGCACAGTGCTCACCTTCACTCTCAGTCATTCTCACTGTCCTCCATGTCTTTCCCACAGATCTTCTTCCTGGTGGCACAGTGCTCACCTTCACTCTCAGTCATTCTCACTGTCCTCCATGTCTTTCCCACAGATCATCTTCCCTGGTGGCACAGTGCTCACCTTCACTCTCAGTCATTCTCACTGTCCTCCATGTCTTTCCCACAGATCTTCTTCCCTGGTGGCACAGTGCTCACCTTCACTCTCAGTCATTCTCACTGTCCTCCATGTCTTTCCCACAGATCTTCTTCCCTGGTGGCACAGTGCTCACCTTCACTCTCAGTCATTCTCACTGTCCTCCATGTCTTTCCCACAGATCTTCTTCCCTGGTGGCACAGTGCTCACCTTCACTCCCAGTCATTCTCACTGTCCTCCATGTCTTTCCCACAGATCTTCGCCGGCTGTGGACAACCTCGCATGCAACGCTTCAAGCGGCAGTCGGAGGGCGGCGTAGGCGGTAGCGGCAGCGGCGGCGCCGGCGCCGGCGCCGGAGCTGGAGGCGGCAGTGGCGGCGCGGGGTTCTTCTACACTCCGAAGAACCGGCCACGCCCCACCACGGCGGCGGGGACCAACCTGGACCGGCTGGTGCGGGACATCAAGGAGAAGGTGAAGCCGGCCAAGGACTTCTGGGTGCAGCTGCCATACAACCTCTGCAACGACGAGGACTTCGCCGCCACCCCGAGCAGTGAGGACGACTGCTGGAACGGCCAGGACAGAGCCAGGTGTGTGTGTGTGTGTCTGTGTGTCACTGTGTGTGTGTGTGTGTCACTGTGTGTGTGTGTGTGTGTGTGTGTGTGTGTGTGTGTGTGTGTCACTGTGCGTGTGTGTGTGTGTGTGTGTGTGTGTGTGTGTGTGTGTGTGTGTGTGTGTGTGTGTATGTATGTGTGTGTGTGTGTGTCACTGTGTGTGTGTCACTGTGTGTGTGTGTGTGGTGTGTGTGTGTGTGTGTGTGTGTGTGTGTGTGTGTGTGTGTGTGTCACTGTGCGTGTGTGTGTGTGTGTGTGTGTGTGTGTGTGTGTGTGTGTGTGTGTGTGTTGGGTGTTAAGCACCGTGCGGACGGGCGGCCAAAGTGATGATTCTGATGCACATTGTCAATGCAGAAGAAGAATCAAGGTGTCTTATCCTGTTTCCCAGTGTAGGGAGGCTGGCAGACATCCGTGTCACGGCTGAGGCATGTCAGAAGCTGTCAGTGCTGACGGCTGTTTCTGCCAGTGTCAGAGGCTGTCAGTGCTGACGGCTGTTTCTGCCAGTGTCAGAGGCTGTCAGTGCTGACGGCTGTTTCTGCCAATGTCAGTGGCTGTCAGTGCTGACGGCTGTTTCTGCCAATGTCAGAGGCTGTCAGTGCTGACGGCTTGTTTCTGCCAATAGGCTGTCAGTGCTGACGGCTGTTTCTGCCCAATCAGCCGACGTTACTGTTTTTGATGGACGTGGAAAAAAGATATCTGGCAGAGCGGAATGCGAAAAGATAACACTTTAAACCTCTTGCCTGTAAAACAACATTTATCTTGTTTCTGTCGAAGATAACGTGGACATCAAAAGGAAAGCAGCTGAATTACAATCTAGATTATTGACATCAAAATGATTCTTGACTGCTGATCTTCTTTTTCACCAATAAAAACTTCTTTTCAGGATGTTCCGAAGCTTTTCCATGGAAACAAAAGAACAGACATCAACGACGACGTTTGGAAGTCGGTAGTCCTAAAGACGGTCTACGACCGACACGTCGATACTTTCCGTACTTTGTTTCTATGGAAACATCTTCACAGCATCCTCAAAGATAGATTGTTTGCACTTCATCATTGTTTTTGACTTCTGCCCCCCCCCCCCCCTTTTTTTTTTAAAAAAAAGAATGTCATATCTGGCTGTATAGAAAGAAAGTGGCAAAATTTGTGGATCCGCTTGTCGATCCAGATGCGCCACCAATAAAATAGATTCGTCCCATGGCGCATCTTCCCACTACATTTCTTGAACTCTGGTTCAGTGCGTTTAAATCACCTCGTGCAGACACATGCATTCGTGCGCCTACGTACTGGACGGTTTACTTCTGCTCTCTTCCCTTACGCCCTCCCCTCCCTCTCCCCCCTTTATCTTTCATTTTAGTGCGGGTATGCGCCTGAATGTGATATTTTGGAAGGAAATTACTACCACCACCATTACCACCACTACTACTACCGCTATTAGATAGTTATATAAAACAATATCCAGGAACCTGCTGTAGGTGTTTTGTAATAATAATGATAATTATAATAAGAACAATACATCTATACAATACACAGACAATTCTGCGTATTATACCTATGATAAACATACACATACGAAAAAAAAACAAACCACTCAACCAACTATGGACAAAAACAAAAGCAAGCGTGTACACAGTATAATTATACAGTATCCTTTTTTGAACGTTTTGTTCACTGCATTCATTTCTTGAAGTATGTTTTTCAAGTGAAGGAGTGCGTGGAAGGGGTGCGTTTGTGTGTGTGGCTGCGTTCACATTTTTGCCATGCATATTTTGCACGAGCACGCTAGATATAGCATGTGTCTTTAGTGCGACAGTTTATGTGGACGGCTCTGTGTGTGTGTGTGTGTGTGTGTGTGTGGAGAGAGAGAGAGAGAGAGAGAGAGAGAGAGAGAGAGAGAGAGAGAGAGAGAGAGCCTTAAACTCGCGTACACGGCCATGTAACGAGAGAGGAAGATTGTTTTTTAAAGCTCTTATCAGGGCCGAGAAGAGAGAGGAGAGGGGCGAAAGGCAAGAAGGGCGGTAATAAAGGGCAGCAGTTATTTCCCATGAATTAGCCCTACACGACGGCCCGCCTATCTGGTTGCTCCTGGATACTGTTGCGGTGGAATGTTTATTTTCTGATAGGCCACTGCCAGACAGCCACAAATAATCGCCCTTTCCTGCCTCAGACATTCTTCTTTTTCCTTTTCCTTCATTCTTTGCACATTCTTCCCTCTTAGATTTTCCTTCTTTCTTTTCTTGTCTTGTCTTTCTTTCTTTTCTCCTTTTCCTTCATTCTTTGCACATTCTTCCCTCTTAGATTTTCCTTCTTTCTTTTCTTGTCTTGTCTTTCTTTCTTTCTTTCTCCTTTTTCTTTCTTTCTCTCCCCATTTCATTCTTGGCTTGTGTATGTGAAACACATCCAAGCTAAAGATAAAATGTCTCAGGGATTTCTGTTGTTATTGGTAACCATGCTGTGTCTTCGTAGTGAGATGGGGGAAGCGGGAGGGAGAGGGGGATGGGTGTTGAACCAATTCCACATCTCCAGTCAACTGCATGAAATACGGACAGGGTGTTATTGAACCAATTCCACATCTCCAATCAGCTGCATGAAATAGGGTGTTATTGAACCAATTCCACATCTCCAATCAGCTGCATGAAATACGGACAGGGTGTTATTGAACCAATTCCACATCTCCAATCAGCTGCATGAAATACGGACAGGTGTTATTGAACCAATTCCACATCTCCAATCAGCTGCATGAAATACGGACAGTGTGTTGTTGAACCAATTCCACATCTCCAATCAGCTGCATGAAATACGGACAGTGTGTTATTGAACCAATTCCACATCTCTAATCAACTGCATGAATTACGGACAGTGTGTTATTGAACCAATTCCACATCTCCAATCAGCTGCATGAAATACGGACAGTGTGTTATTGAACCAATTCCACATCTCCAATCAACTGCATGAATTACGGACAGTGTGTCAGGGAGAGGCGCTTGCCGGCCTTTTTAGAGGGACACAAGGGGAACATGAAATAAAAACCAGGGCAAATACAAGGAAGGTAACTGGGCTTTTTTTCACGATTCTGCAAGAGGACGTGGGGTGGGAGGGATGTGGGCATAGTTTGTCTTCATGAACAAATCAATTGGATCCACTCAGAGTTGAGGGTCAGTGCATTTAAACGGTAGGGGAGAGAGAGAGGGAGGGAGAGAGAGAGAGAGAGAGAGAGAGAGAGAGAGAGAGAGAGAGAGAGAGAGAGAGAGAGAGAGAGAGAGTGTACAGAAAGTGACTGTTCATCTGCAATTAACTTTCAGTTTATTTTCTTCTCTCTCTCCTCCTCTCTCTCTCTCTCCTCTCTCTCTCTCTCTCTCTGTCTCCCTCTCTCTCTCTCTCTCTCTCTCTATACAACACACAAACACAAATGCGCGAACACACGCACGCACGCACACGCGCGCGCGCACGCACACACACACACACACCACACACACACACACACACACCACACACACACACACACACACACACACACACACACACACACACATACACACACACACATACACACACACACATATATATATATACATATATATATAATATATATATATATATATATATATATATATATATATATATATATATATATATATATATAAGAAGCATTTTTCAAAAAGTTCCATTGAAATTGGTTCTGAAGTTTTAGAAGGTAAAGTAAACGATGGAAAAGTGAAATTCATGTCCTGAGAAAGATGGCTAAAAACTTCGCCCCTTCCCATTCCTTCCCACCCCATTTATCTTTCCGATGCTGGCGTGCTCATGTTCTTGAGGATATGGTTCTGAACATAGGACCATATCAGACCAGAATTGACCGTTTGTCTGAGAAGCAGAGGATATGGTTCTGAACATAGGACCATATCAGACCAGAATTGACCGTTTGTCTGAGAAGCAGAGGATAATGGTTCTGAACATATGACCACATCAGACCAGAATTGACCGTTTGTTTGAGAAGCAGAAGTATCATATATTCATTAGATCAGTCTTTGCTAGTTTCGAAAGAAAGCGAGTTTGATTTGATTGATTTAATTTAGAGTCTCTTCACAATGATGGTGATATTAGACCCCCCCCCCCCCCCAAAAAAAAAAAAAAAAAAGTATATGTGTGTAAGTGCTTATATGAGTGTGTGTGCGTGTGCGTGCGTGCGTGCATGCGCGCATGCATGCGCGCCTGTGTGTGAGTGTGTGTGTGTATGTACGTGTGCGCGTGTGTGTGTGCGCGCGCGCACACGTGCGCGCGCTCGTGCGCGCACACGTGTGTGCGCGCGCGCACACGTGCGCGCGCTCGTGCGCGCACAGACACAAATGCATAAAAGTTTGCCTATTAACGACCAAACAATAATTTTAAACTGATAAATCGATTGCAACAAATGGATAATAATAGAACTCGATATAGCCTTTGCTATATCAATCATTTTGGGGCTGTAAAGTATTTCTTGTAAAGCCCCTAAGGAAGCAATATCAATCTTTAGAATATTATATAAAGATGTTAGAATTGGACATTCAAAAAGAATATGTTGAATAGATAATGGGAGACCACAAGCGCAATCTATATCCTTAGAAAATTTGGTTTTCCATGAGTTAAAACGCATTTTATAAATTATACTGGACAATGATCTATAATAACACTTTCGTTTTTGCAGGAAGTTTTTCATTCTTCATACAATTTTCTAATAGAGAAATGATTTCATGTTTATCCAATTTTAATCTTCTATCTGGATTTTTTCTAAGAGCACCCTCTTTTGCTAATTTATCGGCTATTTCATTTCCATAGATACCACAATGAGATGGGATCCAGCAAAACTCTACAAAAGTTCCTTTCGCCATAACGGAATGTATCATAAATTTTATATAAAAAATTAAGTCTTTCCTTACATTTGCATCCCAATTTCAGAAGCTATAAAGAACAGATTTAGAGTCAACACAGATTACAATGCTGTAAATTGCCACATCAAGATCAGATATCCAAGATAAGGCCATAAGGATTGCAAGAAGCGAAAGCGAGTGAAGGGAAATAAATTGAGTAGAAAGATTCCTATTCCGTCGGAGAAAAGGAACAAACAAATTACAAGAAATATCTTCCTTAAACTGGGAGATGAAATTTAAGGCATTCAACCCACCACATCTCTCTCTCTCTCTCTCTCTCTCTCTCTCTCTCTCTCTCTCTCTCCTCTCTCTCTCTCTCTCTCTCTCTCTCTCTCTCTTTATCGTTGTCTCACACACACACACACACACACACACACACACACACACACAGAGATCCTCGTGATTGAGGTCGGTACTGAAGAACTAAGCCGAAGCGTTCTCCATGGGCAGGTACATTCCGGAGGTGCAGCTGGACGGCGTGATGAACCAGATCAACAACCCTGAGGTGGAGGTGGACGTGTCCAAGGCCAACACCATGTTCACCCGACAGATGGTGCAGCTCCGCCTCATCACCAACCGCCTGCAGAACGCCTACAATGGGGAGGACGTCGACTGGATTGACACCGGTCAGTGCTGTTAGTTTGATTGGATGGACAGCGGTCAGTGCTGTTAGTTTGACTGGATGGACACTGGTCAGTGCCGTTAGTTTGACTGGATGGACAGTGGTCAGTGCCGTTAGTTTGACTGGATGGACACTGGTCAGTGCCGTTAGTTTGACTGGATTGACACTGGTCAGTGCCGTTAGTTTGACTGGATGGACAGTGGTCAGTGTTGTTAGTTTGACTGGATTGACACCGGTCAGTGTTGTTAGTTTGACTGGATTGACAGCGGTCAGTGCCGTTAGTTTGACTGGATTGACACTGGTCAGTGCTGTTAGTTTGACTGGATGGACACCGGTCAGTGCCGTTAGTTTGACTGGATGGACAGTGGTCAGTGCCGTTAGTTTGACTGACTGGATGGACAGTGGTCAGTGCCATTAGTTTGACTGACTGGATTGACACCGGTCAGTGCCGTTAGTTTGACTGGATTGACACTGGTCAGTGCTGTTAGTTTGACTGGATTGACAGCGGTCAGTGCTGTTAGTTTGACTGGATGGACAGTGGTCAGAGCCGTTAGTTTGACTGGATGGACAGTGGTCAGTGCCGTTAGTTTGACTGGATTGACAGCGGTCAGTGCCGTTAGTTTGACTGACTGGATGGACAGTGGTCAGTGCCGTTAGTTTGACTGGATTGACACCGGTCAGTGCCGTTAGTTTGACTGGATGGACATCGGTCAGTGCCGTTAGTTTGACTGGATTGACAGCGGTCAGTGCCGTTAGTTTGACTCACTGGATGGACAGTGGTCAGTGCCGTTAGTTTGACTAGATTGACACCGGTCAGTGCCGTTAGTTTGACTGGATGGACAGCGGTCAGTGCCGTTAGTTTGACTGGATGGACACTGGTCAGTGCCGTTAGTTTGACTGGATGGACAGCGGTGTTGTCATTGGGTAGTTTGATCAGGATGAAACGACAGGGTCAGACTCCCCAATGGAGACCTAATGCATTGAAGATTGTCCTGCAACCCACCCCTGCCCTCTCTTTTCCATTTAATATTGAATTCATTGTTTACTTATTAACAGAAATTTGTTTACTTTGGAGAATTTTTCCCAATGGAATTTTTTTGTCCTTTTTGTTCTGAAAATGATAGAATTTTTTTGTCCTTTTTTCTGAAAATGATTTGTGTGTGAAGACTTCATCCTTTTCACCGCCATCCCCCTAACAAATTTGTTTTACAATGTATTTAACTCCCTCCCCTTTCCCTAACAACTTTCTTTTTACACTGTATTTAACTCCCTCCCCGTCTCCCTTACAAATTTTTTTTTACACTGTATTTAACTCCAAGACTCCCATCTTTCAAAGACTTTTTGAAAAAATCAGAGATTGATGTGAAAGTCTGGTATCATGTGGTCTGAAGAGCAGTGGTGTGTTCTATAGAAGTCTGGTATCATGTGGCCTGAAGAGCAGTGGTGTTAGAAGTCTGGTATCATGTGGTCTGAAGAGCAGTGGTGTTAGAAGTCTGGTATCATGTGGTCTGAAGAGCAGTGGTGTGTTCTATAGAAGTCTGGTATCATGTCTGAAGAGCAGTGGTGTGTTCTATAGAAGTCTGGTATCATGTGGTCTGAAGAGCAGTGGTGTGTTCTATAGAAGTCTGGTATCATGTGGTCTGAAGAGCAGTGGTGTTAGAAGTCTGGTATCATGTGGCCTGAAGAGCAGTGGTGTGTTCTATATATAGAAGTCTGGTATCATGTGGTCTGAAGAGCAGTGGTGTTAGAAGTCTGGTATCATGTGGCCTGAAGAGCAGTGGTGTGTTCTATATATAGAAGTCTGGTATCATGTGGTCTGAAGAGCAGTGGTGTGTTCTATAGAAGTCTGGTATCATGTGGCCTAAAGAGCAATGGTGTGTTCTATAGAAGTCTGGTATCATGTGGCCTGAAGAGCAATGGTGTGTTCTATAGAAGTCTGGTATCATGTGGCCTGAAGAGCAATGGTGTGTTAGAAGTTGAGCGTGCAAGTGCACAGCATGGTGGATGATGGAAGGGCACAGCATGATGGATGATGGAAGGGCACAGCATGATGAATGATGGAAGGGCACAGCATGGTGGATGATGGAAGGGCACATCATGGTGGATGATGGAAGGGCACAGCATGGTGGATGATGGAAGGGCACATCATGGTGGATGATGGAAGGGCACAGCATGGTGGATGATGGAAGGGCACATCATGGTGGATGATGGAAGGGCACAGCATGGTGGATGATGGAAGGGCACAGCATGGTGGATGATGGAAGGGCACAGCATGATGAATGATGGAAGGGCACAGCATGGTGGATGATGGAAGGGCACATCATGGTGGATGATGGAAGGGCACAGCATGGTGGATGATGGAAGGGCACAGCATGATGGATGATGGAAGGGCACAGCATGGTGGATGATGGAAGGGCACAGCATGGTGGATGATGGAAGGGCACAGCATGATGGATGATGGAAGGGCACAGCATGGTGGATGATGGAAGGGCACAGCATGGTGGATGATGGAAGGGCACAGCATGATGGATGATGGAAGGGCACAGCATGGTGGATGATGGAAGGGCACAGCATGGTGGATGATGGAAGGGCACAGCATGATGGATGATGGAAGGGCACAGCATGGTGGATGATGGAAGGGCACATCATGGTGGATGATGGAAGGGCACAGCATGGTGGATGATGGAAGGGCACAGCATGGTGGATGATGGAAGGGCACAGCATGGTGGATGATGGAAGGGCACAGCATGGTGGATGATGGAAGGGCACAGCATGATGGATGATGGAAGGGCACGGCATGATGGATGTTGGAGTCCAACCTGCTCCTTCCACTGCTGACAGTGTCCCTGGTCTGAGTCAGGTACCACTTCACTGCTGGCTGCACGTA
>CM031613.1:11731331-11733831 GCA_018398815.1 Conus ventricosus
TGGCACCTCTGAGCATAGCAGGTGCCTGTGGTCTTCTGTTGATCTGCAGAAGCCGATGTTGGTTTGTTTGTTTGTTTATTTGGTTCTTCGAAAGAAAGCATTAAAAGCATGAAACATCTTCCCTGTGATAGGGTTTGAAACTGAAGTGGATGTGACGGCGCCATTTTCAGCCTTCTTTTCCACCTCAGGAACTGGAAACGCCCTTCTACAGTTGACTGATTTTTGTTCCTTTACACCTCATGAACTGAAAACGACCTTCTACAGTTGACTGATTTTTGTTCCTTTACACCCTCAGGAACTGAAAGCGCCCTTCTACAGTTGACTGATTTTTGTTCCTTTACACCCTCAGGAACTGGAAACGCCTTCTACAGTTGACTCGATTTTTGTTCCTTTACACCCTCAGGAACTGAAAACCCCCTTTTAAAGTTCATTTATTTTTGTTCCTTTATGCTGTCATGAAAAGGAAGTGCCATTCTACAGTGTGATTATTCCTTTACACCCTCATGTCATGGAAAGTGCCACTTTACAAGTCATTCATGACATGGAAGTACCACTTTACAAGTCATTCATGACGTGGAAGCACCACTTTACAGGTCATTCATGACATGGAAGTGCCACTTTACAAGTCATTCATGACATGGAAGTACCACTTTACAGGTCATTCATGTCATGGAAGTGCCACTTTACAGGTCATGCATGACATGGAAGTGCCACTTTACAGGTCATTCATGTCATGGAAGTGCCACTTTACAAGTCATTCATGACATGGAAGTGCCACTTTACAAGTCATTCATGTCATGGAAGTGCCACTTTACAAGTCATTCATGACATGGAAGTGCCACTTTACAAGTCATTCATGTCATGGAAGTGCCACTTTACAAGTCATTCATGACATGGAAGTGCCACTTTACAAGTCATTCATGTCATGGAAGTACCACTTTACAAGTCATTCATGACATGGAAGTGCCACTTTACAAGTCATTCATGACATGGAAGTGCCACTTTACAAGTCATTCATGACATGGAAGTGCCACTTTACAAGTCATTCATGTCATGGAAGTACCACTTTACAAGTCATTCATGACATGGAAGTGCCACTTTACAAGTCATTCATGACATGGAAGTGCCACTTTACAAGTCATTCATGACATGGAAGTGCCACTTTACAAGTCATTCATGTCATGGAAGTACCACTTTACAAGTCATTCATGACATGGAAGTGCCACTTTACAAGTCATTCATGACATGGAAGTGCCACTTTACAAGTCATTCATGACATGGAAGTACCACTTTACAAGTCATTCATGACATGGAAGTGCCACTTTACAAGTCATTCATGTCATGGAAGTGCCACTTTACAAGTCATTCATGACATGGAAGTGCCACTTTACAAGTCATTCATGTCATGGAAGTACCACTTTACAAGTCATTCATGACATGAAAGTGCCACTTTACAAGTCATTCATGTCATGGAAGTGCCACTTTACAGGTCATTCATGTCATGGAAGTACCACTTTACAAGTCATTCATGACATGGAAGTGCCACTTTACAAGTCATTCATGTCATGGAAGTACCACTTTACAAGTCATTCATGACATGGAAGTGCCACTTTACAAGTCATTCATGTCATGGAAGTGCCACTTTATAAGTCATTCATGACATGAAAGTGCCACTTTACAAGTCATTCATGTCATGGAAGTACCACTTTACAAGTCATTCATGACATGAAAGTGCCACTTTACAAGTCATTCATGTCATGGAAGTGCCACTTTACAGGTCATTCATGTCATGGAAGTACCACTTTACAAGTCATTCATGACATGGAAGTGCCACTTTACAAGTCATTCATGTCATGGAAGTACCACTTTACAAGTCATTCATGACATGGAAGTGCCACTTTACAAGTCATTCATGTCATGGAAGTGCCACTTTGCAAGTCATTCATGTCATGGAAGTGCCACTTTACAAGTCATTCATGACATGGAAGTGCCACTTTACAAGTCATTCATGTCTGGAAGTGCCACTTTACAGGTCATTCATGTCATGGAAGTGCCACTTTACAAGTCATTCATGACATGGAAGTGCCACTTTACAAGTCATTCATGTCATGGAAGTACCACTTTACAAGTCATTCATGACATGGAAGTGCCACTTTACAAGTCATTCATGTCATGGAAGTGCCACATTAACAAGTCATTCATGACATGGAAAGTGCCACTTTACAAGTGTGTCATGGAAGTACCACTTTACAAGTCATTCATGACATGGAAGTGCCACTTTACAAGTCATTCATGACATGGAAGTGCCACTTTACAAGTCATTCATGTCATGGAAGTGCCACTTTACAAGTCATTCATGACATGGAAGTGCCACTTTACAAGTCATTCATGTCATGGAAGTGCCACTTTACAGGTCATTCATGTCATGGAAGTACCACTTTACAAGTCATTCATGACATGGAAGTGCCACATTACAAGTCATTCATGTCATGGAAGTGCC
>CM031613.1:11736331-11791331 GCA_018398815.1 Conus ventricosus
GACAGACTGGGGGGACAGGACGGACAGACTGGGGGGACAGGACGGACGGACTGGGGGACAGGACGGACAGACTGGGGGACAGGACAGACAGACTGGGGGGACAGGACGGACAGACTGGGGGGACAGGACGGACGGACAAACTGGGGGACAGGACGGACAGACTGGGGGGACAGGACGGACAGACTGGGGGGACAGGACGGACGGACAGACTGGGGGACAGGACGGACAGACTGGGGGACAGGACAGACAGACTGGGGGGACAGGACGGACAGACTGGGGGACAGGACGGACGGACAAACTGGGGGACAGGACGGACAGACTGGAGGAACAGGACGGACAGACTGGGGGACAGGAACGACCTGCATTTCTCTGGCACTGTAGCTCAACAGAACACAACAACATGCTGTTGTGTGAGAATTGCCGACGCGTTACTGACGGACTGAATGACTGACCTTACTTTATGCTTAAATATAAAAAGAGCACCAAGAGGGCTAGACCTCGGTCTTTTGAAAATCAATTTCTCAGTTTTGAATTCTAAAATCAGTTTTCCTTTTCGGCATCTAGAACATTGCTTGAGAAATATTGTTGCGCTCAGAAGGGTGGACTTGTCAACATTGTTCGAATTGCAGCAGTTGTGTTTTCCTCTCTTGGATGCTGTTGCTTGTAGTTCGAAAAGGTCAGTCACATGCCTCCAGTGCCAGTGGGAAAACCCTCATAGAGTAAAAAGGTCAGTCACATACCTCCAATGCCAGTGGGAAAACCCTCATATAGACGGATGTGTATTTTGTCACTTTGCTTTCTGTTGTTCTTTTCCCATGAAAAGAACAATTTCGTTTCTCGCTCGCCTCCGTGTTGTTCTCACAGCAAGGTCTGTGTATTCCATGTCACTTTGAAGTGACATTACAAGCAGCGAGGTAGACCAGTTCAGCCCCACTTGCTACCACTGCAGCCAGCTGTAGCAACAGCCAGGCATGCCACACTGAGCTGACAGCTGTGCTGGACCACACAGACACAGCAAGTGGAAGGACACAATCTCATAGTGTTCAGGGACCTTAGTGTTGGTGACCAAAGCCTAGCATTAAGCTGTCAACAGTGAGTTGACACCCGCTAGTGTTGGTGACCAAAGCCCTAGCATTAAGCTGTCAACAGTGAGTTGCCAACCGCTAGTGTTGGTGACCAAAGCCTAGCATTAAGCTGTCAACAGTGAGTTGCCAACCGCTAGTGTTGGTGACCAAAGCCTAGCATTAAGCTGTCAACAGTGAGTTGCCAACCGCTAGTGTTGGTGACCAAAGCCCTAGCATTAAGCTGTCAACAGTGAGTTGCCAACCGCTAGTGTTGGTGACCAAAGCCCTAGCATTAAGCTGTCAACAGTGAGTTGCCAACCGCTAGTGTTGGTGACCAAAGCCCTAGCATTAAGCTGTCAACAGTGAGTTGACACCCGCTTATATGACAACTGGTGGAATCGGTTGAATTAACGACTAGCCCTTCGCAGAGAGACATTCAGGGACTAAGGTCTTGGCTAAATGGTGACAGACATCTGATGACTGCAGGTGACAGACATCTGATGACTGCAGGTGACAGACATCTGATGACTGCAGGTGACAGACATCTGATGACAACAGGTGACAGACATCTGGTGACAACAGGTGACAGACATCTGGTGACTACAGGTGACAGACATCTGTTGACTACAGGTGACAGACATCTGATGACTACTCTGATGACTACAGGTGACAGACATCTGATGACTACTCTGATGACTACAGGTGACAGACATCTGATGACTACAGGTGACAGACATCTGATGACTACAGGTGACAGACATCTGATGACTACAGACATCTGTTGACTGCAGGTGACAGACATCTGATGACTTCAGACATCAGATGACTACAGGTGACAGACATCTGATGACTACAGGTGACAGACATCTGATGACTACAGGTGACAGACATCTGATGACTACAGACATTTGATGACTGCAGGTGACAGACATCTGATGACTACAGGTATCAGTGGTGACAGACAGAAATGGAGGCTTAGATGCTCCTGAAATCCTGAAGGGATACAGGAACAGCGTGCGGTCTGTCAGACCAACAGCTGACTGACACAGTCACACCATCAGCTGACCGACACAGTCACACCATCAGCTCACTGACACAGTCAGCGTGGAGAAGCAGACAAGGTGTGGATGGCGACAGTGGCTCTGGAGTCTGAGTGTACCGAGGAAGCTGGTGAGTGGGAAAGCTTTAAGAGGACAGGGAGTTCAGGGCCAGTATGCACAGCGCTGTGAAGGTGGTGGTGATTGTACTGTGTGAGAGGGACAACACTGCCGGCATCGCCAGGGCACGGCCTCCATCAGAACTGGTTGGGTCAACTGGACAATGTTTAACTGGAGCGTTGATGAGTTGCACACTTCAGTGTGTCTGCCTTTCACCTGGAAGTGGATGTTGTGGGTAGCGGCTTTCAGTGGAACAGTGATAACAGATGGAACTGGAAGTGTGGACGTGTGGGACTGGTGACAAGAGCTCGGTCTCTGTGAACATGGAAATGAGTTGACTTGGAACCTAGTTAGGCGTGGGACTGATGTTTGTTAAGTGGACTGATTCTGTGGCGTCACTGTGGACAAGGGTCATCTCCAGACATGTGGGCGCCATGTGACGATGTAGAAGTAAGCAGGATTGGGGTTCTGATTCATCTCAAGTTCCTGATGATGAAAATCTGTTCAAAAGCGTAGTTGCATTGGCAGTAGTGTACTTTTAACAGAGAGGGTGTGGTTTAAAATGAAGGTGCGAAAGAACATGCAGCGCTGAAGAGAAAGGACAACCTCCTGAACACTTCACTAGACGCTGGTTTGCCTCCAGATCTGCAGTGGAATTAATTCTGCAGAAAGGTTTTTTCTTTCTTATACAACATCCCAGTTTAGGAATGATTTTCTCATTGTTTTGATGATGTAATTCGTTATTGTTTTCTACGCTTCCCCTCTTTTTTTTTCTCCACTGTTCAAAATTCTTTTGATGTAATGCAGGTTGATGAAACACGGAAAGTAACTGTCGGGGATTGAAGAGAATTCCAGTCATGGCTAGATACCTGGAGGGGATTGAAGAGAATTCCAGTCATGGCTAGATACCTGGAGCTGGACATGTGGAACCCAGGGTTTCTCAGGGTTTCTTTGGTTTTTGATTCTTTGATAGTTTGCTTCTCAAACTATTGGCCCAGTCAGGAAGCCGTGTGGTCATCAGCGTTCATGTTTACTGCCAGTACGAAGAGGGATTCTCACTTGGTTGATCGCTAGTGAAAATGTCATCATCTCCTGAGCTGTATGAAAAAGGAAAAACTGTTCATCAGGGTAAAATCATCAAGAATTGTTTCGTCAGGGCATTTGTTGCTTTCTGTGTTTTGAGAGGGTTGGGTTGGTGGGGAAGTTAAGCGAGAGTTTAATTTGTAAAGTTTGATTTGTTAGCGCAGCTAAGAATGAGCGTGTAGACCACGTGCCCTGCATGGAGTGGCCCTGAAGGGACGTTCAGTTGGTGTAGGAGCTCCTCCCAGTGAGAATGGCGAGTCAGTTGACTGTGACCACCACACACTGTCCTCATGGTTCATTGCACAGTTCATTCACCTGATGCCAGCATCCAGTCATAAGTTGCTGGAATTGTTTGCCGACAAAGAAAAGCTGGGTCATTGGTTAGTATTGTCATCACCAGCTACAGGGTCCCTGCCAGTTGACACAGCTAGTGTTCAGAAACCTCAGATAGCAACCCAGCACACAGCTATGACCAAACAGTCTTCACCCTTGATGCTTTAACACCCTGGCTGCTTTTCTTCAGCACTTTTTGTTCACCGGTATAGAGTTTCAGTTTTCTTTGTTTCGGTTTCCTTTCTCCGGGTTTTGGTTCTGTTCTCAGCTTGAGAAATGGTTTGAACAGTGTGAACAGAGGGAACAGTGTGCACACAGCTTCAACCAAACCTCAGGCAACACAGAACCTGAACGTGTCAATGGTATGGAACAGAGACAGTAGAGCTGAGCGAAGAAGGGCTGGTCACTGATATGACTTCTTCAGAGGAATTCATGGTGAAATTTCACTGAAACAACGGTTAGTGAATGAGCAAGTGAGAACGAAATGTTTGGATCAGCCGGGCGATGGATGAAATGCGCGGTGATGTGGTGGTGAACTGCTTCAAGTGTCTACATCCCTGTCCATGTGGGTTCGTGCGTCATGTTGGAGATGGTGTCAGTGACGGATGACTGGACAAGCGTCTGGTGACGATGCTGCAGTCACTGAGGGTGTCATGGCCGAGTGGTGTGCCTCTGTCGATGGCGTGTTAGTGTGCTGCTAGCTGTTCTGATGTGGTGTCTGTTGTCCTCTGTGTTCTGATGTGATGTCTGTTGCCCTCAGCCCTGGTCGTCTGTGTTCTGATGTGGTGATGTCTGTTGCCCCCTGGCCGTCTGTGTTCTGATGTGGTGATGTCTGTTGCCCCTCAGCCCTGGCCGTCTGTGTTCTGATGTGGTGATGTCTGTTGCCCCTCAGCCCTGGTCGTCTGTGTTCTGATGTGGTGTCTGTTGCCCCTCAGCCCTGGTCGTCTGTGTTCTGATGTGGTGTCTGTTGCCCCCTGGCCGTCTGTGTTCTGATGTGGTGATGTCTGTTGCCCCTCAGCCCTGGTCGTCTGTGTTCTGATGTGGTGATGTTTGTTGCCCCTCAGCCTGGCCGTCTGTGTTCTGATGTGGTGATGCGTGTTGCCCCTGGCCGTCTGTGTTCTGATGTGGTTATGTCTGTTGCCCCTCAGCCCTGGTCGTCTGTATTCTGATGTGGTGATGTCTGTTGCCCCTCAGCCCTGGCCGTCTGTGTTCTGATGTGGTGATGTCTGTTGCCCCTCAGCCCTGGTCGTCTGTGTTCTGATGTGGTGTCTGTTGCCCCTCAGCCCTGGTCGTCTGTGTTCTGATGTGGTGTCTGTTGCCCCCTGGCCGTCTGTATTCTGATGTGGTTATGTCTGTTACCCCTCAGCCCTGGTCGTCTGTGTTCTGATGTGGTGATGTCTGTTACCCCTCAGCCCTGGTCGTCTGTGTTCTGATGTGATGTCTGTTGCCCCCTGGCCGTCTGTGTTCTGATGTGGTTATGTCTGTTGCCCCTCAGCCCAGCCCTGGTCGTCTGTATTCTGATGTGGTGATGTCTGTTGCCCCCTGGCCGTCTGTGTTCTGATGTGATGTCTGTTGCCCCTGGTCGTCTGTGTTCTGATGTGGTGATGTCTGTTACCCCCTGGTCGTCTGTGTTCTGATGTGATGATGTTTGTTGCCCCTCAGCCCTGGCCGTCTGTGTTCTGATGTGGTGATGTCTGTTGACCCTCAGCCCTGGCCGTCTGTGTTCTGATGTGGTGATGTCTGTTGACCCTCAGCCCTGGCCGTCTGTGTTCTGATGTGGTGTCTGTTGCCCCCTGGCCGTCTGTGTTCTGATGTGGTGATGTCTGTTGCCCCTCAGCCCTGGCCGTCTGTGTTCTGATGTGGTGATGTCTGTTGCCCCTCAGCCCTGGTCGTCTGTGTTCTGATGTGGTGTCTGTTGCCCCTGGCCGTCTGTGTTCTGATGTGGTGATGTCTGTTGCCCCTCAGCCCTGGCCGTCTGTGTTCTGATGTAGTGATGTCTGTTGACCCTCAGCCCTGGCCGTCTGTGTTCTGATGTGGTGTCTGTTGCCCCTGGCCGTCTGTGTTCTGATGTGGTGATGTCTGTTGCCCCTCAGCCCTGGTCGTCTGTGTTCTGATGTGGTGATGTTTGTTGCCCCTCAGCCCTGGTCGTCTGTGTTCTGATGTGATGTCTGTTGCCCACTGGTCGTCTGTGTTCTGATGTGGTGATGTCTGTTGCCCCCTGGCCGTCTGTGTTCTGATGTGGTGATGTCTGTTGCCCCTCAGCCCTGGTCGTCTGTGTTCTGATGTGGTGATGTTTGTTGCCCCTCAGCCCAGGTCGTCTGTGTTCTGATGTGATGTCTGTTGCCCACTGGTCGTCTGTGTTCTGATGTGGTGATGTCTGTTGCCCCCTGGCCGTCTGTGTTCTGATGTGGTGATGTCTGTTGCCCCTCAGCCCTGGTCGTCTGTGTTCTGATGTGGTGATGTTTGTTGCCCCTCAGCCCTGGTCGTCTGTGTTCTGATGTGATGTCTGTTGCCCCCTGGCCGTCTGTGTGGTGATGTGTGTTGCCCCTCAGCCCTGGTCGTCTGTGTTCTGATGTGGTGTCTGTAGCCCCTCTGCCCTGGTCGTCTGTGTTCTGATGTGGTGTCTGTTGCCCCCTAGTCGTCTGTGTTCTGATGTGGTGATGTCTGTTGCCCCTCAGCCCTGGTCGTCTGTGTTCTGATGTGGTTATGTCTGTTGCCCACTGGTCGTCTGTGTTCTGATGTGGTGTCTGTTGCCCCTCAGCCCTGGCCGTCTGTGTTCTGATGTGGTGATGTCTGTTGCCCACTGGTCGTCTGTGTTCTGATGTGGTGTCTGTTGCTCCTCAGCCCTGGTCGTCTGTGTTCTGATGTGGTGATGTGTGTTGCCCCTCAGCCCTGGTCGTCTGTGTTCTGATGTGGTGATGTCTGTTGCCCCTCAGCCTTGATCGTCTGTGTGGTCAGGAAGGTGAATGGTTGGTTGTTTTAGCGGGGTTTTCTTTCTCTCCTTGTGTGTGTGTGTGTGTTTGTATTCTTTCTTTTGTCTTTAAACATTTTGCTGGTTAATTTATATTCCGTGAGTATCCCGTTTTGTATGTACCTGTGTACTCGGCTGTTCTGTTGTATACAGGAGGTTTAGTCATCACTGGTGAAAATGCAAAGTATCCGTGTACATGTATAGCGTTTGCTTTTAGAATATTTATTTTCAGTCCGTGTATATTACATACACTTAGAAGCTGATGAATGATGAAGTTTGTGATTGATTGATACAAGTACTGGTAGGGGTTATCATTGATTGGTTGACATTATCCATGGCTTTTTGGAGGGAAAGAAAGTTCTTTTTTCAGTAGGTTCTGCAAAAATTACAATGTTTTCATGTGCGTGTATGTTAGTACATAATGTGTGTGAGCGGTCAGATACGTTGCATACTGTTAAAAAATTGTGTAACTTTTTTTGCTTGGGCTGTATGTTCAGGTATGGTTCAGACTCCATTAATTATTCTCCAGCAGAATTAATGGCTTTGAGTTTGACTTCATTTTTTTTCTCACACCTAGCCTTCAAAGTTTGTGAAGGTGCACATGAAAATCAGAACTGTGTGTGCAGTTTGCCAAGTTTAACAGTGTATGTTGATTATACGTATTCTTCATGTAGATGTAAGTCACAGTACTTCATTACGCATTTGTATGATGATTTGTACTTACATTGAAGTGTACGATAGTGATTTTGACAATGTTTTTTGTTTAAACCAGTGGTACTTATACATTTTGGGCAGGGTTTTTGTTCCACCAGGGTGACTGAACACTGCAGAGGTCTTCTGTTTCCCAGGGCTTTGTTTTCCTCTTCATTGTCAATGTGTTGGTTAGCATGTAATCAAACGTACTCGCCAGCTGTAAGGAAAACAAAATGAAAGAAATGCCAGAAGTCTGAAAGTATCAGTTCAATGAAAGATGCCCGATTGACATCTCTTCAATAAACAACAACACTGACACAGAAGAAAAATCTGGAACAAAACTTTCTACCAATGGTGAAAGGGCATCGATCATGAAAATGTGTCGAACTAAAATGTGTACGGGTTTGATTCTGTTTCTCCCTTATCAAAACGATTCTGGATCAAAAGAATTCAGTTTTCATTCCGTTGCAGTATTTATTCTTGTATAACGAGAGTTGACCGTATCGTTGGTGGTAGGTTCACTTATGCCAATTATTGATATAATTATGATATTTTTTTTTGGATGACAATCATTTTGCGTTTGGGCATGATGAGGTAATAAGTAATTGTGGCCAAGTTCGTGTTGGGAATACATGGTTGGAAACTTGGGATTTTTACAAGACCAAACAAGGGCCAGCAAAACTCGACCATTATGGAACCTGTCGGTTGAAATACAACAGCCCCAAATTATAGCACGGCATGTAGGTTGCAGTGCTGGACTGTGTGGAAATAAGTCTACCTCAGCAGTTTAGAGCTTTATTGCTGTAGAGTTTGTTTCATTTCATTTTCACCCCCACCTTTCTCTTCCCACACCACCTTTGATTGAATATTTTTTTGTATAGGGTAGAGAAAGCATTTGGTTCATGTTACACTCGTATTGAACGTGCACAAGCCAAGTGATCTGAGCATATTTGAAATGTCCTTCATATTGTTATGTCTGATGATATTTGGAATTGTCAGGATTTTGTTCATGTCACGATGTTGTGTTTTACTTTCAGTACCATGGTCGTGGCGAGCTTTCCTGCAGCATATGACTTCATGGTACAGTGTAGACAAAATAAGTACAGGAGGTCATTGTCTTTTTATTTCATGATTTAGTGACCGAGTCTGGAGTGATGATGCGCTTTAGCATAGAGGTCGTGAATTTCTTTTTCGTTAGATTGCACCGTTTATTTCTGAAATGACTTTTACACGATTTGGGGGCAGTATTTGCCTCGCTTTCTCAGGCTGTGAATGGTGTCAAAGGCAGAACACAAAGAAGCTGAGCTGGATGTTTTTCTTTAACATTTTATTTCAGCAGTTTTGCTTCATAATCAAGGTCCGTTAGCGAAAGAAAGGGCCGAGTCGTCCCTTGATGTGCAGGTATAGTGTTGTCCAGTATTTGATGGTTCCAAATGTTGCTTACTGATCAAATGCAGCAGTCTGTTTTCTTGGTGCAGGGAATGGCTGTGTGGGAGGGATGGGACATCAACAGTTGCTGGGGAATGGTCTTTTGGAAGCCTGCCATGTTCCTCTGAACATCTAGAGTGGTGCATTGTCATATGTTGTGAGGTTGGCGGTTAGTGCCCCTAGTGTGAACATCCAGAGTGGTGCATTGTCATATGTTGTGAGGTTGGCGGTTAGTGCCCCTAGTGTGAACATCTAGAGTGGTGCATTGTCATATGTTGTGAGGTTGGCGGTTAGTGCCCCTAGTGTGAACATCTAGAGTGGTGCATTGTCATATGTAGTGAGGTTGGCGGTTAGTGCCCCTAGTGTGAACATCTAGAGTGGTGCATTGTCATATGTTGTGAGTTGGCGGTTAGTGCCCCTAGTGTTAACATCCAGAATGGTGCATTGTCATATGTTGTGAGGTTGGCGGTTAGTGCCCCTAGTGTTAAAGCTCTGGCTGTGGATGTCCAGGGGGAAAGACATGTCCTACAGAATAGTGTCCTGGAACCAGTGCCCAGTGAGAGCATGGGCCTGTATTCTGTTTGTGTTGAGGTTTTGGTGTCAGTGTTTGGAGTGGAATTGAACACACTAGGCAGAGGCAGTCTAGGCAGCAGATCACTTGAGGTTTCTAAAAAAAATTTTGTTTGTTTTTGTACAGAAAAAAGAGCTGATCATAATTTTTTTGAGTGCATGATTTTGTTTCGCGTTCTTCGCATCATAAAAGGGATGGGAAAAGAGGGTTGGGGGGAGCATAACAACGTTTACTAGTCAGTTGCCTTCATTGAGTATCAGATCCGTTTCTTGGTGTAAGTTTACCATATTCTGAAGAGACGAGGTTTGGGGAAAGAGAAAGGAGGAAATTAGACTGTACATGGAAACCGTATCTTTCAGGTAAACATGAAAGGCAGAGAATGTTTCAAGGGTCAAAGATGTGTACACCTCCATTCTTAACTGGAGGCACTTAGCTGTGTGGAAGGTCAGGATAATCTGTTGCTGGCCTTCAGCAGTACCGTTAATCTGGTGCATTGACTGTAGTGTGTGTGTGTGTGTGTGTGTGTGTGTGTGTGTGTGTGTGTATGCATGCATGCATGTGTGTGTGTGTGTGTGTGTGTGTGTGTGTGTGTGTGTGTGTGTGTGTGTGTGTGTGTGCGCTTTCTGGACCCCATGGTGCCAGAGCTGGATGTTCTATTGTATTGCTCAGGACTGGAGAATTTTGAAGTATGTTCTCCATTTTAGAAAGGGCTCGGTTGAACAGCAGCTGAGTGACAGGGGAGAGAGAGAGAGAGAGAGAGAGAGAGAGAGAGAGAGAGAGAGTGTAAGTACTGGACTGCAGATGTAGAAGCGTGATGTTTCCGCCCGTCAGCTTTTCTACAGGCAAGACGAAAGGGAAATGGACAGAAAGAACGTTGATGTAGCAGTGTTTGTACTGTCTGCAGATTGTTCCGATGTGAAGGGGGCTGGTGGTGGTGACAATGAGGGTATGTGCTGTGAAGGACTGGCCAAACTGGAACTCTCACAGACGTGTTCAGAGGGACGGATTGGGGGGATGCTTGGTTCATACCTGCTGTGAAACAAAGTCCGTTAGTGAATGAAATGTCCGTTTTCAGAGGGAGGGGAGGTAGTATACAAGCTTTGCCTTAATGAAGCGGTATCCAACGTGAATTTGTTTTTCATTTATTTGGTTTGCGAATTTGAAGCAGTAACTTGGGCTCGTTGGCTTGACCTTTGTGGACTGACCTATTAGCCTCGGTCAGGGCAGGTAGCATGCGTTAGGGCATGCGCGATTGAAATCATTAAAACTGTGATAAGAACTTCAAAATACATACCGAAGTGCATTATGGTTTGAAAATGAGAACTTAAGAAAGATTCAAACGTAACCGCCCCATTCTTTGACAAGAAAAGAACGGTTTAGCCAGTGATATGCGCCAGTGGCGTGAGTTCAGCAGCTGTGTGTTTGTAATGCCTGTAGAAGTCCTAAGGATGGAAACAGGTCGCTGAAGTCTTGTCCTTGGTTGGTTCCTTCTGTTCAGTGGTCTAGTAACCCCTGTTTTTCCTTCCTGTGACAAGTAGTCTACCTGTAGGACTGTTCTTCCCAGCAACAACATCCTGTGGCGGGGTGTTTGGAGGATTAAGTGAAGACAGATGGCCTACCTGTAGAGGTGTTCTTCCCAGCAAGAACATCATGTGGCAGGGTGTTTGGAGGATTAAGTGAAGACAGTTCCAAACACGAAAGAAGATAAAATGTAAGGATGGCTTTGTGATATACCAACTTGTAATCAACAGTTCCTCTAATGCTTTAATTGTAACCACTCGTTCATTTCATTGTGTTAATTGTAACCACTCGATTTCATGTGTTAATTGTAGCCGCTCGTTCATTTCATTGTGTTGGTTATGTTGGTTTGGCAGACGACTTGCTGGTGACGAAGTTGTCCTGGCCACTGCTTTGTGAATTTAGATATGCCAAAGTGAGGTTTCTTTTTTGTGCGATTTTTTTTTTTTGGGGGGGGGGGGGGGGGGGGGGGAGCGGAACAGGTGTTCTGCAAGTTTCAGTAGTGATGGCTACGGACAAAAGGAACATGTGGCGTGGTGACAAACCCCACCCCAGCCCAGTCAGGAGATGCTGCTTGTGGGGTCGTTGGCTCCGTGGTTTTGGTTCAGGCGTGATGGGCGTCTGTGGCGGGCAAGCGGCAAAAAGACTGCGGGGAGCGTGGCAGTAGTAAAAAGACGGCGGGGAGCGTGGCAGTAAAAAGACGGAGTGCGACAGTGGGGATGGGTGGAGCTCGACAGTGGGGATGGGTGCAGCGCAGTGTATATGATGCCACAGTGAAGCTTGGGCAGATGTACATTTTGTGATCATGTGAGTGTGCGTGGTGTACAGTGCTGCGTGTCATTACAGTGCGTCTTGTGCGTCATGACCGTGTCTTGTGCGTCATTTGCACATTATTTCGGATATATTATACGTATGTAGATCTGGAAAGGACAAGTTTGGTTAAGTCTTATATCGGTTCAACACAAACATGCATTTATGTCGGATATAAATGTAGTGCCAGTAAGCTTTCCGTGCCGATATATGAACATAGTGCAAATCGGTCGACAGTGGTGCAAAGGCTGCACTGTGCAGTGATTGTGCTGTTCCTTTTCCTTGCCAGCCCCCAATGTAAAGCAATAAGACGGAAACGCCCTTTACATGTGAATGCATCGAAATCTTTATACATATTTTGGAAAAAAAATTACCTTGGCTGTTGTATAGAAAAGATTTTTAAAGCTTGGCATGAAAAAAAAAATGTACAGGGAAGGGATGCAGTCGTACGTGGAGGTGGAGGAATTGGTCAGACCGTAGTTGACGTAAGAGATTTCAGTTTGGTGAAGCTTACTAAACCCATGTTTCACAGTAGAACGGGAATCGGACTTTTACAGTTCAACTCTGAGCACCCATCTGATGTCCACCCGTCTTGTCCTACCCAGTAAACCGTCTTTGAGGCTTACCGTCTTTGAGGCTTCCGTCTTTTCCCTCCCCCCCCCCCCCCCCCCCCCCCCCCCCCCCCCCCCCCCCCCCCTTTCTTATGTACCAGCGGCTTTCCGCAGCCCTTGAGCCGATACCCTCCCCCTCCCCATGTGGCCCCCTGTACCAGCGGCCTTCCGCAGCCCTTGAGCCGATACCCTCCCCCTCCCCATGTGGCCCCCTGTACCAGCGGCCTTCCGCAGCCCTTGAGGCGATACCCTCACCCTCCCCATGTGGCCCCCTGTACCAGCGGCCTTCCGCAGCCCTTGAGGCGATACCCTCACCCTCCCCATGTGGCCCCCTGTACCAGCGGCCTTCCGCAGCCCTTGAGGCGATACCCCTCCCCCTCCCCCTCCCCATGTGGCCCCCTGTACCAGCGGCCTTCCGCAGCCCTTGAGGCGATACCTTCCCCCTCCCTATTGTGGCCCTCTGTACCAGCGACCTTGAGAGCCCTACCTGCCCCCTCCCTATTGTGGCCCTCTGTACCAGCGACCTTGAGAGCCCTACAGTGACACCTGCCCAGCGGCCTCGTCCACACTCCTCCCCTGCCCTGCCGACAGGAGACTTTATATGTCTGTGTAAACAGTTCTCGTCATCGATACATGGAATGTTTCGCTTTAAGCTGCTCCACGTTTGTTGTACTCCTTTTCCGTACCCCCCCCCCCCCCCCCCCCCCCCCAGTGCACATATACACGATGGCCGTTCAGGATATGTACAAAGTTTTCTCGTCTCTGGATGATGTTATTCAGATCAAGTGCACGAAAGACCAATGAACGTCGAGATCGGATGTGTACGAGGAGTGTGTGTGAATGATCGTGAAGAAATTGTGTATTGAACAATTCATATCTGAGCGCATCTGAACTGGATTTTTTTTCTTGTACTTAAAACTTGCTAGACTCCATTTCCCCCCTAATGTATGTCTGCTTCTTTATCAGGTAGAAAAACAGAGGTCGATGTTTGTGACTTTTCCCATTTAGTACAGGTCGGGTTTTTTGTGTCAACAATCATAACTCGGGAGGGAAAGCGTTTAAGTTCTTGGGGAAAAAAAAACCAAACGATTCAACCATGTATGACTATGAAGATCAATATTTTAAGGGACTTTGAATAAAAGATTTGTATTTAACGGTCCAAGGTGGCATGTGCGTGGTGTGAGAGCGGGTGAGGGGTGCGTGAGAGCAGGTGCGTGGTCTCTGCGAGAGCGGGTGCGTGGTCTCTGCGAGAGCGGGAGCGGGGTGTGCGAGAGCGGGTGCGTGGTGTGTGAGAGCGGGTGTGTGAGAGCGGGTGCGTGGTGTGTGAGAGCGGGTGTCAGAGCGGGAGCGTGGTGTGTGAGCGGGGGTGCGTGGTGTGTGTGAGCGGGTGTGTGGTGTGTCAGAGCAGGTGTGCGAGAGCGGGTGCGTGGCTGTGGGGGCTGTGAACAGACGCCGTCACTGCCTGGGTCTAGACACGAAGACGGTCGTTTATTGTGAAGACGAAGGACGACAGCACTTACCAACGTTTTAGATATTGTACAAACCAGCAACAATGCAGTCATACGTCAATCTCATGGCGCACAGATCATACGTCAGTCTCACGGCGTACAGACCAGCAACAATGCAATCATACGTCAATCTCACGGCGTGCAATCATACGTCAATCTCACGGCGTACAGACCAGCAACAATAGTCATACGTCAATCTCACGGCGTACAGACCAGCAACAATGCAATCATACTCAATCTCACGGCGTACAGACCAGCAACAATGCAATCATACGTCAATCTCACGGCGTACAGACCAGCAACAATGCAATCATACGTCAATCTCACGGCGTGCAGACCAGCAACAATGCAGTCATACGTCAATCTCACGGCATTTAAAAAATAACCCCAGAGCATACATATAGAATCCGTTGTCTCCGTACCAGCTATGGCGAGAGAAGCCCCACCCCCACCCCCCACCACACACACAACAAACCCAAACATTGTCCATTGTTGCGAAGTCACTCCGGCGTTTACCGCATGTCGACTTACGGTTAGAGGGGGGAGTATTATTGAGGAAGGGGGAGTAGGGTAGGGGGGAGTCAGTTACGGTTGGCGGGGAGGAAGGGGGTGTTATTAGGGGAGGGGAGAGGAGTCGAGTTTACGATTGGCCGGGGGGGGGGGGGGGGGGGGGGGGAGTATTATGAGGAAGGGGGGGGGAGATGTGAGTCGAGCTACGATTGGCGGGGAATATTATTGAGGAAGAGGGGAGGGGAGTCGAGGTACGGTTCGTGGGGCGAGTATTATTGTGGAAGAGGGGAGGGATGGGAGGCAGGGGAGTCGAGTTACGATTTGTGGAGGGAGTATTATTGAGAAAGGGAGGAGGATAGGGTAGGGAGGGTCGAGTTACAGTTGGGGGAGGGGGGGGGGGGGGGGGGGCGGAGTATTATTGAGGGAGGGGAGGGGAAAAGAAGTCACGTTGCGGTTGGAGAAGTTGTAGTGAGGAAGCAGGGGGGGGGGGGGGGATTGGGGACAGCAGAGGGATACAGAGAAGTTTGATTATTATTGTCCAGCTCAGCTCACAGGGTGGGGGTAGCACGGAGACTGGACAGGGGGACAATGGAAAAGACGGGCACAGGGGGGGGGGGGGGGGGGGCACGGACACTGGACGGGGGGGGGGGGGGGGGGGGGGACAATGGAAAAGATGGGCACAGAGGGAGGGCACGGAGATGGACAGGGGGGACAATGGAAAAGACGGGCACAGGGGGGGGGGGGGGGGACGGAGACTGGACAGGGGGGACATGGAAAAGACGGGCACAGGGGGGGGGGGGGGGGGCACGGAGACTGGACAGGGGGACAATGGAAAGACGGGCACAGGGGGGGGGGGGGGGCACGGACACTGGCGGGGGGGGGGGGACAATGGAAAAGACGGGCACGAGGGGGGGGGGGGGGGGGGGGGGAGGGCACGGAGATGGACAGGGGGGACAATGGAAAAGACAGGCACAGGGTAGATAGAGGGGCACGGACACTGGACAGGGGGACAATGGAAAAGGCGGGCGTCAGAGTGACGCCATCATATTTTGGGTTAGTATGATCGATCTTTGTACAGTGATCTTCAGGCGCGCCCATCTTGCTCTTGTTGTTAACTGGTTGTCACGGCTGACAAAAGTTATCCACTTGATACACCAGAACAAAATATACAATTATCGTGGGGAGAGAGCTTCTAGCCAGTCGACCGCACCTGAAGAGAAGGCTTCAGATCGTTACATCAAGGGTATGGGTTTGGGGGGGGGGGGGGGGGGGGGGGGGGGGGGGCATTGTCCTGTTCAAACTCCGGCCGATAGCATCCGCTAGGAAGACATCTTTGGAGACTCTTTATCAACTGTGTAGGTTGGCCTAGTGTATTCTAGATGGTATGTTTTTTGTGTTTGCATTTGTTGCGCATTTTGAGGTCGTTTTCTAACTGAATTCATCGAGTACCTTTCAACAGAAAGGCGGCGTGTCCCTGCTTGACCACCAATGAGTGTGGCACACAGGGTATGCTGTACCTGTGTGTTCCCATTCCTGTAAATAGGTATATCCGATTTCTGTGGATCATGGTTCGACTGAGTAGGATACCAAAAGTCATTTATGAATATTACTTTTTTTAATTTTTATTTTTTACTGAACGCATTCGAAAACATTTTATTTTTTACTGAACTAATTGGAAAACTTTTTTCCCACTGAAGGCATTCAACATCTTTTTATTCACTGAACGCATAAGAAGTTTTGCACTGAAGAATTCGACGAATTCTAAACATTTTATTTTGTCACTGAACGAGTTGGAGAACAGTTTGTGCTTTAAGGGGCATGCACTGAGTGGCGCGCCAGCCAACGGACTGCATTGGTCATTGGTCAACACTGGTCATTGGTCAACATTGGTCAACATTGATCATTGGTCAACACTGGTCATTGGTCAACATTGATCAATGTTGTGACGCTCCATGAAGGGGCCTGTGTGACTGCTGGGGCTACAAAGACCGGAACGCTCTCTCTCTCTCTCTCTCTCTCACACACACACACACACACGCGCGCGCACACTCTCACCCATGCACACACACATGCGAGCGTGCGAGCAATACGATGTAGAAACAGGCAAACGAAAATCGTTCCCCAAGTACGACACAACTCGTCAAAAAAAATCACTACTCCACTCCATACATCCCTCCTCTCCTCCGCCCCCCCCCCCCCCCCCCCCCCCTCCCGAAAAAAAACCCTATAAAACACAAACAGTTAAACGACATAAAGAAAATAAGCATTCTGGAATCATTATGAACACACGCATTATGCTACACGAGTAATGGTTGTTAGTATTAACAGAAACCGCACTACATTCTGACCGACAGTGACACAAATGTAACATGACTACCACACAGCTGTTAGCACAGAAGTTCCGAGGTCAACACAATTACCTGACACTGTCCACACACAGAGTGGGGGGGGTAGTAAGGTGGCGTCCATTTATCTTGGATAAGAACAGGCACCATCTGAACACCTCCAAGACCACTCGGCGGCAACACCTCCAAGACCACTCGGCGGCAACACCTCCAAGACCACTCGGCGGCAGTGCAGTGTGTCCTCTCGAGAGTTGCTCCAAGGCGATAGTCACTGTGCCTGTGGGCTGCAGTGCTGGGCTGCGGCAGGGCCGACCTGTGCGACGACTGTGAGGGAGCAGCGGAACGAACAGCTGTGCGTGATGTCTTTGGAGAGCCTTGGAGAGGAGACAGCGATAAAGAATTGGACACCATCTTTTTCTATTTTTTGACCCGAAATGCTACATAACTTCTAGTAATCACGGGTACTCTTGTATGAAATCTCTCTCTCTCTCTCTCTCTCTCTCTCTCTCTCTCTAGCACAGCACATTGCGACCATTCAAATAATGTACTTGTTTCATGGTGTCTCCATCGACACACCAAGGTAAATCATAACAGGAGTATTGCTTTCACGCAGTACAGGCTGAAGTTACCTCCATGAAACACCCCAGCTCTGTCCATTGTTTCTTTCACGCAGTACAGGCTGAAGTTACCTCCCATGAAACACCCCAGCTCTGTCCATTGTTTCTTTCACGCACTACAGGCTGAAGTTACCTCCCATGAAACACCCCAGCTCTGTCCATTGTTTCTTTCACGCAGTACAGGCTGAAGTTACCTCCCATGAAACACCCCAGCTCTGTCCATTGTTTCTTTCACGCAGTACAGGCTGAAGTTACCTCCCATGAAACACCCCAGCTCTGTCCATTGTTTCTTTCACGCAGTACAGGCTGAAGTTACCTCCCATGAAACACCCCAGCTCTGTCCATTGTTTCTTTCAAGGCTCACACTCGTGACAGTGTGAGGGACTGGATTATCATGTGTCTGGAACGTCAGTTCAGGGAAGGCTACAGGCGGCCTACGGAGAGGGATGGGCACTGCCCTCCGGAGAGGGATGGGCACTGCCCTCCGGAGAGGGATGGGCACGGACTTTCCTCATTCTGTGCTCAGGACACGGTGACCCGCTGGCAGTTCACTGCCACTACAGCCACAGGGCTTTGGGAACTGAAACACTTTTCAACATTTACAGACCATTTTTACATTTACAGACCACAGGGCTTTGGGAACTGAAACACTTTTTAACATTTACAGACCATTGTAACATTTACAGACCACAGGGCTTTGGGAACTTGAACACTTTTTAACATTTACAGACCATTATAACATTTACAGACCACAGGGCTTTGGGAACTTGAACACTTTTTAACATTTACAGACCATTTTAACATTTACAGACCACAAGGCTTTGGGAACTTAAACACTTTTTAACATTTACAGGCCATTTGGGAACTGAAACACTTTTTAACATTTACAGACCATTTTAACATTTACAGACCACAGGGCTTTGGGAACTTAAACACTGTTTAACATTTACAGACCACAAGGCTTTGGGAACTTAAACACTTTTTAACATTTACAGACCACAGGGCTTTGGGAACTGAAACACTTTTTAACATTTACAGACCACAGGGCTTTGGGAACTGAAACACTTTTTAACATTTACAGACCATTTTATAATTTACAGACCACAGGGCTTTGGGAACTGAAACACTTTTTGACATTTACAGACCACAGGGCTTTGGGAACTGAAACACTTTTTAACATTTACAGACCATTTTAACATTTACAGACCACAGGGCTTTGGGAACTGAAACACTTTTTAACATTTACAGACCACAGGGCTTTGGGAACTTGAACACTTTTTAACATTTACAGACCACAAGGCTTTGGGAACCTAAACACTTTTTAACATTTACAGACCACAGGGCTTTGGGAACTTAAATACTTTTTAACATTTACAGACCACAGAGCTTTGGGAACTGAAACACTTTTTAACATTTACAGACCATTTTAACATTTACAGACCACAAGGCTTTGGGAACTGAAACACTTACATTTACAGACCACAGGGCTTTAGGAACTGAAACACTTTTTAACATTTACAGACCACAGGGCTTTTGGAACTGAAACACTGTTTAACATTTATAACGTTAGGCCACGTAACAGTACAAGCAGACAAAGATGACGATCATGGCCTACTGCAATCTGTATCTCTGCATCTGTATTGTGTGATTACTTCCCTTGCACTTGTGGACAAACTATTATGCGATTACTTCTCTTGCCTTCATCAACAAACTGCTATGCGATTCCTCCCCTTGCACCTATTGACGGACTAGTGTCTTGCTATCGCACGAAAGGTCGATTAATTCAAAACATGCCAAGCGACACGACGACTCGCACGTGTGAGCTGACCACATCTGTGCTTGTGTGCTACACACAACGCTCAATGAATACAGTAGTCAGTGTCACTTCCAGCGCGTGTCGTAGACAGACTTGTGTGCTACACACAACGCTCAATGAATACAGTAGTCAGTGTCACTTGCAGCGCGTGTCGTAGACAGACTTGTGTGCTACACACAACGCTCAATGAATACAGTAGTCAGTGTCACTTGCAGCGCGTGTCGTAGACAGACTTGTGTGCTACACACAACGCTCAATGAATACAGTAGTCAGTGTCACTTGCAGCGCGTGTCGTAGACAGACTTGTGTGCTACACACAACGCTCAATGAATACAGTAGTCAGTGTCACTTGCAGCGCGTGTCGTAGACAGACTTTGATCTTTTCTCCACCAGTGACTGCCCACAGTCAGCGTCTCTGTGACTCACAAGAAGTTAGAATGGCAGGAGATGACGAGGTCGACGTATGTCTGTATCACTTGCCTATCAGCGTGTGGGGCAACCAGGCTGCCCATGTCTACACTGTATCCTCCTTGACTGTGGCGTCGCCGACTGCCACCTCATTGACTGGTCAAACTGCTTCCAAATTGTAAACAAGTGGGGTATGTTTTGCTCCCATAAGAAAACCTAACACAGAGTAACTTTTATTCAAGACTGGCACAGCCTTTTAAACTTGAATAAAGTCAGATAAATACATAGATGAACATTCTAATAGTGGGGGAAAAAAACAAGCGCAGGTCGACAACTGAACTGTCTTCATAGTAATGACTTGGCAAAGATTTGGACTTAAGGGGGGGGGGGGGGGGGGGGGGTAGTTTGAAGATGGAGAAACTGGGAACATGAAATTAAGAAAATATGTTACAGATATGAAAACTCTTCACTAGCTGCAAAAGGGAACCATCGCAATCCTTTTGAACGCAGATATATTTGTATTGCCTGTCCGAGGCCTTTCGTCCGCTGGGTCGGAACTCATCGGGGAGACACGGCTGGTTGTGTCTGCGCTCCCGGCGTCAAATAGACACACCACAGTCCATAATACTGTGGTGTTCTCACCACCAAGTGTGCAAAAAAGAATCCAATAGCACCCCCAAAGCAGCCAGCGAAGAGTAGTAAATGAAACCAAACCAAAGTGTGGGAAGGAAAAAAGTTGCTGAAAAACTAAAGACATGTAAATACTATAAAATGTAGGGGACAATCTTTGAGCCTACGCTTGAGGATCCACCCAAAGATGCAAGGGAGATCAAAAGACAAACACACAGACGGACAGAAACAAGTACAAACAACCTCAATTTAATCAAAACAAAATCGGAAATGAAATGAGGTAGGGAACAGTAAACGATAAACAGTAAACAAGTGGGGTATGTTTTGCTCCCATAAGAAAACCTAACACAGAGTAACTTTTATTCAAGACTGGCACAGCCTTTTAAACTTGAATAAAGTCAGATAAATACATAGACGAACATTCTAATAGTGGGGGAAAAAACAAGCGCAGGTCGACAACTGAACTGTATTCATAGTAATGACTTGGCAAAGATTTGGACTTAGGGGGGGGGGGGGGGGTTGAAGATGGAGAAACTGGGAACACGAAATAAAGAAAATATGTTACAGATATGAAATAAAAGTTACTCTGTGTTAGGTTTTCTTATGGGAGCAAAACATACCCCACTTGTTTACTGTTTATCGTTTACTGCTTCCAAATTGTTTCAGGAGGGACCGAATCCAGCTGAACCGGACTCTTGACCAAACCCAGCTGAACCGGACTCTTGACCAACTCCAGCTGAACTGGACTCTGAAAACTGCCATAGTTGACCAGAATATACAGAGCCTACAGTTAGCGGATGTCTGGGTACGCACGTGCAGGGCCAAACTGACAGGAAACGTCAGCCATGTATGACGTATTAAACGACCAGCCACTTGCAGTGGTGACGGAAAGCACTTTCCGCTGGCGGCAGAGCAGTTTGCTGTCTGACAGACAAACAACATGACGACCTCAGCGTCTTGTACGATCTTGTTGCAGGTCTTTTTTTTTTTTTTGTTGACGGTGACCTCGACGTGGTGTTAAACGTTCAAGTCCAATAACTCGGCTACAAACGACAGTGTTACATCTTTCATAGATTTACATCATTCAAACATTCACTCTATTTTAGCTGCTGCAAAAAGTATCGTGAACGAATTCTGATGGGTTGTAGTGTTAAGTTCCCGTTTTGGTGGACACATAATTGACGTTGACGCACGATCAGGAAATGATCCATCCCTCATGTCAGTACACCACGGGCTTCATTACTACATGGGTCGACCATGACAGATCTCACGGGTCCATGGTCCCGACCACTCCAGGTGATCGTGTAGCAGGTATGGGCCACTGCCCCTCCCCCACTTCAAACTGACCCGCACGACAAGGTAAAATCGCCGCCAGTTTCAGTTCCAGTTTTATCAAGGAGGCGTCACTGCGTGCGGACTAGTCCATATATGCTACACCACATCCGCTAAGTTTTGAGACCACACTATGCATGATTTTAAGCTGATGGATAAATGAATTAACAACAAAGATGAGAGAACTGAAGAAGAGGGTCTCGTGGTTACGACTTAGATGTCTGACCTACGCATTAGCCAACGCGCTGGTCAGACCTTGAGTGCCTACCTAACATTGGTTGTCTTTTTTTTTATGTGTATGTAGTGAATTGTCTCCACTTCGGGTGAGGATTACCTCAAAATGTAATGTGGAGAGCGGGGTGGAAGGAGGGTAGTGAAAGGATGGCCCATATCTCCCATGGATCTGAGCGGTCTTCAGGACAAGTAATGTGGCTTATAGCCCAGCCGACCACAAAGGGCCATGTCAGGGCTGTCACCACGTTGAAGTGAACTCAGTCATTAAAAAAGACCCTCATTCACACAACACGATTTCAGTACAAATGGCTCTCTACCTGAGCTTCAGCACTTTGACCACGAAGGCCGTGTAGATGGAGGAAAGACCAGCATGCAGGCCCCCTGTTGGCGAACCTGCCGGACTGGGATTGCCCACCGACACGCCGACAACGAAAGAGACTCTCCGTGTCCAGAACATCGCGGCTACTACGACATGTGTGTACAGCTCCAACCTCTTGTGTTCATGACCACCGACTGCAACGACCCACACACTGACTGCAATGACCCACACACCGACTGCAATGACCCACACACCGACTGCAACAACCCACACACCGACTGCAACGACCACACACCGACTGCAATGACCCACACACTGACTGCAATGACCCACACACTGACTGCAATGACCCACACACTGACAGAGGTCTGTGAAGTCCGCAGCTTCCTCTTCTGTCCTTGTGGCGCATCTACTTTAAGTTGCCGAGTTCCGGTTGGCGTTAACGATCCCATAAACGGTCCTTTTTCCCTTCCTGCCCGACAGCTTTGGTACACCCGGAGCACCTCATCACTTCCTACACTTCGGATCCCTCACAAACAGGAAACAGTTTCTTCCACTGTTGGGTCACGTGACCCTAAATCCAGGACCCTACGGACCTACAGAGCAACCACAAAAACAGATAATGCACCATTTCGGGTTTTCAAAAAATCTAGCGTAATCTTCTCAGAGAAAATCGTATGTCTTTTTTTTTCTTAGTTTATGTTTTTAAAAGGACAGATCTCAACTATACTTGTCCGCTTCCTATCAGCACCAGTTTAGAATGGAAAAGCATTTATTGAAATATGTTCATCATAATTTGGAATTTGCGATGAAAGATCGTTTTGAAAAGAAAAGGGGAGCACTTGCTTTATGTATACTGAACAACATTAAAAACGCACCGTTTTGATTTGCCGATTTCCCATTTGGAAAAAAATGTGCATTTGGATTTGGTATGTTAACACAATTTTTAAGGGACACAGATTCACACTGCCTCGGTTTCTCCGCGCTTGCCGACGTTCGTGTGAGCCCACGTGCAACTCGCCCAAAACACTTTTCTTGCCACCGGGGCCGAGACTGACCGTAGCACATCTGTTTCTTTGTCTCAAATGGTGAGTTTGAAGTCACGCCGACTGGAAAACGGTATCAGTTGTCATTCGACCAGGCGAAGTGGTCCGAAAACAATGCCGCGACTGTCTATGCAAGAACACGAGCGAGCCATTGGAATGTTTATGGTCGGTATGTCATCGAGAGAGACAGCCAGACAACTGAACTGCAGTCACTCAACAATTGTAAGGCTATCACAACGTTTGGCAGCAACTGGTTCCACCACTGATCGGCGTCGAACGGGCCAACCTCGTGTTACCACACCAGCGTAAGATCGATACATTCGCCAGCTTCATCTTCGTAATCGATTCCTTACAGCAGCAGAAACATGTCGCCAGGTGGTTGGTCGACGGGGCCCAGTGTCTGGACAAACCGTTCGACGTCGATGGCAAGAATCAGGGCTCAATGCAAGACGCCCCAATGTTGACCCAGTCCTCACCCATAGACACCGTCAGCAACGCCTGCAGTGGGCGAACCAGCATCTGCCATGGACACGACGTCAGTGGAGAGCTGTGCTGTTCTCTGACGAAAGTCGCTTCACGTTATCTCATGCTGACAGGAGAACGAGAGTCTGGAGGCATGTCGTTGAACGCTACGCCAACTGCTGCGTGTTTGAAGCCGATAGATGGGGAGGGGGCAGTCTGATGGTTTGGGGGGCATTCAGTCATGATTACCGGACACCGCTGTACTTTTTTGACAACCATGTGAATGCCAGTACGTACCAACACGTGCTGCAGAACCACGTCGTCCCACTGTTTGGCCAGCACCCGGAGCTGCAGTTCTTCCAGCATGATAATGCACGACCCCACACCGCAAGAGCCACCACTGCGTTTCTCCAGGCAAACAACATTGCCGTGTTGCCCTGACCATCTCTGTCCCCTGACGTGGCTCCCATTGAACACGTCTGGGATGAGCTGGGGCGTCGTGTGGCCCGTGGAAGACATCCCCAGACTCTCGATCATTTGAGGCGCGCACTGACCCAGGAGTGGGCTGGACTGCCACAGGCATTCTTGCACAACCTTGTCTACTCCATGAGGAGGCGCTGCCAAGCGTGCATCGGGGCAAATGGCGGACACACTCGGTATTAGAGCTCGCGGACGGACATGCTCGTCGTCGTGTACTTTTTGACAGGGACCCTAGTGAAGCCACCACCTTGTCAAGGAGCGTGAAACCTCTCACAAAAGGCATTGGACGCTTGGAGGCAAAAGGGACGTTGTACGTAGTTTTCAAATAGGTAATAGGCCAATTAACCAGGGTACCTTACCCAACGCACACGGCCGAACTGTGTGAAGGAGGCCGGAATGGCCAGATGACAGATGACACCTAGGAGAGAGTTCGGACCTGCCCGGTGGCGAAAGGGGGGAGGGATGTAACCACTACGACCTCGGCGCTCGAAGTGAGCGCTAAACGCTCAGTCAGCTGATGTTCTTGTGTAAACAGTCAAGTGAAGAGCAGGGGTCTTGGATTCATTCAGATGGTATTGCCGTGGGTCACTGTGTTGGTTCTATTGTCAGGCTGGTTGAATGCGTGTGGAGGTTGTAGTAGCCCTCCTTAAGATAATTACTGTGTTAAATGACCACCGAAGTCGGCGGGAAATTTCGATGTCCATCTGGTGCTAAGTGTGTGTTTGCTAATCAATTAGGTAGGGTGTGTGTGTAAATGCTGATGTGTGGGAGAATGTAGCGAATGGAGAATTCAGGGTACTTGTGAACTAGGGGTTTGAGAAGCAGCGTGGACAAAGGCATGGCCCGAAGGGGATCCTTTGTTTCCCTCCCTATATAAACTGAGGGAGAACAACGTGAGTGGAGAACAACACCAGGAGAGAGAGAGAGAAGGCAGAGGAGAGAGAGAGGAGAGGAGTGAGCAGGACAGAGAAAGGGTCGAGCGAAACGTGGTCTGGGAGATAGAAGAGACAGCTAAGTCTTAGGGTTGAAGACAAGCTGGAAGAGAAGAAAACTAAGTTTGAAGCCCAGAGGTGGGTGAAGACAAACTGAATTTGAACCCAGAGGTGGGTGAAAGAGAAGAAGAAGAGTTCTACGTCGAGATCCCAGAGACGACCACGAAGACCCAGTCCTGAAACCTGGAGCCAGTCAACCAAGGGCGTCACCATCAAGCAGTGCTGAAGAAGACTTGAAGAAACTTTTGCAAGAACTGTGGTGTGGTGTGAAAGCGTGGTTGTGTGTGTGAAAACCTGGCCAGGTAAGAAGTCATTTTATTATAACCCGGGATTAGGAAGTATTGATCTTTTATGTTCTGATATTTCATTGTGTGTGATTTGATTGTTCATGATTAATTATAAGTAGCATAGAAATTGTATTTCTTGTTCTCAGTCATGTTAGGAGAGAGACGAATGCGTGACATCCCATTCCAGAGAGAAGCGAATGTTTGATGGGCGCATGAGTGTGCATATGCGTGTATGAGTGCAAAGATAACCTTGGTGTGTTAAGCCTGACTAATAATACATCAACTTAGTGCACTTAAGCAATACCATCACGATTTCCCCCGTCCTGGACACACCTCATTTCAGATGAATTCGACAATTCTTGTCAAGAACAGACATTTTGTTTAATTGAAAAATGGATGCGTCATCAAATGTGCTTACTTTCATTTAATAATTCTGTACTACCAACGTTGTCTGGGTCTTCTGGCAAGCGGTGCGTTTTTAATGTTGTTCAGTATATATTCAGTTCATGTTACTTACGGCCCAGCCGACCGCAACGGGTCTTATCTGGGGTGTCACCGTGTTGAAGTCACTGTTCAAATGTTCGTGTTTCGTTCAAAGCACTACCTTGTAAATTAACGTGCAAATCAACGACCAAAAGGAACAGAACTAAACCATCATACATGTTAACCATCTTTCTTTGAACAAGTATGTTTTCTACAGGAAACGGAAAACGAACAGTAAGACCGACGATGACAAAATGGTGAAGGTATCATCCACCTCTCTCTCTGGAAGCCCTGGGACGATTCACAGTGAGAAGGACACGTTCATCATCTCACACCAGCAATGACAGTGACATAGTGACAACACCACAGTGCCACCACCATAGTGACACACACCTCTCACTACACAACGACATCAAGACCCTGGCTCAGTAACACAGGTACCTCCCCCCCTCCCCCACATAAACAATGGCAGTACCACAGCAACACGCACGCACCACCTCGCAGAGACAACAAAAACACCACCACAATGAAAGTAAACACAGTGACTGTACCACAGTGACATCCCTCACTAACATCTAACATTGGTGTTTGAGGAGATCATGACATCAGCTCCCACCTTCTGACGTTTCACCGATCATGTAAACGAGCTTCACCTTAATTCACTGCAAGGGAAACAACTGCTGGTACAATACCCTCCACTGTCCGTTTCCATTCGTACCATTGAGGCCAGTCCCTTAGGCATCTATCAACAGGCTTTCATACACGTTTTCTTCATCTGCAGAAACTTCCTTTAATCCGGCTACTGTTCATTAGTCGAGCTCTTGGCTGATTATTCGTTTGTGTGGGCAAGTATGGCCAAGCTTCAAAAGTACGACCAAGCTTCCATACTGACGTTTGTTCCATATTTTTATAGTTCTAGTCCACAAGTTCATTATTTACGGCTGTTATTTCCAATTTTCCAACAACCACTTGCCTTCCTCAGAAACTTAACACACCCTGAACACACCTGATCAATCATATCCATTTGATATGCCTATCAACTTTGATCAGGTACAGAATCATTCGTACGTAAGAGAAGGGATGGCTGCCCAAATCCCGATGTGGAACTGGGTGCAGCGTACTGCTGTGACTATTTCTCTGGAGAATTCCTAGATTTTGTTTTCTTTCCATCTAAACAAGCTTCCTTGTCCGTCCACGTTTCATTGTAGTTTTCATGTCAATAGTTTTTTCTGTTATATAGCTGCACGACACATTTCCTTACATCTTTTTTTGCTAACCATGGTGATTAAGGATGCGTTTATCTACATACATCTCTTAAACCGTGAAGCGTTTTAACATTTCTTTTGACTCGGTATGACGAAACTAACAAGACACCAGAAATGTAACTAAAAACAGTTTTCATAGTCGTGAACATTTCAGAAGTGTTTTAACACGTTTCATCTTTCAACATCTTTTGACATTGGTCACAATTTCTTGACGCATTTCACCATTTTTGTTTATTATTCATCATTATTTCATGACGTATTTAGCACGATTATCGCCATCCGTCATTGTTTGACGATGCAAAGCGACAGTCTTTCAACATTCAGACATTTCGGCAGCCATCTTTCTCTGCTGATGTCTCACGGCACCTCGGAGAATCGGTGCTCGTTCCGATTCCTCACTTTGCCATCAACCTTCCTCATCTTGACACATGTTAACCTTCCTCATCTTGACACATGTCAAGCTTCCTCATCTTGACACATGTCAAGCTTCCTCATCTTGACACACGTCAACCTTCCTCATCCTGAAACACGTCAACCTTCCTCATCTTGACACACGTGAACCTTCCTCATCTTGACACACTTCAACCTTCCTCATCTTTACACATGTCAACCTTCATCTTGACACACGTCAATCTTCATCTTGACACACGTCAACCTTCATCTCGACACACGTCAACCTTCCCAACTTGACACACGTAAACCCTCATCTTGACACACGTCAACCTTCCTCATCTTGCCACACGTCAACCTTCCCAACTTGACACACGTAAACCCTCCTCATCTTGACACACGCCAACCTTCCTCATCTTGACACACGCCAACCTTCCTCATCTTGACACGCGTCAACTTTCCTCATCTTGACACACGTCAACCTTCCTCATCTTGACACACGTCAACTTCCTCATCTTGACACACGTCAACTTCCTCATCTTGACACACGTCAACCTTCCTCATCTTGACACACGTCAACCTTCCTCATCTTGACACACGTCAACCTTCCTCATCTTGACACACGTCAACCTTCCTCCCTTGACACACGTCAACCTTCCTCCCTTGACACACGTCAACCTTCCTCATCTTGACACACGTCAACCTTCCTCATCTTGACACATATCAACCTTCATCTTGACACACATCAACCTTCCTCATCTTGACACACGTCAACCTTCCTCACACGTCAACCTTCCTCATCGTGACACACGTCAACCTTCCTCACACGTCAGTCTTCCTCATCTTGACACACGTCAACCTTCCTCATCTTGACACGTCAGTCTTCCTCATCTTGACACGATTGTTCACTTTAACCTCAGATACGTTTCTCACCGAGTTGATTTATGTGGTTTCTGCGTGAAGCGGGAAACATTCACACCCCAGTTTGTCAACGTTTGGATGCATACGGGGCCACGTTTTTTCATAGCTAAACGTGTCTCCGCACATTTAGACCAAAATGTATGCAAATGCAAGTCTAGTGCACGCTTAACCCAACCTTCACATATTTTCGCTTCCGTTGTTTCGGAGCGAAACATTCCTCGTTCGTGAACATCTAACGTTTTCACACACACACACACTCCCTGTTTTCCTCCAAAATGTTCCCACACATCATTTTTCGTAGAGGTCCGACCTTTCGTGCCACGCCCGTTCTCCATCTGTAAGCTTCACCTCACTATGTTGACCATCTGTAAGTTCCACCTCACTGTGTTGACCATCTGTAAGTTCCACCTCACTGTGTTGTCCATCTGTAAGTTCAACCTCACTGTGTTGTCCATCTGTAAGCTTCACCTCCCTGTGTTCATCTGTAAGCTTCACCTCACTGTGTTGTCCATCTGTAAGCTTCACCTCCCTGTGTTGTCCATCTGTAAGCTTCAGCTCCCTGTGTTCATCTGTAAGCTTCACCTCCCTGTGTTCATCTGTAAGCTTCACCTCCCTGTGTTCATCTGTAAGCTTCACCTCACTGAGTTCATCTGTAAGCTTCACCTCACCGTGTTCATCTGTAAGCTTCACCTCACTGTGTTGTCCATCTTTAAGCTTTACATCCCTGTGTTCATCTGTAAGCTTCACCTCCTTGTGTTCATCTGTAAGCTTCACCTCACTGTGTTCTCCAACTGTAAGCTTCACCTCCCTGTGTTCATCTGTAAGTTCCACCTCACTGTGTTCTCCATCTTTAAGCATCAACTCACTGTTTTGACCATCTGTAAGCTTCACCTCCCTGTGTTCATCTGTAAGCTTCACCTCACTGTGTTCATCTGTAAGCTTCACCTCACTGTGTTCATCTGTAAGCTTCACCTCACTGTGTTCATCTGTAAGCTTCACCTCCCTATGTTCTCCATCTGTAAGCTTCACTCACTGTGCTCATCTGTAAGCTTCACCTTACTGTGCTCATCTGTAAGCTTCACCTCCCTGTGTTACCTCACTGTGTTGTCCATCTGTAAGCTTCACCTCACCGTGTCACCTCACTGTGTTCATCTGTAAGCTTCACCTCACAGTGTCACCTCACTGTGTTCTCCATCTGTAAGCTTCACCTCACTGTGTTGTCCATCTGTAAGCTTCACCTCACTGTGTTCTCCATCTGTAAGCTTCACCTCACTTTGTCACCTCACTGTGTTCTCCATCTGTAAGCTTCACCTCACTGTGTTCATCTGTAAGCTTCACCTCACTGTGTTCTCCATCTGTAAGCTTCACCTCACTGTGTTGTCCATCTGTAAGCTTCACCTCACTGTGCTGTCCATCTGTAAGCTTCACCTCACTGTGTTCATCTGTAAGCTTCACCTCACTGTGTTCATCTGTAAGCTTCACCTCACTGTGTTGTCCATCTGTAAGCTTCACCTCACTGTGTCACCTCACTGTGTTGTTCATCTGTAAGCTTCACCTCACTGTGTCACCTCACTGTGTTCATCTGTAAGCTTCACCTGTGTCACCTCACTGTGTTGTTCATCTGTAAGCTTCACCTCACTGTGTCACCTCACTGTGTTCTCCATCTGTAAGCTTCACCTCACTGTGTCACCTCACTGTGTTCATCTGTAAGCTTCACCTCACTGTGTTCATTTGTCAGCTTCACCTCACTGTTTTCACACCCATTTCACCCAACACGTTCGTAAACAACGGGACGTCTCCACGGCGACTGTGGGGACTCGGGGAATGAACGCCGACTCTGGATCCATTATCCCTCGGTTACGTTTTCAATTTAAAAAAAAGAAGAAAAACAAAGCAAGCACACCCTACATCACATTCACGCTCTACCCTTCTGTTTTCTGCTTAAATATTTACATGTCAAAAAAAAAAAAAAATGATGGAAGAAAAAGCCAGCCTGTAACCATTCATCACTTCACTCCAACGTCGCTGCTCCGTGGACAGCAGGGGCGAGGAGAAGACTGGACGAGGTCCACCCTGCAGAGACCCAAAGCCACCCATGACACCAGCAATGCACCCTTAGCTCTTCAGATGTCCAGCTGCTTCAGCGACCCTCGCCGTTGGCCAGGGCCCGGGGAGCCCAGCTGTGTGACGTCATAGTTGAGGCTGGTGGCCTCCCAGATGGCGTCCACGGACAGGCGGGGGTTGGCCACGGAGCTGATGTCCACTGGGGGACACGCCTCGCTGGAAAAAAGGAAAGAAAAAAGCCAGAGAGAGAGAGAGAGAGAGAGAGAGAAAGGGAGAGAGAGGGGGGTAAGGTAAGGTGATTTTAATTATAGCCCAGCCGACCGCAAAGGGCCATATCAGGGTTGTCACCACGTTGAAGTCAACTCACAAGTCATCAAAAAGAAAATAAAAACAACACACACACACACACACACACACACATTCACACAATCCTTTAGAGAGAGAGAGAGAGAGAGAGAGAGAGAGAGAGAGAGAGAGGAGAGAGAGAGAGAGAGAGAGAGAGAGAATGTTGCATATAGCCCCGCCGACCGCGAAAGGCCATATCTGGGCTGTCACCGGGTTGTAGTCATCTCTCAGAATAGAGTACAAAAAAATCCTCGCGACTCTGACACAGATTTTCTTAAAAAAAACACACGATGAAATCTTTGATCAGATGAACAGGTAACTGTTGTTTATTTTTTTCAGGAACTGATAGATACATATAGATTGCTGTTTAAAGGCCTGCCGACCGCAAAGGGCATATCAGGGCTGTCACCGCGTTGAAGTCAACTCACAAGTCCCCCCAAAAACTGATTAAAAAATCACACCAGGTGTAACGCTGCTGATTTCGTTTTAAGAGAGAGAGAGAGAGAGAGAGAGAGAGAGGACAGAGACAGAGAGAGACACAGAGAGAGAGAGACAGAGAGAGAGAGAGAGAGAGGAGAGAGAGAGAGAGAGAGAGAGGGGGAGACAGAATGTTGCTAATAGCCAAGCTGACCGCAAAAGGTCATATCAGGGCTATGGCCTCGTTGAAGTCAACTCTCAGGTTTAAATCAACGACAACAACAACACACATATACACACAACTCATTAAAACAGATAAATCTTTCTTCCATAAAATTTAACATCAGTTGAAAAATGTTGATCTCTTGCAGAAACTCGGAAACCACATCAGGTGGGGTCATCTCTAAAAAAACCCTTTTACTGCTGTAAAGTGTTTGCAGCTAATACCATGCAAGTCCCGACACTCTTTCGGAACGTGTTTCACATCACGTGGAATGTACCACGGAGCCTCTTTACCTTTTCAAAGACACGAGTGGGCCAAGACAGGAGAGCCCTGTGTGCAAACGGCACAGGACTGTTTCTTCTTTACGGCTGCCACCGGCAAACCGGCAAAATCTGCAGGTTCGCACGGGTTTGGAAGAGTTTCAGAACTTTGGGTTTCAGATCGGTGTGTGGGACAGCCAGTCGGCTCAACTCTTTCTCTGTGGCGCTCTTGGCAAGCTGATCCACCACTTCACTGCCTCCAATGCCGACAGACCGGGAAAGAATACTCATAGCCCAGCCGACCACAAAGGACCAAATCAGGGCTGTCACTACATTGAAGTCAATTGTCAAAACAACAGTACAAGGTCTTCGTGGAGTTTGCTGTAAAGTATTTGTGTCTGGCATCAAGTAAGGTAAGGTAATGTTGCTTATAGCCCAGCCGACCGCAAAGGACCAAATCAGGGCTGTCACTACACTGAAGTCAATTGTCAAAACAACAACCACAACTACCCACCCACCCACATTAAAACAGATCTCAAAACACGTCGACATTTCGTTAACATTCTTCTGCCATAAAATCTCAGATCAGATGAAAAATGTTGATCTCTCCCAAAACCTTAAAAATCACATCAGGTGAGACATCCTGTACAAGATCTTCGTGGAGTTTGCTGTAAAGTATTTGTGTCTGGCATCAAGTAAGGTAAGGTAATGTTGCTTATAGCCCAACCGACCGTAAAGGGCCATATCAGGGCTGTCACCACGTTAAAATCAACTCACATGTCATCATAAAAAAAACAAAGAAAACACATTCGCACATCTTTTAAAACAAATCATGTATGTCCCAAACTTTAAAGAATATGTTTCACTGTGAGTGGAACATGACACGGGATGCACCGCGACACTTCACCTTTTAAAGGAATGGGTGTGAAAAGGACTGGCCTGTATGCAAACAGCACAGGACTGTTTCTGCTTTGCGGCCGCCCCTGGAACATGGTCACAACTTTCGGGTTTGGACGGATTTGGAACAGTTTGTTAGCCGTCAGCGAGTTCCATTCCTCTCGCCGAAGGTCTTTGACATGAATCTCAGGTTTTGGTTTCAGATCGGTGTAAAGGATAGACATGCTGCCCAACTCTGTCTTTGTGGCCGAGTTGAGCAACCACCTCATTGCCTGGAACGCCATGTCATAACCAATAGCTGTTCCAGAGGTGTACAGTTCAGATACATCGAGCAGCTGAAGGTGCTTGAGGTTACAGCCAGCAATGGCTTTCAAAGCAGACAGAGCGTTAAAGAGAATGAGAACTTCTTTACATTTCAGAGTAAGGTAAGGTAAATAATGTTGCTTATAGCCAAGCCGACCACAAAAGGCCATATCAGGGCTGTCACCACTTGGAAGTAAACTCAAGTCATTCACTCACACAACCCTTTCAAATACACCTTCTAAACACCCCCCCCCCCCCGAAACGTTATTAAAAATCTTTCTACTGTAAAATCCCAGATCAGATGAAAAATGTTAATCTCTTTCAAAAATTTCAAAGATCACATTAGGTTGAACATCTCTGAACATGGTTTTCACGGAGTCTGCTGTAAAATGTTTAATGTCTCACATCATGCAAGTCCCAACACTCTAAAAGAATGTTTCAATGTGAGTGGTACATGACATGGAATGCACCACGGAGCTTCTTCACTCTTTAAAAGGTACGAATGAGTTAAAAACGAATGGCCAGTATGCATCCGGCACAAAATCGTTTTAATCTTTGCGACCACCAGAGGTAGATGAGAGGAACTCTTTCGGCGTTGGAAGGATCTGGAAAAGTTTGTTATCTGTCTGTGTATTCCAGTCCTCCTGTCAGTGGTTTCAAATCTGAGCAGGGGACAGATATGTTAGTTTCCTCGTTTTGGGATTTTTGGCCAAAGGATCAGCCATTTCATCACCCTGAATGCCAACATGACCTGGAACCCGAGCAAGAACAATGTTGGGACCTTCCGCTTTCAAAGAGGTAAAATGTTAAAAAAAAAAAACGTCCAGAAGTTATGTTTCAATGTAAAGATTACCTGAAGCGCAAAACATAAGAAACTATCAAATATTTCAAAAAGTGGAACAATTGGGGGATGGAGGCTCACAAAAACAAAGACCCATTTCTCATCCCCCCCCCCCCCCCCCAAAAAAAAAAAAAAAAAAAACTCTTGGCGCCCTATTGTTGGGGAAGGGGCATCTCATAAATTAACAATGACTTCGGTTCCACCTGGGGCAAAATATGAGTTTCGACTTCATGCTGAAGCAGTGAGTGTGTGTGCCAGCTTCGTGGCTGCATAAATGTACTAGATGGGCAGGAAACCGGATGTGAAGAATGCAAGATGAAAGGGGAAATAGCTGCAGTAAAATGGACACCAACAATGCAGTTTAAAAGGTGAATACCTAACAGATAAATACAGGGAAAAAACCCACCTGACTTGCTGAAAGAGACAAAAATCCAAATGATATAAAGGATCTTGCACTGAAACATTAACTAGTTCCACTGAAGAAAAATGATGAAAACATCTGGCTGTTCTGCATAATCTGTGACACTGGTAACGTCTTTACTGCTGCCTCTTCCTTGGTCAGTCCTTGAAGATCCCATGCAGGGATCCAATAGTTCAGGTAGAAAGGTCGTGGGATCATTGGAGATCCCATGCAGGGATCCAATAGTTCAGGTAGAAAAGTCGTGGGTTCATTGGAGATCCCATGCAGGGATTCAATAGTTCAGGTAAAAAAGTCGTGGGATCATTGGAGATCCCATGCAGGGATCCAATAGTTCAGGTAGAAAAGTCGTGGGTTCATCGGAGATCCCATGCAGGGATCCAATAGTTCAGGTAGAAAAGTCGTGGGTTCATTGGAGATCCCATGCAGGGATCCAATAGTTCAGGTAGAAAAGTCGTGGGTTCATTGGATATCCCATGCAGGGATCCAATAGTTCAGGTAGAAAAGTCGTGGGTTCATTGGAGATCCCATGCAGGGATTCAAGATTTCAGGTAGAAAAGTCGTGGGTTATCCTCCAATGCATCAAACTATTCACAAAAATACAAAAAGGCCGCATATTCTGATGCATTACGTCACACCGAAATCAGCATCCAATTGGACCTCTGTGATAATCATACAGACTATGCATTGTGGTGATGGTCAAAAGAAAAACAGCAGTAAGAAGATACCGGAGGTGCGACGCCCAGCTTACTGAAGGTCAATGCAATTCAATTCACAGTGTCTACAGCCCACGTGACTACCATGGTCATATCAAGGCTGTCCTAGTGTTAAAGTCAATTCCCACATGTTAGAAAAGGAACAAAAAACTCTTTAAAACGGAGTGTCATGTTAAAGAACGATTCATAAATGTTTTGGCTGAATAAACTTTCCTATGCCATCTAAGTAGGCCTACTGGCTGAAGAAATTCAAGAAGGCAAGATGGAGGAAACCGCGATATACCTCATCGGAATTGCAATCTTAGTGTTTTTACTGATGAAAACCATTTCTGGCGTCTTCCAAACCGTAGACGTTAAAACAGGCAAACCTCCAATCGGGCAAGTTACGATTGCATACAAGTTCGCTCGCGGCTCATACCTCGAAGTCGCTCCATGGTTTTTTCGAAGTCGCCAAAATTGATCCAGACAACAGAGCCATTGGAATCTACTACGACGATCCTAGCAAGGTAATGTTTTTTCTAGGAACGGTAGAATAGATATAATTAACTGTGTTGCGAATACGCAGTGTTGGTAAGGGTTATCAGTCTTCCGAAAGTTTGTATTGTAATCATCTTTTGTTGAATTTACCATGTTCAGAACGGTCGATGGCGAGATCGCATTGTTTACATTTTTAGTTTCGCTTCACTTGCGACTCATTGAGCCATGTGACTTGGATGCTGTAAGCGGAGCCGCCACGTCAAGCTGGTGGAAGGTATTTATGATAAATGCATTGAATACTTTTTGAGAAAGACGAGTTTGGGGTGAGTGACTGAAGTACAACAAAAATAACATTATCAGACGTCGTCAGTGACTAGACATACATGCCTTCATACTTCATGCGAAGATCTGGTGTGGGGACTAGGCCTTCATACTTCATAGAGAAGATCTGATGTGGGGACTAGGCTTGATATCACTGAAACTGAAGAAGCGACTAGCATGTTTATTGCGGGCTCATGTTATCAATTTGGACCCATGCATAACTTTGCAAAACTGGAACATACTGTAGAAATGCTAGATCAGTTTGGTCCTTTGTGTATGTGACTTGACCTTGAAAAATTATCATAGTCAAGGTGAAGGCTGCATGATGTAGTGATGCACTGCAATGCAATACCACCATCACCTTTTTTGTGCAGTGACAGTGATTTGTGTTTATAAAAAATCAGAGAGTGAACACAATTCAACAACCTCTAGCTGCACCCGTTCTCTTCAGTTGCTTTGAAGGTTCTACGAACCGAAGTACTCAACTTTTCTCCTCCCAAGTGGGTTCAAGCGTTTTCGCTACCTTTGTTTATAATCAATTCAGTGGTTACAGCCCGCCTGACTACCACGGTCATATCAAGGCTGTCCTAGTGTTAAAGTCAATTCCCACATGTTAGAAAAGGAACAAAACACTCATTAAAACGGAGTTTCATGTTAAAGAACGATTCATAAATGTCTTGGCTGAATAAACTTTCCTATGCCATCTAAGTAGGCCTACTGGCTGAAGAAATTCAAGAAGGCAAGATGGAGGAAACCGCGATGTACCTCATCGGAATTTCCATCTTAGTGTTTTTACTGATGATAACCATTTCTGCCTTGATAGCCTATTCTGGCATCTTCGAAAGCGTAGACGTTAAAACAGGCAAACCTCCAATCGGGCAAGTTACGATTGCATACAAGTTCGCTCGCAGCTCAATACCTCGAAGTCGGTCTACGGTTTTTCAAAGTCGCCAAAATTGCCCCAGACAACAGAGCCATTGGAATCTACTACGACGATCCTAGCAAGGTAATTTTTTTTCTAGGAACGGTAGAATATAGATATAATTAACTGTGTTGCAAATACGCAGTGTTGGTAAGGGTTATCAGTCTTCCGAAAGTTTGTATCGTAATCATCTTTTGTTGAATTTACCATGTTCAGAACGGTCGATGGTGAAGATCGCATTGTTTACATTTTTAGTTTCGCTTCACTTGTGACTCATTGAGCCATGTGACTTGGATGCTGTAAGTGGAGCCGCCACGTCAAACTGGTGGAAGGTATTTATGATAAATGCATTGAATACTTTTTGAGAAAGACGAGTTTGGGGTGAGTGACTGAAGTACAACAAAAATAACATTATCAGACGTCGTCAGTGACTAGACATACATGCCTTCATACTTCATAGAGAAGATGTGATGTGGGGACTAGGTCTGATATAACTGAAACTGAAGAAGCAACTAGCATGTTTATTGGGGCTCATGTTATCAATTTGGATCCATGCACAGCTTTGCAAAACTGGAATATACTGTAGAAATGCTAGATCAGTTTGGTCCTTTGTTTATGTGACCCGACCTTGAAAAAGTATCATAGCCAAGGTGAAGGCTGCATGATGTAGTGATGTATTGTAATGCAATAGATAAGAAAAGTGGTGATGATGGTGGTGTTTGGGAGATGGGATGAGGTGGAAGGCCGTTTTGCAACCTCAAGGCATCATTGGTTATGTGTGTGCGTGTGCGTCATGTGCTTGGAGCCTGTGCGAAATGTGTGTCACTATGTATAGGTGCATACACGTTTGATTTTTTTGTCAGTCTGTTTCTCTCTCCATCTCTCTCCCTCCGTCTCTCTCTCTCTCTCTCTCTCTCTCTCTCTCTCTCTAGCCTTTGTCAAAAGAAACGCGAAAAACAATCCTTTACTGTCGCTTCTGGAAACAGACTATAGTGTGGAGTCTGGGTCTGTGGGTCAGGCATGCTGAAGACTGGTTTCTTTATGTGCTTTCGTTTTCATCAGATTCGGCTGTGGTCAGTGTGGTTAGTGAGGCACGTGGGAACTGCTATTGCGGTTGTTCAAGCTTCTACACTGTAGCCAAGACACAACCCGTGAAAAAGATGCTCCTGCTCAGAATACTGCTCACATCTCCAAACTGAAATGGGTTGAAAAACAGGAGCGCATCAAAGGTGCAACACACAGGTTAAAAAAGCAAGATGCCGCGTCTCACGAAAAATGACAGAGAACGGGCCATTGGTATGTTGTACGCAGGCTCGTCAGCCCAGGTGATCGCAGCCAGACTGAATGTCCACCACTCGACAATTTATCGACTGAGGAACCGCTATCTGGTGACTGGCTCCACAGCAGACGCTCCACGAGCAGGCCGACCACAAGCGTTGACCGCACGGACACAGAGACAGGTGGTGCGCTCATTTAGGAATGACCCCTACCAAAGCGCTTCCACCACTACCAGGCACAACAACACGTCGCCATCGACAATAATTCGTCTGCTGCGTCGAAACCACCTTTTTTGTCGCCGTCCATATCGGGGTTCGAGATTGACTGCACAACACAGACTCCATCGGCAGAACTGGGCCAATCAACACGCGAACTGGGCAGCAGAATGGAATGAAGTGCTGTTCAGTGACGAATGCCGAGTCTGCGTTGACAAGGTTGATAACAATGATCGGGTCTGGAGACCACGGGGTCAGCGCTTTAATGCCCGTCACATCAAGGAGCACAATTTTTGGGGTGGACCATCAGTCATGATGTGGGGTGGCCTGTACGGTCAACAGCTTGTAGGCCCGGTTTTTTTTCAGCTGCAGCGAGGTCGGGGAGGAGGGGTGAATGCAGCACGTTACATCAATCAGGTGCTGCAGCCAGTTGTCGTCCCTTTCTTCCAAAGAAACCAGGCTCACGAGTTTCAACATGACAATGCCCGGCCACATGCTGCACAAGCCACGCAACAATTTCTACGACGGAATCAAATTCCAACAATGGTTTGGCCAGCTTGCAGTCCAGACTTAAATCCCATGGAACAAGTCTGGGCATACTTGAAGCGCCGCATTAACAAACAACCCCGCCGACCAGGAAACGCCGTCGAACTCCAACAAGAAATTGTCCCACAGTGGAACAGAATTCCACCAGCTTTCCTGCAGCGCTTAGTGGTCTCCATGCCGAACCGCTGCCGATTGGTCATCAACAACGCAGGGCGTCAAACCAGATATTGACAGCATGCACTATCCCATGTCCCGTTCTGCCGTTACCTCGGTCCTTTTCAGGACCAATTCGAAATCCAAACAGAGTTGATTTCTGTCATGTCCCTTGTCTCTTCAGACCCTCTCTCTCTCTCCCCCTCTCTCTGTCTCTTTCCCCCCTCTCTCTCTCCCCTCTCTCTGTCTCTTCCCCCCCCCCCTCTCTCCCCCTCTCTCTGTCTCTTTCCCCCCCCCTCTCTCTGTCTCTTTCCACCCTCTCTCTCTCCCCCTCTCTCTGTCTCTTTCCCCCCCTCTCTCTCTCCCCCTCTCTCGTCTCTTTCTCTTTCCCCCTCTCTCTCTCCCCCCTCCTCTCTCTTTCCCCCCTCTCTCTCTCCCCCTCTCTCCGTCTCTTTCCCCCCTCTCTCTCTCCCCCTCTCTCTATCTCTTTCCCCTCTCTCTCTCTCCCCCTCTCTCTGTCTGTTTCCCCCTCTCTCTCTCCCCCTCTCTCTTCTCCCCCTCTCTCTGTCTCTCTCTCTGTCTCTCTTTCTCGGTCTCTCTCACTTTGTGTCTCTTCGTCCCTCTTTCTGTCACTTTCTCTCTCCGGATACACTCATGCGTGGAGTGTTTTTATCGACTATGCATGCTTTGCACGTACGCAGACACCAAACACGGGAAATGTGACATTGAACTGTCTGCCGTCCAGGTCAGCTATGGTCCGTTTCAAACTAGCCTTTTGGGTCGCTTCGTTGGAGATCGTTTCGCGTTTCTTTTGACAAAGACTGTATTATATATATATCTGTCTCAGTGTCTGTCTTTCTCTTTCTCTCGTGTGTCTGTAAGCCTGCCTACCTGTCTGTCTTTTTCCCTTTGTCCGTCTTGCTGTCTCACTCTCTTTGTCTGTCTGTCTTGTCTGTCTGTCTGTCTCTTACCCTTTTTTCATACTCGATTTATTCATAAGAATGGACGGTCATGAAGTGTTCTTATACTTGTAGGTTGTAACATAGTTTGCTTGATTTTTTTTATGAATAAGATAGTTCATCCAAAGGAAACAGGTACCATTTCACAATTGACAATAAGTGATGACGTAGTGTTTCTACGAAGCAAAGCAATGTCCACCCTAAACAGTCTGCACATTCTGATGCATTACGTCACACCCTGAAATCAGCATCCAAATGGACCTCTGTGATCAACATACAGACTATGCATTGTGGTGATGGTCAAAAGAAAAACAGCAGTAAGAAGATACCGGAGGTGTGACGCCCAGCTGACTGAAGGTCAATGCAATTCAGTTCAGTGTCTACAGCCCACGTGACTACCATGGTCATATCAAGGCTGTCCTAGTGTTAAAGTCAATTCCCACATGTTTGTAAAGGAACAAATCACTCTATAAAACAGAGTTTCATGTTAAAGAACGATTCATAAATGTCTTGGCTGAATAAACTTTCCTGTGCCTTCTAAGTAGGCCTACTGGCTGAAGAAATTCAAGAAGGCAAGATGGAGGAAACCACGATGTACCTCATCGGAATTTCCATCTTGGTGTTTTTTCCTGATGATAACCATTCTGCCTTGATAGCTTATTCTGGCGCCTTCGAAAGCGTAGACGTTAAAACAGGCAAACCTCCAATCGGGCAAGTTACGATTGCATACAAGTTCGCTCGCGGCTCATACATCGAAGTCGCCCCATGGTTCTTTCGAAGTCGCCAAAATTGCTCTAGACAACAGAGCCATTGGAATCTACTACGACGATCCTAACAAGGTAATTTTTTTTCTAGGAACGGTAGAATATGGATCTAATTAAATGTGTTACAAATACGCAGTGTTGGTAAGGGTTATCAGTCTTCCGAAAGTTTGTATCGTAATCATGTTTTGTTGAATTGACCATGCTCAGCAACGGTCGATGGTGAGATCGCATTGTTTACATTTTTAGTTTCGCTTCATTTGTGACTCATTGAGCCATGTGACTTGGATGCTGTAAGCGGAGCTGCCACGTCAAACTGGTGGAAGTTATTTATGATAAATGCATTGAATACTTTTTGAGAAAGACGAGTTTGGGGAGAGTGACTGAAGTACAACAAAAATAACATTATCAGACGTCGTCAGTGAATAGACATACATGCCTTCATACTTCATAGAGAAGATGTGATGTGGGGACTAGGCCTGATATCACTGAAACTGAAGAAGCGACTAGCATGTTTATTGGGGGCTCATGTTATCAATTTGGACCCATGCACAACTTTGCAAAACTGGAATATACTGTAGTAATGCTAGATCAGTTTGGTCCTTTGTGTATGTGACCTGACCTTGAAAAATTATCATAGTCAAGGTGAAGGCTGCATGATGTAGTGATGCACTGCAATGCAATACCACCACCACCTTTTTTTGTGCAGGACAGTGATGTGTTTATAAAAAATCAGGGAGTGAACACAATTCAACAACCTCTAGCTGCACCCGCTCTCTTCAGTTGCTTTGAAGGTTCTACGAACCGAAGTACTCAACTTTTCTCCTCCCAAGTGGGTTCAAGCGTTTTCGCTACCTTTGTTTATAATCAATTCACAGTGGTTACAGCCCGCCTGACTACCATGGTCATATCAAGGCTGTCATAGTGTTAAAGTCAATTCCCACATGTTAGAAAAGGAACAAAACTCATTAAAACGGAGTTTCATGTTAAAGAACGATTCATAAATGTCTTGGCTGAATAAACTTTCCTATGCGTTCTAAGTAGGCCTACTGGCTGAAGAAATTCAAGAAGGCAAGATGGAGGAAACCGCGATGTACCTCATCGGAATTTCCATCTTAGTGTTTTTACCGATGATAACCATTTCTGCCTTGATAGCCTATTCTGGCGTCTTCGAAAGCGTAGACGTTGAAACATGCAAACCTCCAATCAGGCAAGTTACGATTGCATACAAGTTCGCTCGCAGCTCAATACCTCGAAGTCGGTCTGCGGTTTTTCAAAGTCGCCAAAATTGCTCCAGACAACAGAGCCATTGGAATCTACTACGACGATCCCAGCAAGGTAAAATTTTTTTTCTAGGAACGGTAGAATATAGATATAATTAACTGTGTTGCAAATACAGTGTTGGTAAGGGTTATCAGTCTTCCGAAAGTTTGTATCGTAATCATCTGTTGTTGAATTTACCGTGTTCAGAACGGTCGATGGCGAGATCGCATTGTTTACATTTTCAGTTTCGCTTCATTTGTGACTCATTGAGCCATGTGACTTGGATGCTGTAAGCGGAGCTGCCACGTCAAACTGGTGGGAGTTATTTATGATGAATGCACTGAATACCTTTTGAGAACGACGAGTTTGGGGAGAGCGACTGAAGTACAACAAAAATAACATTATCAGACGTCGTCAGTGACTAGACATACATGCCTTCATACTTCATAGAGAAGATCTGATGTGGGGACTAGGCCTGATATCACTGAAACTGAAGAAGCAACTAGCATGTTTATTGGGGGCTCATGTTATCAATTTGGACCCATGCACAACTTTGCAAAACTGGAACATACTGTAGAAATGCTAGATCAGTTTGGTCCTTTATGTGACTTGACCTAGAAATGCTAGATCAGTTTGGTCCTTTATGTGACTTGACCTTGAAAAAGTATCCTAGTCCAGGTGAAGGCTGCATGATGTAGTGATGTACTGCAATGCAGTAGATAAGAGGAGTGGTGATGATGGTGGTGGTTGTGAGATGGGATGAGGTGGAAGGCTGTTTTGCAACCTCAAGTCATCATTGTTTATGTGTGTGTGTGTGTGTGTGTGTGTGTGTGTGTGTGTGTGTGTGTGTGTGTGTGCGTGTCATGTGCTTGGAGCCTGTGCGAAATGTGTGTCACTATGTATAGGTACATACATGTCTGATCTTTTTTGTCAGTCTCTCTCTCTCTCTCTCTCTCTCTCTCTCTCTCTCTCTTTTCTCTATATATATATATATCTGTCTCAGTGTCGGTCTCTTTCTCTCGTGTGTCTGTAAGCCTGCCTATCTGTCTGTCTTTTTCCCTTTGTCCGTCTTGCTGTCTCACTCACTTTTTCTGTCCGTCTTGTCTGTCTCTTACCCTTTTTTCATACTTGATTTATTCATAAGAATGGACGGTCATGAAGTGTCCTTATACTTGTAGGTTGTAACATAGTTTGCTTGTTTTTTTATGAATAAGATAGTTCATCCAAAGGAAACAGGTACCATTTCACAATTGACAATAAGTGATGACGCAGTGTTTCTACGAAGCAAAGCAATGTCCACCATAAAAAGTTCACATTTTCTAATGCATTACGTCACACCCTGAAATCAGCATCCAAATGGACATCTGTGATAAACATACAGACTATGCATTGTGGTGATGGTCAAAAGAAAAACAAAAGAAATAAGATACTGGAGGTGTGACGCCCAGGTGACTGAAGGTCAATGCAATTCAGTTCAGTGTTTACAGCCCTCCTGGCTACCATGGTCATATCAAGGCTGTCATAGTGTTGAAGTCAATTCCTACATGTTAGAAAAGGAACAAAAACTCATTAAAACGGAGTTTCATGTTAAAGAACGATTCATAAATGTCTTGGCTGAATAAATTTTCCTATGCCATCTAAGAAGGCCTACTGGCTGAAGAAATTCAAGAAGGCAAGATGGAGGAAACAGCGATGTACCTCATCGGAATTTGCATCTTGGTGTTTTTTCCTGATGATAACCATTTCTGCCTTGATAGCCTATTGTGGCGTCTTCGAAAGCTGAATAAATTTTCCTATGCCTTCTACGTAGGCCTTTTGGCTGAAGAAATTCAAGAAGGCAAGATAGAGGAAACCACGATGTACCTCATCGGAATTTCCATGCGAGTTTTTTTTTTCCTGATAACCATTTCTGCCTTGATAGCCTATTCTGGCGTCTTCCAAACCGTAGACGTTAAAACATGCAAACCTCCAATCGGGCAAGTTACGATTGCATGCAAGTTCGCTCGCGGCTCATACCTCGAAGTCGCTCCATGGTTTTTTTCGAAGTCGCCAAAATTGCTCCAGACAACAGAGCCATTGGAATCTACTACGACGATCCTAGCACGGTAATTTTTTTTTTCTAGGAACGGTAGAATATAGATATAATTAACTGTGTTGCAAATACGCAGTGTTGGTAAGGGTTATCAGTCTTCCGAAAGTTTGTATCGTAATCATCTTTTGTTGAATTGACCATGCTTGGCAACGGTCGATGGTGAGATCGCATTGTTTACATCTTTAGTTTCGCTTCACTTGTGACTCATTTAGCCATGTGACTTGGATGCTGTAAGCGGAGCTGCCACGTCAAACTGGTGGAAGGTATTTATGATAAATGCATTTAATACTTTTTAAGAAAGACGAGTGTGGGGAGAGTGACTGAACTACAACAAAAATATCATTATCAGACGTGGTCAGTGACTAGACATACATGGGTCACCCAATATGACCCCAGACTTCCTTCAAAATCTAAAATGATTTGTAACAATCTGCACATCTTGTATGCTAACCAACAGAATAAAGAAATTTTTCCAAGAAAAACTATCATTTCAGCAGAAAGGAAGCGTAAAAATTTAGAACATTTTAAACCCACTGTCCCTAGAGGATTCCAACTACACGGCCCTCAAAACAAACTGGCTTTTTTCCGTGCGCTGCTAAAAGATGCGACACCTGTGAACACTCTTCTACCCTTCTTTCTTTTAAAAGTCCATGGGACAACAGATGATGGAAAATTAAGCAGCATCTTACATGTATAACGCCAAATGTAATATATGTTCTTCAGTGCCAAATTCATCCAAATAAATGGTATATTGGTTCCACAAAAAACCTCAAACTCAGATGGGCCAACCACATGTCCGATATCAAATTGAAGATCAATAAATGTGCAGTGGCCAAACATGTAACCGAACTTCCACACCCAAATAATCAACAGTTCAAATTTATTTCCATCCATGCCATTGAAACAGTGCACAGTGAAGATAATCTAAGCACAGTGAAGATAATCTACTGGATAGGGAAACATTTTGGCAGGCAAATATTGGAACCATTTTCAATGGGCTCAATTATAGGACGGATATCTTTCTTACCTTAAGGAAGAGAGAGATTTGGCAGCAATATGAAATATGAAGGGCGATGGTCCTTTCGGGATCGGATAGTTACAACTACTGTTTTCCATTCTGCTTGGTTTCATGTTGACTGGTGCCTACCAAAGGGATTTGTGAGAGAGTGTGTGTGTCGGTTGGGGGGGGGGGGGGGGGGGGGGGGGGGGCGTGTGAGGGGGAAGTCCGATGTTATATCGTTGTTTTAAAAATTAATAAGCGAACTTGTTTAATTTCATTGATGTGTTTTTTAGTGCTAAAAAGCCTGTCTTGTGTAATAGTATAAGTACTGGTTATTGTACAATGTTGTTCACTAGTAGAAATTCATGCTTGATGTAAGTTGTACAATAGCTTCCTTTCCTTATTTCTTTCTTCCTCCATTTATCCCCCCCCCCCTTTTTTTCCTTCTTTTTTTTCTCCAATTCATCTCCCATTTGCAAAAACATCTAATTCTTCACACATTTCTTTAATTATTCTGTCCCCTCTCTCTCTCTCTCTCTCTTTCTCTCTCTCTCCCCCCCTTCTCTCTCTGTCGCTCTTTCTCTCCCTCTCTCTCTCTTTCTCCTTCTCCCTCTTTCTCTCTGTTTTTCTTTGTGACTTTCTCTCTCTCTCTTCCTCTTTTCTCTCTCTCTCTCTTTCTGTGTTCTTGTCTTTGTATCTCTCTCCCTCACTCTCTAGTCCTCCCCCCCCTCTCTCTCTCTCTTCTCTTCCTTCCTTCCATCCCCCCTCTCCCCTCCATTCCTAGGTACACACCCCCCCCCCCAATTGTTCCACGACCACCACCACCAACCCCCCTCTCTTACCCTCTTCAAATATTTTCTCTCCTTGCACTGTGTTTGTGTTTTTGCTTTGCACGTGAATGATGTGTAAGATATCTAGAGGAGGAAGTGAATGTATGCTCAACACTGAACTGTTTTTTCCTTGACTCTGTTATCTAACTGGTCACATTCTCCTGACGAAGCCTGTGGGCGAAAGCTCGAGTTTTAATGTTGATTTTATCCTTGTGTGGAGAAAATGCAGAACTTGTTTTTACCCTGTATATTTTTAGTCTGCTGTTCTCATTGTTTGGTTGTGGTGCGGTGCGGGCAACGGAAAATTCTACTTGTGAATATATATATAATATATATATATATATACAGCCTTTGTCAAAAGAAACGCGAAAAACAATCCTTTTACTGTCGCTTCTGGAAACAGACTATAGTGTGGAGTCTGGGTCTGTGGGTCAGGCATGCTGAAGACTGGTTTCTTTATGTGCTTTCGTTTTCATCAGATTCGGCTGTGGTCAGTGTGGTTAGTGAGGCACGGGGGAACTGCTATAGCGGTTGTTCAAGCTTCTACACTGTAGCCAAGACCAACCCGTGAAAAAGATGCTCCTGCTCAGAATACTGCTCACATCTCCAAACTGAAATGGGTTGAAAAACAGGAGCGCATCAAAGGTGCAACACACAGGTTAAAAAAGCAAGATGCCGCGTCTCACGAAAAATGACAGAACGGGCCATTGGTATGTTGTACGCAGGCTCGTCAGCCCAGGTGATCGCAGCCAGACTGAATGTCCACCACCGCCCAATTTATCGACTGAGGAACCGCTTCTGGTGACTGGCTCCACCACAGCAGACGCTCCACGAGCAGCCGACCCACAAGCGTTGACCGCACGGACACAGAGACAGGTGGTGCGCTCATTTAGGAATGACCCTACCAAAGCGCTTCCACCACTGCCAGGCACAACAACACGTCGCCATCGACAATAATTCGTCTGCTGCGTCGAAAACCACCTTTTTTGTCGCCGTCCATATCGGGGTTCGAGATTGACTGCACAACACAGACTCCATCGGCAGAACTGGGGCCAATCAACACGCAAAACTGGGCAGCAGAATGGAATGAAGTGCTGTTCAGTGACGAATGCCGAGTCTGCGTTGACAAGGTTGATAACAATGATCGGTCTGGAGACCACGGGGTCAGCGCTTTAATGCCCGTCACATCAAGGAGCACAATTTTTGGGGTGGACCATCAGTCATGATGTGGGGTGGCCTGTACGGTCAACAGCTTGTAGGCCCGGTTTTTTTTCAGCTGCAGCGAGGTCGGGGAGGAGGGGTGAATGCAGCACGTTACATCAATCAGGTGCTGCAGCCAGTTGTCGTCCCTTTCTTCCAAAGAAACCAGGCTCACGAGTTTCAACATGAAAATTTGCCCGGCCACATGCTGCACAAGCCACGCAACAATTTCTACGACGGATCAAATTCAACAATGGTTTGGCCAGCTTGCAGTCCAGACTTAAATCCCATGGAACAAGTCTGGGCATACTTGAAGCGCCGCATTAACAAACAACCCCGCCGACCAGGAAACGCCGTTCGAACTCCAACAAAAAATTGTTTCCCCCAGTGGAACAGAAATTTCCCCCAGCTTTCCTGCAGCGCTTAGTGGTCTCCATGCCGAACCGCTGCCGATTGGTCATCAACAACGCAGGGCGTCAAACCAGATATTGACAGCATGCACTATCCATGTCCCGTTCTGCTGTTACCTCGGTCCTTTTCAGGACCAATTCGAAATCCAAACAGAGTTGATTTCTGTCATGTCCCTTGTCTCTTCAGACCCTCTCTCTCTTTCCCCCCTCTCTCTCTCCCCCCTCTCTCTGTCTCTTTCCCCCCTCTCTCTCTCCCCTCTCTCTGTCTTTCCCCCTCTCTCTCTCCCCTCTCTCTGTCTCTTTCCCCCTCTCTCTCTCCCCCTCTCTCTGTCTTTTCCACCCTCTCTCTCTCCCCCTCTCTCTGTCTATTTCCCCCCTCTCTCTCTCCCCCTCCCCTCTGTCTCTTTCCCCCCTCTCTCTCTCCCCCTCTCTCTGTCTCTTTCCCCCCTCTCTCTCTCCCCTCTCTCTGTCTCTTTCCACCCTCTCTCTCTCCCCCTCTCTCTGTCTCTGTCCCCCCTCTCTCTCTCCCCCTCTCTCTGTCTCTCTCCCCCTCTCTCTCTCCACCTCTCTCTGTCTCTCTCTCTGTCTCTCTTTCTCTGTCTCTCTCTCTCTCTCACTTTGTGTCTCTTCGTCCTCTTTCTGTCACTTTCTCTCTCCGGATACACTCATGCGTGGAGTGTTTTTATCGACTATGCATGCTTTGCACGTACGCAGACACCAAACACGGGAAATGTGACATTGAACTGTCTGCCGTCCAGGTCAGCTATGGTCCGTTTCAAACTAGCCTTTTGGGTCGCTTCGTTGGAGATCGTTTCGCGTTTCTTTTGACAAAGGCTATATATATATATATATATATATATATATATATATATATATATATATATTAAAAATATTTTAAAATGAAGTGCTAAAATTCATCTACAAGCTTGTTTCAAGATACATATCTCTCCTCAGGATGTCTTATATATATATATATAATATATATATATATATATATATATATATATATATAAAATATGATTTTCTATTTTGAATGATTAAGTTTGTGAAAAATACCCAAAGAAGATCAAGAGTAAATAAAACTCGGGTATAATTGATCTACATATATGAGAGAGGAGAAAATAACACTTATTTTTTTTGATATTCTTATTGAATGAATGGAATCAGATTGCCCTGCGTGTGGATGATCACGACTCCTCTGTGTATGTATGCCGTTTGCATGTGAGTACGGTCGTGTGACACTTATAAATGCACTTTGTTTTGACAAAATCCCCGTTTGTAAATACTACTAGAGAAAAAGGACACTGAAGTAATCTACATCTGTCTGCATAAGGTAAGGTAATGTTGCTTATAGCCCTGCCGACGCAAAGGGCCATATCTGGGCTGTTACCATGGTGAAGTCAACTCAGAAGTCATTATTAGAAAACAAAAGAAACCTCGTTCACAAACCCTTTAAACCACACCTTTCAAAAACACACAGGAAATTTTGTTAAAGATCTTTCCTCCATAAATCTGAGATCACATGAAAAACGTTAATCTCCTTCAGGAATTCAAAGATCACATCAGGTGGGACATCTCTGAACAGGTTTTCAGGGAGTCTGCTGTAAAGTGTTTAACTCTCACATCGTGCAAGTCCCAACACTCTAAAAGAACATGTTTCACTGTGAGTGGTACGACATGGAGTGCACCACAGAGCTTATTCACCTTTTATGGATAACAGTGGGTGTCAAAGGAGTGTCCTACATGCAAACGGCACAAAACCGTTCTTTTCTTACGTCCGCCTCGGGAACATGGTGAAACCTCTTTCAGGTTTGGTCGGATTTTGAACAGTTTATCCATCTGCGAGTTCCATTCCTCTTCCAGAGGTCTTCGACATACTACGCCTGGACTTCGGACTGTAGATCAGTGTGAGGGACAATTTGCTCAACACTTCTTCGTGGCACTCTTGGCAAGTTGGTCAACCAGTTCGTTGACTGTGAGCAGACGAAAAGCCCGTGAGCGGACCGGGCATTTTTCCCTGCCTATCGCCATTTGGGTCAATTCAATCTAATTAGGTAATCATTCAAATTTGGAGGTGTTCATACTGTCGAAAGTTCTTCACTGACCTAAAATGGATACCGAGTGTCACGTGTTCTTAATTCAGCTTTATACACGCAGCTGTTTTGACATTTGTAAATTCCCTCACTATAAATACTACTGACAAACTGACATTCATACACATGGGAAAAATTATATGTCTCCCTATCTCCATGTTATGTACGTGTAAACGCAATGTAGACTTCAAAGTGCATCTTTACACACACATACACGCTCTCTCTCTCCCTCTCTCCCTCTGGTGACGAACAATCTTCATGTGCTCGTCAAATCTTCTGTCGAACGTTCCCGGCATATGGGATATCCAACAGATCAACTTTACATAGTCTGCTTTCCCCTATCTAAACCTGTCTCCCGCCCCTCTCCCCCCACCTTATTTTGAAGCCCTAACCCCGGCCTCAACCTCGACATCCACCCCATCACATGCTCCCCCCCTCCCCATCCCGGTCCTTACTCATAATGTCGGCTGTAGTCGTGGCCGTGACGCCGCAGGATGGAGGAGCCCAGGCCGGGGCGCGTGGCCCGCACGCGGCAGTAGCACGTGACCAGCACCCCCAGCACCACCACCACGGCGCAGGACAGCGTGCCGCTCACCACGTACATGTTGCGCACGTGAAACTCGTGACCCTCCAGCCCGCCGCCCTCCCGCAGGCCCCGGATGTCGATCATGGGCCCGAACATGTCCACTGCAATCAGCAAGGGGAGAGTGGGTCGTTATTGCGTCATTATCATCAGCATCATCATCGTCCTCCTCCTCCTCCTCATAATCGTCGTTGTCATAATCATCATCACCATCACCATCATCGTCGTCGTCATCATCTTTCTCACAACTATTCTTCGTATGCTTATAGAAATCTCCGATGCCTGGCCGACACTGGGATATCTTATGAGTAAAGTGGTAAAGAATACATGAACTGTCCTGATATTTGGCCTCTGATCAAAACTGAACTAAGCTGATTACCATATTTATCGTCATCATTAAAAGATAAAAGAAAAACGAAAGCAATACAGCAGCGTCGTCATGTAGATGCTGATCTAAGTTGAACAAAACAGCAGCAGCATAAAAAAAATCTAAAATCAATGCAGTTATCACCTATGTTACCTGTCCTAAGACACGACTTCAAACATTAGAGCAAGCAGATACAGGTGCCAACAGCTGAAATGGATCTGACCAGGACTGCCCTCCACTTCCTCCCTCCTTCCAACAGCGCCTGGAAGAAAGCACAAAGTGCCAGCCGTTTGGACAGACGTTCTACGGGCCGTGAACCAGGGATGACTCCGACTGTTGCTGACCCTGGGGTCGATCGGTTCCAGCCCCAGAGAAGACCAGACCATGCCGACACCGACAGCTCTGCTGCAGAGGGTGCCAGACACGGGAGAGGCGGGAATGGACGTCAGCGGGAACGAACAAGATGCAGGCGCCGCCCGGCTCAACCAGTATGGTAAACTACCGCGTGAATCTGTCAGAAAACGGGTCGATTCTCCTCGGAACTGTGGCACGAGCGATGGCAGCGAGGAACAAGGCCAGAACTGGTCATCTTCACGGAGAGCCTCTCCAAGAGCACCACAAAGCCTTTACCGGAAGGAACGAGGTAAACTTGCCCCCCACCCCCCTTCCTGCTTCTCCACCAGATGTTCAGTCAATGGGAGGACAGGTTGAGCACTGCTAGCAGTCAATGGGAGGACAGGTGGAGCACTGCTAGCAGTCAATGGGAGGACAGGTGGAGCACTGCTACCAGTCAATGGGAGGACAGGTGGAGCAATGCTAGCAGTCAATGGGAGGACAGGTGGAGCACTGCTAGCAGTCAATGGGAGGACAGGTGGAGCACTGCCACCAGTCAATGGGAGGACAGGTGGAGCACTGCTACCAGTCAATGGGAGGACAGGTGGAGCACTGCCACCAGTCAATGGGAGGACAGGTGGAGCACTGCTCCCAGTCAATGGGAGGACAGCTGGAGCACTGCTACCAGTCAATGGGAGGACGGGTTTGGAGCACTGCTACCAGTCAATGGGAGGACAGCTGGAGCACTGCTACCAGTCAATGGGAGGACAGGTGAAGCACTGCTACCAGTCAATGGGAGGACAGGTGGAGCACTGCTACCAGTCAATGGGAGGACAGGTGGAGCACTGCTACCAGTCAATGGGAGGACAGCTGGAGCACTGCTACCAGTCCATGGGAGGACAGGTGGAGCACTGCTACCAGTCAATGGGAGGACAGGTGGAGCACTGCTACCAGTCAATGGGAGGACAGGTGGAGCACTGCTACCAGTCAATGGGAGGACAGGTGGAGCACTGTACCAGTCAATGGGAGGACAGGTGGAGCACTGCTACCAGTCCATGGGAGGACAGGTGGAGCACTGCTACCAGTCAATGGGAGGACAGGTGGAGCACTGCTACCAGTCAATGGGAGGACAGGTGGAGCACTGCTAGCAGATGTTCAGTCAATGTGTGGCAGGGGGACAGGTGGAGCACTGCTACCAGTCAATGGGAGGACAGGTGGAGCACTGCTACCAGTCAATGGGAGGACAGGTGGAGCAATGCTAGCAGTCAATGGGAGGACAGGTGGGCACTGCTAGCAGTCAATGGAGGACAGGTGGAGCACTGCCACCAGTCAATGGGAGGACAGGTGGAGCACTGCTACCAGTCAATGGGAGGACAGGTGGAGCACTGCCACCAGTCAATGGGGGACAGGTGGAGCACTGCTCCCAGTCAATGGGAGGACAGCTGGAGCACTGCTACCAGTCAATGGGGAGGACAGGTGGAGCACTGCTCCCAGTCAATGGGAGGACAGCTGGAGCACTGCTACCAGTCAATGGGAGGACAGGTGAAGCACTGCTACCAGTCAATGGGAGGACAGGTGGAGCACTGCTACCAGTCAATGGGAGGACAGGTGGAGCACTGCTACCAGTCAATGGGAGGACAGCTGGAGCACTGCTACCAGTCAATGGGAGGACAGGTGGAGCACTGCTACCAGTCAATGGGAGGACAGGTGGAGCACTGCTACCAGTCAATGGGAGGACAGGTGGAGCACTGCTACCAGTCCATGGGAGGACAGGTGGAGCACTGCTACCAGTCAATGGGAGGACAGTGGAGCACTGCTACCAGTCAATGGGAGGACAGGTGGAGCACTGCTACCAGTCAATGGGAGGACAGGTGAAGCACTGCTACCAGTCAATGGGAGGACAGGTGGAGCACTGCTACCAGTCAATGGGAGGACAGGTGGAGCACTGCTACCAGTCAATGGGAGGACAGCTGGAGCACTGCTACCAGTCCATGGGAGGACAGGTGGAGCACTGCTACCAGTCAATGGGGGACAGGTGGAGCACTGCTACTAGTCAATGGGAGGACAGGTGGAGCACTGCTAGCAGATTGTTCAGTCAATGTGTGGCAGGGAGGACAGGTGGAGCACTGCTACAGTCAATGGAAGGACAGGTGGAGCACTGCTAGATGTTCAGTCAATGTGTGGCAGGGAGGACAGGTGGAGCACTGCTACCAGTCAATGGGAGGACAGGTGGAGCACTGCTACCAGTCAATGGGAGGACAGGTGGAGCACTGCTAGCAGATGTTCAATGTGTGGCAGGGAGGACAGGTGGAGCACTGCTAGCAGATGTTCAGTCAATGTGTGGCAGGGAGGACAGTGGAGCACTGCTAGCGGATGTTCAGTCAATGAGTGGCAGGGAGGACAGGTGGAGCACTGCTAGATGTTCAGTCAATGAGTGGCAGGGAGGACAGGGGGAAAGCACTGCTAGCAGATGTACAGTCAATGAGTGGCAGGGGACAGGTGGAGCACTGCTAGCGGATGTTCAGTCAATGAGTGGCAGGGAGGACAGGTGGAGCACTGCTAGATGTTCAGTCAATGAGTGGCAGGGAGGACAGGTGGAGCACTGCTAGCAGATGTACAGTCAATGAGTGGCAGGGAGGACAGGTGGAGCACTGCTAGCAGATGTTCAGTCAATGAGTGGCAGGGAGGACAGGTGGAGCACTGCTAGCAGATGTTCAGTCAATGGGAGGACAGGTGGAGCACAGCTAGCAGATGTTCAGTCAATGAGTGGCAGGGAGGACAGGTGGAGCACTGCTACCAGATATTCAGTCAATGGGAGGTCAGGTGGAGCACTGCTAGCGGATGTTCAGTCAATGCGTGGCAGGGAGGACAGGTGGAGCACTGCTAGCAGATGTTCAGTCAATGAGTGGCAGGGAGGACAGGTGGAGCACTGCTAGCAGATGTTCAGTCAATGAGTGGTATGGAGGACAGGTGGAGCACTGCTAGCAGATGTTCAATGAGTGGCAGGGAGGACAGGTGGAGCACTGCTAGCAGATGTTCAATGAGTGGCAGGGATGACAGGTGGAGCACTGCTAGCAGATGTTCAGTCAATGAGTGGCAGGGAGGACAGGTGGAGCACTGCTAGCAGATGTTCAGTCAATGAGTGGCAGTGAGGACAGGTGGAGCACTGCTAGCAGATGTTCAGTCAATGAGTGGCAGGGAGGACAGGTGGAGCACTGCTAGCAGATGTTCAGTCAATGAGTGGCAGTGAGGACAGGTGGAGCACTGCTAGCAGATGTTCAGACAATGGGAGGACAGGTGGAGCACTGCTAGCAGATGTTCAGTCAATGAGTGGCAGGGAGGACAGGTGGAGCACTGCTAGCAGATGTTCAATGAGTGGCAGGGAGGACAGGTGGAGCACTGCTAGCAGATGTTCAATGAGTGGCAGGGAGGACAGGTGGAGCACTGCTAGCAGATGTTCAATGAGTGGCAGGGAGGACAGGTGGAGCACTGCTAGCAGATGTTCAATGAGTGGCAGGGAGGACAGGTGGAGCACTGCTAGCAGATGTTCAATGAGTGGCAGGGAGGACAGGTGGAGCACTGCTAGCAGATGTTCAATGAGTGGCAGGGAGGACAGGTGGAGCACTGCTAGCAGATGTTCAATGAGTGGCAGGGAGGACAGGTGGAGCACTGCTAGCAGATGTTCAATGAGTGGCAGGGAGGACAGGTGGAGCACTGCTAGCAGATGTTCAATGAGTGGCAGGGAGGACAGGTGGAGCACTGCTAGCAGATGTTCAATGAGTGGCAGGGAGGACAGGTGGAGCACTGCTAGCAGATGTTCAATGAGTGGCAGGGAGGACAGGTGGAGCACTGCTAGCAGATGTTCAATGAGTGGCAGGGAGGACAGGTGGAGCACTGCTAGCAGATGTTCAATGAGTGGCAGGGAGGACAGGTGGAGCACTGCTAGCAGATGTTCAATGAGTGGCAGGGAGGACAGGTGGAGCACTGCTAGCAGATGTTCAATGAGTGGCAAGGAGGACAGGTGGAGCACTGCTAGCAGATGTTCAATGAGTGGCAGGGAGGACAGGTGGAGCACTGCTAGTAGATGTTCAATGAGTGGCAGGGAGGACGGTGGAGCACTGCTAGATGTTCAATGAGTGGCAGGGAGGACAGGTGGAGCACTGCTAGCAGATGTTCAATGAGTGGCAGGGAGGACAGGTGGAGCACTGCTAGCTGATGTTCAATGAGTGGCAGGGAGGACAGGTGGAGCACTGCTAGCAGATGTTCAGTCAATGAGTGGCAGGGAGGACAGGTGGAGCACTGCTAGCACATGTTCAGTCAATGAGTGGCAGGGAGGACAGGTGGAGCACTGCTAGCAGATGTTCAGTCAATGAGTGGCAGGGAGGACAGGTGGAGCACTGCTACCAGATGTTCAGTCAATGGGAGGACA
>CM031613.1:11798831-11806331 GCA_018398815.1 Conus ventricosus
TAATTTATGTAAAAAAAACATGCGCGCGCAAACGCACGCATGTAGAAAGGCACATGCACACGTATGTGCACATGAACACATACATAGTATGTGACATACACCAACTCCCTTCTTCCCCCTCTCCTCCTCTTCACACACACACGCGCGCGCGTGCGCGCGCGCCCGTCATTCTCCGTGCCGAGAGAGAGAGAAGGAGAGAGAAAGAGGAGGGGGGGGAGAGAGAGAGAGAGAGAGAGAGAGAGAGAGAGAGAGAGAGAGGGAGGGAGACGGAGAGAGGGGGAGATAGATTGATTGATTGATTGATCTTTAATACCCAAGGATGAAGATTTTAGGCCAAAGCCTAGTCTTACAATCTGTCCTTGTCATGCATACATTATTAGAGAGAGGGAGAGAGAGAGACAGACTATATTAAAGTATGTTTAAACAAAGGAATACACAAATACACAGAAGTGCGGTGAATATTTTTTAAGAAAGCAGTTACAAAATGTTTAAGAAAGCAGTTACAATATTTTTAAGAAAGCAGTTACAATTACCACCTCGAATTCCTCAAGGCAACCTCTTGTTTGTTATGAACGTGAAACACGAGGACAGAAAATGTATCGAAGACTTTATACAAAAAAAAAAACCCAACAACAAACAAACAAAACCCCTTTGCTCTTCATTCCAATCTCTTTCGCTACCCTTTCACAAGCATTTTGCCAATAGCCAAATTCCGTCAACTTCTGAGGGGCGACAAGCAACAGGTCTGTTCATCGTCTGGAGACTCGGACAAAGGGAAGTAAGTTTTGTAGTCTCTGAGTTATTTCTCTTGGACTGCCAGCTGCGTGAACAAGCTCTCTCTCTCTCTCTCTCTCTCTCTCTCTCTCTCTGGTTAGGCCAATTAAATCAATAAATCAATAAATAATCAATCATTTCCAGTGGAAGATGATCCTGCGATGATAAATAAAGTTATATACACAGAAGTTCCCCAAACTCCACCCAGGTTTTTAAGTGGCCGGTGGCAAGGGGTCCCACATGCTACATGTAGGTTCATCACAGATCAATATAGCAGAAAGAAAAAACACCACCAAAGTTGATGAATCGTATGTCAGAGAGGGGGAGAGAGAGAGAGGAGAGAGAGGGGGGAGAGAGAGAAAGACAGACAGATAGACCGACAGAGAGAGAGAGAGAGAGAGAGTCAAAGTCAAAGTCAAAATGTTTTAATGTTAGGCCTTTGGCCCATACAATGGAGGTACATAATAATCAGAGCATTCATCATGCATTCATACGCATATCAACTGTACATTGTTTTTCGAAAACTAAGTGACTTACATATATACATAGACAACTTATTAATCTTGTTACAAGATTTTCACATGAAAGCAGTAAAGTAAGTTTGGACAGGGATGGATTTTAGAATACTTAGCAGGAATGAATTCATCTCTAAGTTCATTATATTTTGGGCATCACAAATAAAAATGTGAGTTCATTTTCAATTATGTTAGAACAAAAAGGACAATCCCTTTCATTACTGTGTACATTCGTTCTGAATTGTAGACTAACTATGTTTAAGGGGGGACATACCAATCCTGAATTTAGCGAGACATCTTCGCAACGAAAATTATTGATTTGACGTAAATACATTTTGCAAGATATAGTATCATTAAGACTCAAATAAATTTGGAAGAATCATGGTTTTCCAGTGCAGCATGCCATTCCTGACTAAACGAATCAATAAGCCTTTGTTTGAATTCTGAAATAAAAATATTAACATTTCCCACACCCTGGGCTTCCCACACAATCCCAAAACCATATCTGTATAAATATTTCTGACTCTACACGCCCAAGTGACATAATTTTGCGATTGTAAGTATAATAACATCTCTATACCTTTTCTAGAGTATCTATATTGATCCAAGTTAACTAATCTAAGCCAAAATTTTATGCATCTAATATACGTATTTACAAATATAGGATGTCTACCCGTTTCCCCATAAATTAATTGTCTTAGGTGATTTAGGACTAAAACCAATAAAACGTTTTAATGCCGACAGATGAACCTTTTCAATGTGTTCTTGATCAGTAGTTAATCCCCAAATTAGTCCTATGTAAGTATTGGCTGTATTTGGGAGTCAAACAGTTTATTAAAATATTTCAGGTGAATGTTCACCTACAGACCATAATACTCTAATAATTGCTGCTACCACCCTTTCTTGCTCTAACTGCTAGGTCTTTGAGAGTATGTGAAAAAGAAAGTCTAGTAGAAAGGTAAATCCAAGGTATTATACATATTGACAATTTGTAGTTCTTGGTTTCCAAAAGACCACTTTTCAGATGAAGACAGATAACCCACCATTTCTAAAGACAACTACATTTGATTTATCCAGGTTGACAATAAGATCCAGTCGGTTTGCTGTTTTTAATAACACGTTCAACTGATTCTGAAGACTATAACACTATCAGAAAACAAAACGACATCATCAGCAAATAAAAGTATGAATAACTCAATAAGATCAGGAGATAACTGAACGCCATGCCTACCACATCTTAGAATGTCCTTTGTCAACTCATTAATAAAGAGTGAGAAAAGAACAAGGGGAGCAGACCTCCCCTTGCTTTAAGCCTCTAGGACACAGAAAAGTGTCCGTCATATCTCCCCCAGCACGAACTTTGGCTTTAACGACATTGTACATACTTTTTACAGCATAAAGAATCTTCCCATGGAAACCGTTCTTATACAATATAGTCCACAGTTTGTCCCTACTGACCGAATCAAAGGCTTGCGAAAATCAATAAAAGCAACATACAATTTTCTGTGCCTTATTAACTGTTTTTGAATCAAAGAATAAAGTGTAAATATGTGATCGAATGTGCTATGATTTTCCCTGAATCCTGCTTGTTCTTCCCAATGATATATTCCTAAAATCCATTTTGTAATTCGTTTATTTAAAATAAAACTATAGAGTTTACTAGCAATATTTAACATGATATGCCTCTATAGTTATCAGTGTTACTCAAATCTCCCTTTTTATGTAATGGATGTATGATCGACAAACACCATTCATCAGGAAAGAGACTATATCAAAAGAAAATTAAATAATTTAACGAAAAATGGAATTATTTGTTCTGAACTGTTCTTAAAAAATTCACCTATTATACCATCAGGCCCTGCTGCCTTGTTACTCTTTAAAGCTTTGATCGCGACCCTTGACCTCTTCTGTACAGATGTGTCTATTTAGCTCATCACAATTTCTATCAAGGGGACATGTACATCATCAAATTCGTTGTCATCGACAGAATCAGTGACAGGATCATTAAAAAACTTCTTTGAAGTGGTTGTACCATTCTTCTGTACTAATTGAGTTTTGACCATTAGACCTTGGTCGAACAAATCTGATAGTATCCCAAAATCTATTTGGTCTTTTATATTGTTTTGCAGATTAGCAATGATTTGTTCTTTGTGTGCCTTTTTCTTGTGTCTTAGGAGTTCCTTGTATTCTCTTCTTTTTGTGAATACTTAGTCCTGTCGTTGTCAAGATCTTTTCTAGCTGTGAGCAAATACTATTATCATCTTTACTCAAACGTGCGTTACAAATCTTCCTTAAATCTTGTCTAAGCGATTTCCTTTGTTGTCGACATTCCTGATCGAACCATGCTTGCTGCTTTTCACCTCTAATTACGATTACTCTTTCCATACACTCACCGCATAACTGAAACATTCATTAAACTTATTGAGTGCTCCATTATGTCACATCAATCAATGATGCTGCTCTATCTAAAAAATCATTACATGATTTGATTTCATTCTATTTATAAACTCATCTTTTTCTCTTCATCCCATTTATATTTTCTTATTGAAAAGGACTTTGATTCAGTTTTACAGGAAGCAACACCACAAAAAGTATCCATTAGAGGTCTACAGGCAATGTTTTGATTCAGTCATTGGCAAAATATTCATTTTTTTGCATTTTGACAGTAAACAACGGGAAACAATAAAATAGTCAACAACACTGCAACCTGTTGTGATATGTATGTATAACCCCCTGGAAAATGTAATGATTCCATGCCATTCAGTATTATTAATTGAAAATTCTTGGCACACATTTATAAGCAGTTTCCTCCTTGCTGTCCCAAAATCGTTCAAAAGCATTGGTCATTGGAATCTAGTTGTGTCATTTAAATAATGATAAGATCATGGTCAATATCCCATTTCGTTAGATTTCTATCGACCGTGCGCAATGCTAAGTGTTCAGGAACCATTCTAGAATTAAAATTCACCACATAAGTAGTTTTGGGGTCATATCCATAATCTCTATTAAATTCTAGTAGAAGTGCCTCAAGTTACAGAGTACCATTATCTATTCAGTTTTTCATAGTAGGTGAGTTTCTTGTGAAACGTACATTCCTAGAAACACACATCGTAGTCGGTTCCACCAGAAGTCACATGATAGTCTTAACACAATTACATGTCATATTCTACATGAATTTGTTCTATGTACATGACCTAATTCTTTACGAACAAACATTATAAATCCACGGAAAGGCGACCATGGATACTGTCCGACACTTGACACCAGGGGAAAGGCGACCAATGGAACTGTCCGACACTTTGACACCAGGGGAAAGGCGACCATGGATACTGTCCGACACTTTGACACCAGGGGAAAGGCGACCATGGATACTGTCCGACACTTTGACACCAGGGGAAAGGCGACCATGGAACCTGTCCGACACTTTGACACCAGGGAAAGGCGACCATGGATACTGTCCGACACTTTGACACCAGGGAAAGGCACATGGACACTGTCCGACACTTTGACACCAGGGGAAAGGCGACCGATGACACTGTCCGACCACTTTGACACCAGGGAAAGGCGACCATGGATACTGTCCGACACTTTGACACCAGGGGAAAGGCGACCATGGATACTGTCCGACACTTTGACAACCAGGGGAAAGGCGACCATGGATAGTGTCCGACACTTTGACACCAGGGGAAAGGCGACCATGGATACCTGTCCGACACTTTGACAACCAGGGGAAAGGCGACCATGGATACTGTCCGACACTTTGACACCAGGGAAAGGCGACCATGGATACTGTCCGACACTTTGACACCAGGGGAAAGGCGACCATGGATAGTGTCCGACACTTTGACACCAGGGAAAGGCGACCATGGATACTGTCCGACACTTTGACACCAGGGGAAAGGCGACCATGGACATGTCCGACACTTTGACACCAGGGGAAAGGCGACCATGGACACTGTCCGACACTTTGACACCAGGGAAAGGCGACCATGGATACTGTCCGACACTTTGACACCAGGGAAAGGCGACCATGGACACTGTCCGACACTTTGACACCAGGGGAAAGGCGAACCATGGACACTGTCCGACACTTTGACACCAGGGGATACAAAAGGAAAATGGGATTGAACAAACGTGTCAGAAATTGATTCAATAAAAGTTTCTACTAAAAAAACAAAATCATATTTATCATAAACGAAGAAAAATCTATCTCATTTGCTGTTAACAAACCTTCAACATTATAAGTGATAAACGACAAAAAGTGATCATTCACACATTTATCCACACAAACCAAACTGGTTTAATAGCAAAATTAGTACTACAATTTGCATTCATTACCTCCCTTCTCAGCACCGTTACAGTTATTATCTGGGCCATGGCCTGCCCGTTATTTGTCATCGGCACCGTTCATGACATTCTGGTCCTTATTCCTATCATTTTGCATTGTCTTTGATCTGCTCACATTCCAACCTCGAGGCAGGGTGCTCTGTTGTGACGCAGCGCTGTCCTTGTCATTACGGGTGAACTTTGAGAAGAGTTCTTGCTGTTGTTGTTCTCTCTACCTCTTCCCCTCCCTCATTTCCTTCCCGCACCCTCCCACCCGACATTGTTCCCATCACTTTACCTTCACCCTTTTCCCCACAGGTAGTTCAGAATCATGACGACGGAGACCCTCGTCCAAAGCCCCGGGGTGTAGCTGAGGCTCGGGCTGGCTGGGCGCAGATACACTGGCAGGGCTAGACGGGGGGACTCGGCTGTTCATCGTCTTCAGCTGCATCAGTGTAAGGATCCTCTGCTTCCAGGTACCTGCTACCACCTGCATCTGGACTGTCTGCTCACATGAAGGTGTCCGTGGTGCTCTGATGGTTTTCCTGACTGCTTGCTGCTTTCTCTGAGTACAGAGCAAGTGGAGGAGACCGACGGGAATCTTCGTTGGACACCTTTTCTTGGGTAGGAGGCAGGCGGGAAATCCTGCACTATTATCTACCCTTTGGCGTAGAAGGCGTTCTTTCCCTGTTGTCTGTGATGCGCTATAGTGTCCCTCTGCTGTCTGGTCAGGTCTGTCACGACACGGATCCCATCATTCATCCGTAGTCGGGCTTTACTGTCCTTGTCCCTCATGACAATCACTGCATCACCCCACCTCAGGAACTTGACAATTATCGGGCGAGGGCGGCCGTTTTTGGAGAACTGACGAACCAAGCGATGAGCTCGCTCAATGTCTGTGTCTGACCATTGCTTATGGGGAAAGTAGCGTTGAAGGATGTTCACTATTTTGAAGCGCACTTAACGAAAGATTCGCCTACCTCTTCTTTCAGTCCATAAAACAGCAAGTTTGATCGTCTTGAATAGCGTTCCTGTCTCTCAATCTCCGCCTCCAACCTCGAGACTCTTGATGCAAGATCTTCTTGTCCACTTCGAGTCTTTCTAATTCTCATTGTTTTCTCTGATGGCTCCCTCCAGAGACGACACTTTCACCTTAATTTCATTGCAATTCTTTTCTACAGAAGTTTCCAGTGACTGGAATTTTTTATCAAGTTCTCTGCTATGTGTGTGCATGACATCCATAGAATCAATCAATCTGTTTAGTTTCACCTCAATACGTGTATCCTGTTGATCCACTTTTTCTTCAAGACGTTTGACAGAATCTTCTACTGTTGGACCGGGATTGGATTCAATATGACCGCATAGCATCAAAAGCAGCTTTAAGTTGGGCGAGAGGTAAGAAGAAAGGAGTAAAGTTTGTGGTGATGTCATAGTAGAGGATGACTGACCATGGGGTGATGATCCGATATCATTTGCAGGAGGATCAAGGGCAAAATGTCGCACTCACAGTATCTTGCGTTGCCATCAAGTCCATGTACACAGACTATCGTGTAGATGCAGAAGGGGCGTTGAAGAAAATCAAAGTTGCCATCAACAGCCAGATGCAAAACACGGCAATGTCCAAACCACTGCAAACGTCTTCTGTATATTCACGACATTTCCTGTCTTTTTTAGCCATTTCTTCAATAACAAAGTCGGAAAAAATGCATGAGAACTGGCCGACTGTACAACGATCGGCCTGAAGACTGACTGTCATAGCTACAGTAAGAATGTGTTCACAATTCAGGAGAGCTCTGCAAAAACACGTCCGCTCTGCTCGACGGCTGACGATGGACTCGAGAGAGAGAGAGAGAGAGAGAGAGAGAGAGAGAGAGAGAGAGAGGAG
>CM031613.1:11811331-11813831 GCA_018398815.1 Conus ventricosus
CATAAACACACAGACATAAACACACAGACATAAACACACAGGCAGACATAAACACACAGGCAGACATAAACACACAGGCAGACATAAACACACAGGCAGACATAAACACACAGGCAGACATAAACACACAGGCAGACATAAACACACAGGCAGACATAAACACACAGGCAGACATAGACACACAGGCAGACATAGACACACAGGCAGACATAGACACACAGGCAGACATAGACACACAGCAGACATATAGACACACAGGCAGACATATAGACACACAGGCAGACATATAGACACACAGGCAGACATATAGACACACAGGCAGACATAAACACACAGACAAACACACAGGCAGACAGAGACACACAGACAGACAAACACAGAGGCAGACATAAACACACAGGCAGACATAGACACAGACAGACATAAACACACAGACAGACAAGTCAAGAAGCATTATCACAATGTCATCGCCTCGTCCGTCTCAAGCCGACGCCATTACAACCCGGACTGACACCCACACCAAAGTGCACACACTGGCTAGCCCTCCTCTTCCCTACCCGCCCCACGACCCCACCCCATCCCCCCCTCCCATTTCCCCTCAACTCTACCCATCTCTCCCTTCCAGCTTCAACGTTCTGCTCTGTATTTGTTGCTTTAGGAAGAGCAGTTTGATGAAGGAAGCGGGCGAGAGGTTGGGGGTAGAGATGAGCACCTTGTGTTGTTTCTCCATGTCATAATCCACAACCGCGTTCTCTCCAGTATCGGAAACAGAGAGAAAGGGAGAGTGGACAACGAAAAAAGTAAGAGAGGGGGAGGGAGGGGGGGGGGAGAGAGAGAGAGAGAGAGAGAGAGAGAGAGGGAGAGAGAGAGAGGAGAGAGGAGAGGGAGAGAGAGAGACAGAGAGAGAGACAGAGAGAGAGAGAGAGAGAGAGAGGGAGGGAGAGAGAGAGGAGAGAGAGGGAGGGAGAGAGAGAGAGAGACAGACAGACAGAGAAAGAGAGAGAGAGAGAGACAGAAGAGAGAGAGAGAGAGAGGAGAGAGAGAGAGAGAGAGAGAGAGAGAAATGAATGAATGAATGAATGAATTCTTTAATCAGAAGGCCATTGGCCCATTATGATGGGGCCTCAATCAAATTACAGTTACAAACGATAATCACACAGTGTAAATACATGTCTACCAGTACAATGCAAAATAGTAGCATCTAGTTAATGATTACAGCACGTCTTGCAAAGGCTTTATATAAGTACAATGACAAGTTTCGCATCGTTACAATGTTAGACGATGAAAGTAAAAGACACAACCTGAACATACATGGATTAATGTAGTATTTTATGGAATGAATTCTTTTCTTAAATCACTGTAAGCTGGACACAAAGACAAAATGGATCTCATCTTCCTCAGCAGATGAACATATTGGACATAACATCTGTGACTCAGTTGTTCTTGTATACCTTAAAGAATGTGTCAATATCTAGGTGAAACTCCAAATCTAAATTTACTTAGGGCATTCTTTACAAATTTGTTTATATTCATAGACACATACGGCTCCCTTAGATAACTATTTTTAAACGCTCTATAAAGACTATCTCACTGTTTGCGTATGATTGTCCCATTCCTGCCACCTGCAATCAGTTATTCTCTGTCTAACTTCTTTAATGAACATTGAAACCGACTCTGTACCCTGATTATCCCAAACATAAGAAAATCCATATTTGTCTAAAGCTGTACGAACATGTGTAACCCACGTATACTTCCCCTTTTCGTCAAAACATAACATTCTATATGCCTTATATGGTAATCTATGTCCCCCCATACGGGTCAGCTTTAACCAAAATTTAATGCAACGTACATAAGAGTTTAAGTATATAGGGTATCTACCTAGATCGCCATACAAGAAATCGTTCGGTGTTCATTTATCTACACCTAAGAACCTTTTAAGACCATATGTGTGCACCTTTTCTATTTCTACAGCCGCCTTATCCAAAGCCCATATTTCAGCGCCATACTGTACAATAGGCTGAACTTAGGCATCGAATAGCTTAAAAAAACAGTACAGGTGAATTATTCTCAAGTTTATACAATGTTCTCTGAATTGTTATTAATGCTCGTTTAGCTTACCAATTCATCACATGCGTATAGAAACTAAGTTTGGTTGAAAAGCACATACCTAGATACGTATAACTGTTTACAACTTTCATTTCTGTTGTACCATATATCCATTTTTCCCTTGAAGCTAAGTAACCACCTTTCCTGAAAACTATAATATTACTTTTATTCATATTCACCGTCAATTCCTGATAACTGGATGCTGTATACAAACTATTCAACTGAGTTTGTAGTCCAACCACCGTTTCTGACATCAAAATAATATCATCTGCAAATAATAAAATAAACAACTCGGAGAAATCAGGCGAAAATGTCATTCCATGCCTTCCATTTCAATTATTTCTAAAGCAAGTTCGTTAATAAACAAAGAAAACAAAACTGGACTGCACACATC
>CM031613.1:11821364-11846364 GCA_018398815.1 Conus ventricosus
CAGCTTGCAATTCAAATGCATGCATGCATGAAATTTCATGAAATTGAAAGAAAATCTGCTGGGAAGGCCACATTTAGTCTGTTCTCTGAGACGTTCCCAGGTTTCACACCATTTTCCAGATTTCACGATTGGAAGTTCAGGAAATCTGGGAACGCGTTCCCTAATATCACGGTAAATCAGGGAACGCGTTCCCAGAAATCACGGTTCCCAGATATTATACGACACCGGGACTGTAAACTACCACTACAAGGGATGGATTATCACCAGATAACAGCCCTGGTACGGCCCGTCGTGTACAGCATGGCTATGAATATCAACGAACCGACCAGTACAGTGGAGACACCCGTCATTCGCGTCCAGTTGGGGTGCATGCATGAATACAGTGGAGACACCCGTCATTCGCATCCAGTTTGGGTGTATGCATGAATTCTTTTCTTGTACTCCTGCGTCAAATCAATGTACCGACCAGTACAGTAGAGACACCCGTCATTCGCGTCCAGTTGGGTGTATGCATGAATTATTTTCTTGTACTCCTGCGGTCAAATATACCAGCAAAAGTGGAAAGCAGGAATTTCGAATACGAATATCTTAATGATGAGGCAGAGTAGGTCAGATGAAAGCTTGTTTACACTAGGACCTCAGAATAATCTCTCTCTCTCTCTCTCTCTCTCTCTCTCTCTCTCTCTCTCTCTCTCTCTCTCTCTCTCTCTCTCATCTCTCTCTCTCTCTTCTCTGGATTTAAAAGGCAACGTAATAAAGTCAATTCACTCACACAGACAGCAAAAATGAATTTTTTTGGTGAACTTGTAGCCAACAAACAAAATTCGAAGTCCATATGGCAAGCAATAAATGAACTTACGAATAAAACTTCACAGTCAAAGACAAGTCCCATTACCAGCATAACACCAAATGAACTCAACCAACACTTTACAACAGTTGCAGAACACACTGTCAAAGAAAAGAATACTGACTCAAATGAATTACAAAAATTAAAAACTTTTTGCCAATGCTATGAACATTCGTCCACGCAACACCAGTTCCGACTTTGACAGTTAGTGATGTTGGCAAGCTTTATGCCAATTAAAGCAGACAGAAGCCGCGGACTTGACGGGTTTGTGGAAAAATACTGAACTACACCACCTGTTATATGTGAAATACTACTTTCCTACATGTACAATTTATGCATGATAAATGTCACTGGCTTCCCGCTCAGGTTTTCAAAGTGCCAAAAGTAAATACCATTTTTCAAATCGGGAGACAAATCTGAAACCTTCGAACTTTCGACCTATATCCATTTTGCCAGTTTGTCTACAAGCCCTTGTAAAACTCATAAATAAACATCTTTGCCACCATTTTGACCTCTCCTAACCTACTAAATATAAACCAATAGGTTTCAGGAAAAAACCATTCTTGTCATACAGCGTTACAAACCTAGTAGATCAATGGCTAGCCTGTCTTAATGAGAATAAATATGTGGCGCACTGTTTGTTGATTTTGGCCTAGGCTTTTGATGTAATTGACCACAAACTGTTTTCGCAGCATGCTTTTTTTATATGGTATAACACAGAAAATTCCTTCCAACTGATAAACTCATTTCTAGTAGATCGTCAAACAACTCGTTTGTGTCTACAACTATTTATCAGATAAGCTACCTATCCAACATGGCGTTCCCCAGGGTTCTGTGTTAGGCCCGTTGCTGTTCTCAGTTGATATATATGATCTCCCTCGTTTTTATTGTGGGATTCTTGCTGACACTCTTTTTGGATTTCCACTGTCCATACCAAGTAGGCTCCAGCTTGGAAGCGGTTTTCACTTCTTTACAGTAAGAATGCTGTTATCTGAAGTTATTTGTGCTATGTAAATCACATGTCATGAATCCTAACTAAACAAATCTATTGCTGGATTAACAACAAACGCAGAGAGCAAAACCATAAACCACGCAGACCCCCCCATCTGGTTTTATAATATAATCAGGAATATTGAGTGGTGGTTAGTCATCGTGTTCTAGGGTATATGTTGATAATAATCTTTCTTGGTCTTATCACCTTCACGCCAGTGATATGTAAATCAATATCAAGAGCAAATACATATCAGCTGTTGCAAGGTTTAGAGCATTTCTTTAAACCTTATGCCTGGAAATAATCCGGGGTCCTACCGCACCCATGTTCTCTCTTAAATCAATGTATTGTTCAACAATATTTGATTCTGCTAGTGCTTAATGCCATGAAACCTCTTTTGAGTGTCTACAAAAGAGCACTTAAGCAGTCCTATAAAAAGCATCTGTCGTAGTGAAGGGGATTATACTAACGCGGGGGGGGGGGGGCGTCCTTCCGTTACAGGAAAATGTTTGCTGTCAACTAATGTCTGGCGATTGCAAAATAACTTGCTTCGGGTTTAGCACCACATACTCTTCAGTCCTAATTTAGCATAAAACCCTAGGGAGTCAACCAAAATTCCAGGTTCCACTCCTAGTTTAGATCTATTTTAATCAAGCTTTTCTTGCTCCTGTTGTGAGCGTGGTTTGTATTCACTTCCACTACATTTCCGATGTATCTCAATATTAGAGAATTCCTATAATTACCACATTTCATAGCAGGACCAGTGCTATTAGCGGAATAAAACAAATATACAGGGAACCACACCTCTTGTTATGCTGCATATTAAACTGATACGCATTTCCTTTCACTGTGTTTTCAAAACAAGGATAATGATAGAATGTGGAGATATGGTTACTAGCGGTTGTAGTAATGATTGAAATTATATTCTTGATGAAGGACGTTGTGGTCGCTGGGCGTTATTGGTGCATTGTCACTAAATTGATTGATGTCTTAATACTTTGATTTCTTCGAGCACTGATAACTGCAAGGTGATTAATGTGTGTCCGTGGATTACTGTTGATCATTTTGATGTATTGGCTTCTTTATCAAATTTATAGCAATGTTTACATGTGTATTTTGATAGGAAAACTGGATTTATAATCTCTCTCTCTCTCTCTCTCTCTCTCTCTCTCTCTCTCTCTCTCTCTCTCTCTTCTCTCTCCGCTCTCTCTATCTCTCTCCACTCTCGCTCTGCTCTCTTCGGTTAATTACGGCTGCGTTTCGTTGGGATTGTCGCTTTATTAATAATTATAGTTTTGGGTAGTGTATGATGAAATGGTCAAAAAGAAAAACTGAAAAGAGGGAAGGGGAAGGTAAATATAAGGACATCTCTCTCTTTCTCTCTCTCTCTCTCTCGCGCTCTCGTCTCTCTCGCTCTCTCTATCTCTCGCTCTCATCTCGCTCTCTCGCACACACACACACATACACTCTCTCACACTCACACCAACACACAACACACATCACGCACACTCACATCAAACACCACACACACACTCCACACACACACACACACACCACACTCACAATACATACTACCACACACACGCGCGCGCACATGCAACGCAAACGTCACGCTCACTCATGAAAAAGGTGTTATGATTAGGGATGCTAGGTAAATTTATTGCCTGCGTAAGGATAACGAGTGTTCGGTGCGCGGGGTGCCTTTGTTACACATCATGTATTAGGGGAAATTGAAAGGATACAAATGGTGTGTTTATGGATGGCAGGGGAATGGTCTAATGATCAGTCCTTAGCTGTTTGGGGGTGGCGATAGATGTGTCTATTATGGTTGGTTCTGCTCGCGCGAGCGCGCGTCTCTCGCTCGCTATCTCTGCTGCTGCTCGTCGCTCGCTCTCGCTCGCCCCTTCGTGTGGGGTTCGCGTATTCCTGTGAGGTGGGGCGGAGGGGGGGGCCGATGAGGGGAGGGCGGGGGTAGCTATGGGCGGTGGCTTGGGGGGGGTGGTGGGGTGGGTATAGCGTTGCGTGTGGCCTGAGAATTGCAGCGTCGCACCGGCCTTACTGGGGTATCTGGTTTTTGATGGGTCAGGATTGGATGAACTTTTTAATTGTTAGTGAAGATATGTGTGTTTGTAAACGTTTTGTAAGTCTTAGTCGAGTCTTAGCATACTTAATCCCTTTACGGGGCAAAGGGCCCCCCCCCCGGAATGAATTGAAAAAAATAAGCATCATGTGTTTTGCTTTAATCTGTACCCTTGGAAAATTAAGATTTCATCATCTTAATCATCCATCATCTCTCTCTCTCTCTCTCTTCTCTCTCTCTCTCTCTCTACTCTCTATATATATATTCTTTTTAATATATATATATATATATTTATATATATTTATTAATTATATTATATATATATATATATATTACTGTTGGATTCTTTTTTTTGAACCCTGGGTGGTGAGAAACACAACGTATTATGAAACTGTGGGGTGTCTCTAATTTGACACCAAGACGACGTGCACAGGACACAATCAGCTCCGTTGTCTCCCTGATGAGTCCGATCCAGCGGACGATAGGGCCTAAGGGAGCAGGCATACAAATAAATGTGCCTCGAGAGAGATTATTGATGGTTCGATCAGGCGGCAGCTAGTTGAAGGGCTTCTCGTCGTATACAAGAGTTAAAATATCTTCCCCCATGTCTTCATCTTTCAATGTTTTTTTTTTTTTTAAAGTTTCAAATCTTTGCCAAGGCTTTACTATAAGAGACTGAAGAAAAGAAAGGGAATGTTATCCGGCTCTTGTTTTCCCCCACTACGTAGAATAGATGTATAAAAAATCTAATTGTCTTCAGCATTCTATTTATATATATTATTATATATATATATTATATATATGTAATGTAGTATCTTTAGGAAAAGGAAAGTCTTCTTCATCTATAATATATAAAATGCTGTTACTGGTTTGTGTCTATTATTCCGAACCTGACTGTATTATGTTCTGGACATGCCGCAAAACTGTATTGTTTACGCTTTGAACCGATGAACTGGAATAAGTGCGCCTGTGTCGGTTAGGTGTGTGTGGTGTGTGTGTGTGTGCGTGTGTGTGTGGGTGTGTGTGTGTGTGTGTGGTTACACATGTAAAGTGCTGAGTGTGTGTGGTGTTGTGTTGAGCGTAATGTGTTTGGATCCCATGAATTGCGCTTCGCTTGCGCTTTTTAATATCCCTATCATTTATTATTTTTATTGTTAGCTCATTATTATTTCTTATGGATATACTGATTAACACCTGTGACTGGTATCTTTATCTTACTGTTCTGTGTCTACCCGGGCCGCTGCTAATAATGCTACGTCTACTTACCACGACTTACTATTTTGACTACTACTTACTACTAACATTTATAGTAATAATGACATAGATGATAATTTATTAAAAATGGTGTTATAGTAAATTATCATCAACATCATCATCATCATTATTATTATTGTTGTTGTTTGTTGTTGTTATTATTGTTGGTCTTAATCATCATCATGTTGTTATCATTCATTATTATTCTTAATTTTGATGGGGAAAAAAGGGGGGGAGGGAGGATGGGGACAATGAGCAGCGTTTTTGAAAAAAAAACAAACAAACAAACAAATTGTGTATTTGGAGAGCAGTGGCCTATCACAGAAGGAGGGAGCGGTAGTAGGAGCGGTTAGATCTGTTTCCGCTGTGGGGTTTGGTTTCTACGACAGCAACACAGAGCGGTAAGATCTGTTCGCTGTGGGTTTTCCACGGACAAGGACACACAGGCGGAAGATCTGTCCGCTGTGGGGTTTCTTCGACAAGGACAACAGAGCGTATCATCTGTTCGCTGTGGGGTTCCTACGACTGGACACAGGCGCCCAGCCGCCGCGGCCGCCTTCACTTCTCACTGCCTCATCTTGGGCCTCGCGGCCGTCAGTGCGACGAAGCCTTGGCTTGCCGGAGATGCAGAAGCATGGGCGTCGCTATTACATGATCCCGCATGGCTCGCCACCGCTGTGTTGTTGCTGTGTTGCTGCGTCAGGTTTAGACGGAGATCGACCAGCGATTGTTCCGTAGTGTCAGCCATGTTCTGTCGCGTGCACAAAAAGGCGGTGGTATGTTTGTTTTGTTTGTTTGTTGGTTTTATTTTGTTTTTTTCCTTTTTCTTAAGATGCTGGGGGTGATAAGTTGATATGGAGGGGTTTGTTTTGTTTGGATTAACCCGTCTTGATTGTAAACTTATTTTTTTTCTTTTTTTTTCTTTTTTCACTATAGATCAGGCAAGTTTTAGTCGCGAGTCCGTTAAAGGGAGGTAATTTGTCAATCGACATTGAATGGAGTTATATTCTTGTATTAAAATCCTCTAAAACTATAGTTTTGTGTTTGGTTGATTTTCTCCCTGTGGAAACAGAAATGTGTTTTTTTTTTAATAAATCTTGGGACATAGTTTTAATTCTGCACTTAGGTACTGAAGTGTAGTACTTAAAACTTATAAGGAATCGAAATGTGTAAATAAAGTTGAACTTTCGTGTATCGTGATTAATGGTAAAGCTTAAACACGTATTTATGAAATGACCAGCTTGGCATTGGTATCATTGTCCCATGACAAAACATCGTTAAAGTTGTTGAATTGGTTTCTTTAGCTTGGCGTTTGTTCATGACTTCAAGAACGCCATACTACATCAACTAGAACGTGTAAGTGCGATAAGGAAGTGCAATAAGCAATAATGTGGACAATGATTTGATGATAGCGAATGAAGTGAGTGCATAACAGACCGAACACTTTTTAAAGGTTGTTGGGAACTAGTCCAAAATAGATCGCGCTGAACAATAACGATTCTATTGAGTTGTCGAGTCGGAGCAATTAATTGCATGACGGTTTACACAGTGCGTGTATATATAATAAATACTGCGAGCTTTAGTCGATGCCTTTGAATTCGCTGCTCAGTATCTGTATAATTTATGTTCGTGGACATCGCTTTGAGGAGGGACGCGGCGAGTGGAATAGAGCCCAAACTGTTTTGTTTGGGGTATGTTTGGTCGTGGTGTTTTTTTTGTGTTCATTAAACGCATGAATGTTTTTTTCGCTCACAAATTACGAAGGTCATGAAACGAACAACAATGACCTGGGGAAACATTCACAAGGTGTGAACAACAATGACCTGGGGAAACATGCACAAGGTGTGAACACAATGACTGGGGAAACTTGCCAAGGTGTGACAAGCTTACGAAGGATACATTTGCAGTGTTTCAGGTGAACTAATGAGAATAACACAATGACTTTTCTATTGATCGTTAACGAAGTTGAACCTGTGTGGTTGTGTGTGATCTTTCTGACACTTCGAGAGTGTGGTGTGTGTGTGTGTGTGTGTGTGTGATCTTTCTGACGACTTTGAGTGTGTGTGTGTGTGTAGTGGTGTATCTTTTTGACACTTGGAGTGTGTGTGTGTGTGTGTGTGTGATCTTTTGACACTGGAGGTGTGTGAGAAGAGAGAGAGAGAGAGAGAGAGAGAGAGAGAGATCTTTCTGACAATTGGAGAGAGGAGAGAGAGATGAGTGAGTGTGTGTGACCTTTCTGACACTTGGATGTGTGTGTGTGTGTGTGTGTTGCAAATGAAATATTCAGGTGGGGAAAGAAACGATGAGACGCCGCGCAGCTTGTGCATAACTTCAAAGGCGGTTTACTTGTCCGAACTGCGACACAAAGGGGCCTGTCTTAGAACACTGCGTCTTCTGTCGCTAATTGGGTTTGTAGCTTAATTTCAGTGAAATTTGTGCGTTTTCCTGCTAATTGAGTTTGTAGCTTAATTTCAGTGAAACTTGTGCGTTTTCCTGCTAATTGGGTTTGTAGCTTAATTTCAGTGAATCTTGTGCGCTTTCTTGCTAAATGAGTTTGTGCTTAAATTCAGTGAAACTTGTGCGTTTTTCTGCTAAATGAGTTTGTAGCTTAATATTTCAGTTAATCTTGTCCATTTGTCTGTACACTAATTCTCTAAACATGCATATAACCTCCTCATTTAAGATGTCCGGAAGCTTTGTTTGGTTTAACAGAGGCGCAAGAAAGGTTCTTGTAGTCTATTTGAAAGCTCATAACGAGTTTCCTGGTTGGTGATATTCTGAATCTTCAAACGTTTTATAGCCTTATTTTTTGACGCAGATCTCTTTTGTATTAAAGGAAATGAACTGATTTTAGGCCTAGTTTTTATTTTTGACTCAAATCTCTTTTGTGTTGAAGGAAACAAAATGATTTCAGGCTTAGTTTGATTTAATGACGTGTACTGTGTTTTCCGTGTTGATTTCACAGTCAAACTTTGAAATGATCGTAGCGTCCTCCGGTATTTTATGTAGCGGTCACCTCGCTCTTAAAACAAAGCAAGACAGGAAGACTGTGCTTCCTTTCAAACCCGATATATGTTTCCTTGTCTTCCGACACAAAGAGTGAGAAGCGATGAGATTTGGGTTGAGTGCAGACCACAGCATCCGAGTCAAACCTGGCCGGGTAGCGTGATAATAGCAGTTGTATGAGAGTGAACGTTTCTTTTTTGTCCCCACCCCCACCCCCCACCCCCACCACTAACCCCCACCCCCCCCCTCCCACCCCACCCCCCGTCTGGTAACTCGTTTCTCAGTGTCAAGAAAAGGATCTTAAAAAGAAAGAAACAAAATTAAATTTGGAATTGTTTAAATCTTTTTTTCTTCTTCTTTAGTTTCTTTAATTCAGAACTTGTATTACCTCGGGCTATGTGATTCGACACATTTTGTAAACTCTGTTGCGATTGTTAGGAAACATAATAGGAACTCCCCTTCCTTTCTTCCTCTTCTCTTCTTCTTCTTCTCTCTTCTTCTTCTTCTTCTTCTTCCTCGTTGTGTGTCTCGTCGTCGTCGTCATCGTCGTCGTCTGTTCTCTTCTTTTTCTTCTTCTTCTTCTTCTTCCTTCTTCTTCTTCTCTTCTTCTTCTTTCTCCTCCTCCTCCTCCTCCTCTTTCTTCTTCTTCTTCTTCTTCTTCTTCTTCTTCTTCTTCTTCTTCTTCGTTCTTCTTCTACTTCTTCTTCTTCTTCTTCTTCTTTCTTCTTCTTCTTCTTCTTCTTCTTCTTCCCTTCCTGCGAGTCACTGGCACCACAGTGAAACATTCCCACGTTCCTCAATTTCTTTTTTCTTTTTAGTGCCAGAGTCTGTCCTCTCAATATTTGTCTTTCTATCTGCTTGTCCCTGTCGCGTCTGTCCCTACTGCAATGGTGTTAGTCATCAGTTGTATGCTTCCGCACTTCTCAATGCTGTTAGTCCATCATTGTTTGTTTGTCCGGTCTGCTGTCCTCTGCAATGCTGTTGTTCATCACTTGTCTGTCTGTCTGTCTGTCTGTCCCTCTGCAATGCTGTTAGTCCATCACTTGTTGTCTGTCTGTCTGACCCTTCTGCAATGCAGTTAGTCATCACTGTGTTTGTCTTCGTCTGTCTGTCTGTCCTTCTGCAATGCTGTTAGTCATCACTGTTGTCTGTCTGTCTGTCTGTCTGTCCCTTCTGCAATGCTGTTAGTCCATCACTGTTGTCTGTCTGTCTGTCTGTCTGTCCCTTCTGCAATGCTGTTAGTTCATCACTGTTGTTTGTTTGTCTGTCTGTCCCTTCTGCAATGCTGTTAGTCCATCACTGTTGTCTGTCTGTCTGTCTGTCTGTCTGTCCCTTCTGCAATGCTGTTAGTTCATCACTGTTGTCTGTCTGTCTGTCCCTTCTGCAATGCTTTTAGTCCATCACTGTCGTTTGTCTGTCTGTCTGTCTGTCCCTTCTGCAATGCTGTTAGTCCATCACTGTTGTTTGTCTGTCTGTCTGTCTGTCTGTCCCTTCTGCAATGCTGTTAGTCCATCACTGTTGTTTGTCTGTCTGTCTGTCCCTTCAGCAATGCTGTTAGTCATCACTGTTGTTGTCTGTCTGTCTGTCCCTTCTGCAATGCTGTTAGTTCCATCACTGTTGTTTTGTCTGTCTGTCTGTCCCTTTGCAATGCTGTTAGTCCATCACTGTTGTTTGTCTGTCTGTCTGTCTGTCCCTTCTGCAATGCTGTTAGTCCATCACTGTGTTTGTTGTCTGTCTGTCTGTCCCTTCTGCAATGCTGTTAGTCCATCACTGTTGTTTGTCTGTCTGTCTGTCTGTCTGTCCCTTCTGCAATGCTGTTAGTCCATCACTGTTGTTTGTCTGTCTGTCTGTCTGTCCCTTCTGCAATGCTGTTAGTTCATCACTGTTGTTTGTCTGTCTGTCTGTCTGTCTGTCCCTTCTGCAATGCTGTTAGTTCATCACTTGTTTGTTGTCGTCTGTCTGTCTGTCTGTCCCTTCTGCAATGCTGTTAGTCCATCACTGTTGTTTGTTGTCTGTCTGTCTGTCCCTTCTGCAATCCTGTTAGTCCATCACTGTTGTTTGTCTGTCTGTCTGTCTGTCCCTTCTGCAATGCTGTTAGTCCATCACTGTTGTTTGTCTGTCTGTCTGTCTGTCCCTTCTGCAATGCTGTTAGTCCATCACTGTTGTTTGTCTGTCTGTCTGTCCCTTCTGCAATGCTGTTAGTCCATCACTGTTGTTTGTCTGTCTGTCTGTCTGTCCCTTCTGCAATGCTGTTAGTCCATCACTGTTGTTTGTCTGTCTGTCTGTCTGTCCTTCTGCAATGCTGTTAGTCCATCACTGTTGTTTGTCTGTCTGTCTGTCTGTCCCTTCTGCAATGCTGTTAGTCCATCACTGTTGTTTGTCTGTCTGTCTGTCTGTCCCTTCTGCAATGCTGTTAGTTCATCAGTCCATCAGGTCCGATTTGTCAAAGAAACCCCACGTGGAGATTTTCACCACCTGAAAAATTTGACCACCTACAGGTTTTCACCACACATCGATTTTCACCACATAGAGATTTCCATCACACAGATATTTTCACCACACAGAGATCTTCACCATACAGTGACTTTCACCACATCAGCATTTTCACCACACAGAGGTTTAAAGCATATAGAACGTTTCACCACATAAATACTTTCACCATACAGAGATTTTCACAATGTAGAGGTTTTTACCACTCAGATTTTTGTTTTAACCACATAGATTTTTTTCTTCAGCACATAGAGGTGTTCACCACACAGATGTTTTCACCACATAGAGTTTTCACCACCCAGAGATTTTCAACACATAAAGATTTTCACCACACAAAGATTTTTTACCACGCAGAGATTTTCACCACAGAAAGATTTTCACTACACAGAAATGATTTCCCCGTACGGAGACTTTTTATCACAAAATGAATTCGCCACAAAGCGGTTTTTCACCACACAGATATTTTTAGCACATAAAAATGTTTCCCACACACAAATTTTCACCACATATCTTTTTTCACCATACAGAGATTTTCACCACACAGAGATTTTCTCCACACTGAATTTCCACCACACAGACTTTCACCGGAGAGATTTTCTCCACATAGAGATTTTCACCACCATAACATTTTTTTGTCTTTTTTTTGACAAAAGAAATGTTTCCATACAGACGGAATGAATATCGTAAATCAAGCGCCAAGGGCCAGAAAGCAATCTGTTTCTAATCAGGTTCCCTCATACATTTTTTACCCTGGGACCCCTTTCTCTGATTGCTGCGTGAAATGATGGGCATTCTCACGTGTGCGTCTACCACATATTGAAGTATGTGCCCAACCTGGGTGAAATTTGGGAAAGACGCTTGTCTGCATATTCAGATGTGACGCCGTGTGGAACCCACTGGATTTCAGGGGTAGGTCTGGCATTAGCCCACGCTATAGCCAGTTTTCCTCTCTCTCTCTCTCTCTCTCTCTCTCCTCTCTCTCTCTCTCTCTCTCTCTCTCTCTCTCTCTCTCTCTCTCGCTGTCGTCTCTCTCTCCTCTCTCTCTCTCTCTCTCTCTTCTCTCTCTCTCCTCCTCTCTCTCTCTCTCTCTTCTCTCTCGCTTCTCTCTCTCTCTCTCTCTCTCTCTCTCTCTCTCTTTTCTCTCTCTCTCTCTCTCTCTCTCTTCTCTCTCCCCGCTCCCCTATCTCTCTCTCTCTCTCCCCTCTCTCTCTCTCTTCTTCTCTCCTCCCCTTCTCTCTCTCTCTCTCTCTTTGGAGAGAAGATAGACAACTGTTAGATAGACAGACAAAACAGGTAGATAGATAAAGATAGATAGATAGAAAGATAGTTTAAATGGGTAGTTTCGGTAGATCGATGGTTTCGATCGAACATAGATAGATTTTTTTTCGGGGGTAGAGGGTAGGGAGTGGGGAGAAGGGGGATTCAGTTTTATGAACTGTATGTTGTTAGCTTTCGTGAATTTTGGTCCCCTTTTCTTTTTCTTCTTCTTCTTCTTCTTCTTTTTTCTTCTTCTTCCCTTTTTTTTACTTTTAATCATTATTGTTATTTTTAATATTATTATTATTGTGTTGTTGTTATTATTATCATCATTATTATTAAATTATATATTATTATTATTATTATTATTATTAATTATTAAAATTTTTATTGTTGTTGTTGTTTATCATTACTAGAATTGATGTTAACATTATCATTATTGTCATCATCAATATATTTTCATTTTTTCATATTTTTATCATCATCATTATTATCAGTAGCAACAGCAGCAGCAGTAGTAAAGTGCTATTATTATAATGGTTTTGTTACCATCGTTTTTGCTAAACGGTTTTTTTTTTTGTATTTTGAAATGTTTTGAGAATTTTTTTTTTTCTTCATTATTTTCATTTTGGGAGTGCTCGAGAGCCGAAAACATATTTACTGTTCCTTTTCTCTCAAGAGAGAGAGAGAGAGAAGAGAGAGAGAGAGGAGGAGAGAGAGAGAGAGAAAGAGAAAAAGATCAAACTAGATACATGGAGCATGCATCCGAAAGCACCCGCTCACATACGCAAAGCACATATACACCCATCAGAAAACACAAAAAATTCAGGATCAGGATCAGGATTGGGGCGTTGTATTTAAAAAAACTTGGCCTATTTAGGCTTTTTACGCCCCTTCTATTTTTGGTGTCTTGTTGGTCCGGTCGTTGACCAGCTCAGTCTTCTTTAACCATCAAAGTCATATCTAATTTGAAGTTTTGATTCATGTTTATCTACGAGGTTCTTGAATGTATTTGTACTTGGGCACGTTTGATGTTAGTTGTTTATTTATTCCAACAATTGGTTACTCTGTTAGTAAATGTAAATTTTCTCCAATTAGTTCTGGAACATTGTTTGAATATCTTATCTTCTCACTGTTTCTGGTAGTATTGATCTGTGGAGTACAAAAAAGCATGCTTTGTCAATATCATCAAAACCATGAAATATTGTATATGTCTGAATCAAGCCCCCTCTTGCTCTTCTTGCTTTTAGCGTTGGAAGTTGTAAATATTTTAATCTTTCTTGGTATGAGTAATGCTTTATACTATGGATCATCTTTGTTGCTCTTCTTTGAACCTGTTCCAGACCTTCTGAGGGTAGGGTGCAAAAGCCGCGCATAAAATCTCTCTCTCTCTCTCTCTCTCTCTCTCTCTCTCTCTCCCCTCTCTCTCTCTCTCTCTCTCTCTCTCTCTCTCTCTCTCAAATCAAACATAATTATATTTAGAAATGGAGGACATATTGCTGCACGAGAGCGGTGGTGTTATGGTGATAATCGAATGGAACTGGTTAACATTTGTAAGTACCTTGGTATCTATCTCTTTTCTCGCTTGTTGTTCTCGCATGCTCGCTAGGAGAAAGATCTCCTTCAATATATTTTAAGATTTTTGATGCGGAAATCCAGCCCATGCTTATATGGTGCAGAGGTGTGGGGCATTGGATATGGTCTAACAGCCATTGAGAGAGTTCACTTGTTTGCATTAAAAACATTTTTTATTGTTTTCATTAAAACACCAAATCTTATAGTCTACGGTGAAACAGGTCGTTACCCATTACACGTTGACATATTCGTAAAGTGTATCAAATACTGGTCACATGTAATAAAAATGTCTCCCCACCGGTTGCTGTTTAAAACTTACAAAACACTTTTATATTTTCATGAACAAAATAGAAAAACACGGGCCTCATCTGTTACACGCTGAAACAGTATGGCTGTGAATAAGTTTGGAAAAATCAAGGAGTGGGCGATGAGAAAAAATATTTAGCCAGTTTAAGGACAGACGTGTTGCCTCTTATAATCAAGAATGATCATGAAGCATGAATTCAAGTCAACGATATTCTTTCTCTGGCACATTTAAATCTTCCCTATCTCCAGCGCCAAATCTGAACCAGTTGAAACATCTCAGCGCTAGAACTCTTTTCGTTCGCTTCAGGTTAGGAGTTTCGCCTTTGAAGATCCACAGATCACGTTTCGGAGAAAACACCTGTGAAAGCAAGTTGTCCATGTTGTCGATTCCACGCTGACACAGAGGTACTATCTCTCTTTCCAAGGTATCAGGACATTAGAGAGCTGTACATCGCAAACAAGTATTTTAATAACCCTTCAAGCTTTAATTTTCGCTTTTTCTTGCAAACAATAACAAATCTATACAAATAAAACTTGCAGCATATATTTGTAAAGCCTTTGAAAATAGAAATGGATCATCAAAACGTAATATGCATATTTTTTATATATCCTCTGGCTAGTGTAAACCTCTGTTGTATGGGTCTATGGCCCAAACAATGAAAGTTCTCTCTCTCTCTCTCTCTCTCTCTCTCTCTCTCTCTCTCTCTCTCTCTCTCTCTCTCTCTCTCTCCTCTCTCTCTCTCCTCTCCTTTCGTGTGTGTGTTGTGTGTGTGTGTGTGTGTGTGTGTTGTGTGTGTGTGTGTGTGTGTGTGTGTGTTGTGTGTGTGTGTGGTGACAGTTTTGATAGAGTCCTGTGCATTGTCAGCTGACCTGTAATAAACTGACCATTGAAATACCTTGTCACTGTCCATTGAAATACCTTGTCACTGTCCATTGAAATACCTTGTCACTGACCATTGAAATACCTTGTCACTGTCCATTGAAATACCTGTCACTGACCATTGAAATACCTTGTCACTGACCTTTGAAATACCTTGTCACTGTCCATTGAAATACCGTGTCACTGCCATTGAAATACCTGTCACTGTCCCATTGAAATACCTGTCACTGACCATTGAAATACCTTGTCACTGTCCATGTGATGAGTTCATGCCGTCGACAAAGATGTCAATATTTTCACCCAGGTCCGTCTATTTATTTGTCTCTTTTTTCCGTTTGTCTGCCTGTCTATCTGTATGGCTGACGACAAGATTCAGCAAACGCCACAGAATCCTTGTTTTTGTCCGACATTCAACAAAAACAAAACAAAACAGAACACAAAGGAACGCTTCAAGGATGAGGCGATTCTATTTCATTGTCTATGGGAAATAGACGCCCAATCCAACAGACTCGTTCAGCCAGATTCTAACGAAGTTTATCAGTGCAAGGAACGGTTGATCCAACTTTGACAAACCTTGGTGGAAAGACGAAGTCCTGGAACAAACTGGCTGAACTTGAGTCCGCATCTGAAGCAAACGGCAGGTTTAAGGCCATGTTCTACAAGAATGTCAAAACGGCAGGTTTTAGGGCATGTTCTATAAGAATGTCAAAACGGCAGGTTTTAGGGCATGTTCTACAAGAATGTCAAAACGGCAGGTTTTAGGGCATGTTCTACAAGAATGTCAAAACGGCAGGTTTTAGGGCATGTTCTACAAGAATGTCAATTTGCCCCTTTGCATGAACATGTCAGAAATTTTACGATTCGATAACCATTCGTGACGATAAATATGTTCATGGATTACTAACATTTTTCAGCGATATTAACGGAGTATTTTCCGTGTTCTACGGAAAAGAAAAAAAAACCTAAATGGGAAAGAACTCTTTCAGTGCGTAGCCGTTTTCACCTCCCCTGGCAGGGGGATAAAGAACATTATTTTCAGTGACGAAGTGACTCAAAGTGAGAGCAGATGCAGGATTCGTTCGACCTCGAAGTGAGGTCTGTGCTGTCCGGAATGTCATGGCTTGTGGTCATTGGTGGATGTGAGTGGTCATTGGTGATGTGAGATGTGTCTGACCGGAACATCATGGCTTGTGGTCATTGATGCTGTTATTGTCGTTATTGTTGTTTATTTGCCCTCATGTTATTGTCGTTATTGTTGTTTATTTGCCCTCATGTTATTGTCGTTATTGTTGTTTATATGCCCTCATGTTATTGTCGTTATTGTTGTTTATTTGCCCTTATGTTATTGTCGTTATTGTTGTTTATTTGCCCTCATGTTATTGTCGTTATTGTTGTTTATTTGCCCTCATGTTATTGTCGTTATTGCTGTTTATTTGCCCTCATGTTATTGTCGTTATTGTTGTTTATTTGCCCTCATGTTATTGTCGTTATTGTTGTTTATTTGCCTCATGTTATTGTCGTTATTGTTGTTTATTTGCCCTCATGTTATTGTCGTTATTGTTGTTTATTTGCCCTCATGTTATTGTCGTTATTGTTGTTTATTTGCCCTCATGTTATTGTCGTTATTGTTGTTTATTTGCCCTCATGTTATTGTCGTTATTGTTGTTTATTTGCCCTCATGTTATTGTCGTTATTGTTGTTTATTTGGCCTCATGTTATTGTCGTTATTGTTGTTTATTTGGCCTCATGTTATTGTCGTTATTGTTGTTTATTTGCCCTCATTGTTTTTCAGACTCGTAATGTCGTTCTTCTTGTTGTTGATACAGGGCTGCCAGTAATGTCGTTCTTCTTGTTGTTGATACAGGGGCTGCCAGTAATGTCGTTCTTCTTGTTGTTGATACAGGGCTGCCAGTAATGTCGTTCTTCTTGTTGTTGATACAGGGGCTGCCAGTAATGTCGTTCTTCTTGTTGTTGATACAGGGGCTGCCAGTAATGTCGTTCTTCTTGTTGTTGATACAGGGGCTGCCAGTAATGTCGTTCTTCTTGTTGTTGATACAGGGGCTGCCAGTAATGTCGTTCTTCTTGTTGTTGATACAGGGGCTGCCAGTAATGTCGTTCTTCTTGTTGTTGATACAGGGGCTGCCAGTAATGTCGTTCTTCTTGTTGTTGATACAGGGGCTGCCAGTAATGTCGTTCTTCTTGTTGTTGATACAGGGGCTGCCAGTAATGTCGTTCTTCTTGTTGTTGATACAGGGGCTGCCAGTAATGTCGTTCTTCTTGTTGTTGATACAGGGGCTGCCAGTAATGTCGTTCTTCTTGTTGTTGATACAGGGGCTGCCAGTAATTTACTAATTATGTCGATGTTCATGATGCTGTTTAGATTATTCATGCATTGTTGTTGGGGATTTGTTTGTTTTGAATTTCTAAAAGTTTCAAAGTAAGATGACTATAAGCGGAACCTGAAACAAACTTAAAAGAAAAATGACTGTACCACCGAACGAAAGAGACGAACACATTACAGAACGCGACAGTCCATCACTGTTGTTTGTTTGTTTGTCTGTCTGTCCCTTCTGCAATGCTGTTAGTCCATTGGGGGGGGGGGGGTCGGGGGCAGGGGGGGGGGGGGGCTGAGTGAGTGGGAAGATCTCATTTCATACATGAAAGAGGAGCTTATATCAGGATTGATTTGCCCTTTCAACACAATCCACTCACATTCCCCACCCCCTCACCCACAATCCCAACTCCTCAAAACACACACACACACACACACACACACACACACACACACACACACACACACACAACACACACACACACACACACACACACACACAGAGCAATCAATGACAGACAGAGACACACATATTGTCATGGGGACATATTCATCAGGACCGTCGGTAGAGATGTCACCAGGTGTGTGTGTGCATGTGTGTGTGTGTGTGTGTGTGTGGTGTGTGTGTGTGTGTGTGTGTGTGTGTGTGTGTGTGTGGTGTGTGTGAGGGAGAGAAAGAGAGATTGCCAGCACACCCCAGATATTTTCACTCAAAATCTTGAAATGAGATACATCTACAGATGTCTTATTGTTTATTCCGATTGTTTTTCCATTCACTAAAAAATTGTCTAGGGGAAAGAGTATCGTCTCACGATAAGATGTTCAGAGTGGGCGGGGTATGTAAAGTGATAGCTGGAGTATCCTAGGAGAGAGAGAGAGAGAGAGAGAGAGGAGAGAGAGAGAGAGAGAGAGCAAATGTCCCGCCTTGAACTCCTTACATTCTGCACGGCCGGTCAGTATTCACGTCATCATTCGTAGATGACCTTCTGCTCTCAGATTTCCTTTTCCCTGGAGCTGCCGGGTTCATTCACATCTCCTTGATAGTTAGACGTGTGTGTGTGTATGTCTCTCTCTCTCTCTCTCTCTCTCTTCCTCTCTCTCGTCTCCTCTCTCCTCCCTCTCTCTCTCTCTCATCTCTCTCCTCTCTCTCTCTCCTCTCAATGAAGACAAAATCCATTTGTGCCAGATTTGAAGAGGTAACTGATAGTTCGTTCTTCGTCTTGCCTGAAGAAGACCAATGAAGTCGAAACGCGTCGTGTTTTGTCTAGTAGTTTGGTTGTCTCTTTGGTTTGGCGGTACTGTAATTTTTTTCTTTTTTGGACTTAAAAAAAAAGTTTTTCTTCCGTCAAATGGGTTTTATTCATAACTTTGTGTACAAAGTTTGTCTATAAACAGGATCGGCAGTTTCTATTGAGTTCAATTCATTCACCCTTTGTCACATCACCGCCGATATGACGTGTCGCTCATTCACGATTCGCCCAATCCTTTACTGCCAGGTGTGAATGACATGTCAGTTCACAGAGCTCTAAAACTGTCAGTTGTAACACGTCACTCAGACACTGGCCTTTCGATTCGCCCCCCCCCCCCCCCCCCCCCCTTTCCCCAATGTTGTGTGGGAGAGTTAAAAGCAACAAGGCGGTACATATCAGCAACATGATCTCTCACTGACATTCAGCGACGTTGTCTTGTAAATATAGGGTGATGAATCAGTTTCACCGGAAAGAAATGTGACCGGAGACCAGGTGCCCAGACTGTCCGTCACCTGCTCTCCTCAATTTCTTTCCCATAGACCAATGTCCATGTTGCGTTGCGCGATTGACCCAGTGGGAATTGTCGCTTCATGATGCTGGTCATCATCTTTTCTCGCCTGTCGTCAGGTCTTCCTGTCGCTGTTCTCATCCAGATGGAGTGTGTGTGTGTGTGTGTGGTGTGTGTGTGTGTGTGTGTGTGGTGTGTGTGTGTGTGGTGCGTGCGTGCGTGCGTGCGTGCGTGCGTGCGTGCGTGCGTGCGTGCGTGCGTGCGTGGGTGCGTGTTGCGTGCGTGCGTGCGTGCGTGCGTGCGTGCGTGCGCGCGCGCGTGCGTGCGTGCGTGTGAGTGTGTGTGTGTGTGTTGTGTGTGTGAGTGTGAGTGTGTGTGAGTGTGTGTGTGTGTGTGTGTGTGTGTGTGAGTGTGTGTGTGTGGTGTGTGTGCGTGTGCGTGTCGGTGTGTGTGTGTGTGTGAGAGAGAGAGAGAGAGATAGAGAGAGAGAGAGAGAGAAGAGAGAGAGAGAGGAGAGAGAGAGAGAGAGAGACTGCCTTGACAATCTCTCACCAGGGTTTTGTTTGTTTGCTTTACTTCATGCATGAGTCTATGTAATGTTTCATAAAATCTTTCAAACAAAGTAACCGCCCTCCTTTCCTTCTTACTCTTCTCCTCTTTCCAGTTTCAGTGAAGCGTGGTGTCAGTACCAAGGGTTCTGGTAACTGATGTGGTGATTGAAGAGCTGGACGACGGCTTGTTTATTGACTGAAATGTGGGTAACTGATGTGCTGATTGAAGAGCTGGACGACGGCTTGTTTATTGACTGAAATGTGGGTAACTGATGTGCTGATTGAAGAGCTGGACGACGGCTTGTTTATTGTCTGAAATGTGGGTAATTGATGTGCTGATTAAAGAGCTGGACGACGGCTTGTTTATTGACTGAAATGTGGTAATTGATGTGGTAACTGAAGAGCTGGACGACGGCTTGTTTATTGACTGAAATGTGGGTAACTGATGTGCTGATTGAAGAGCTGGACGACGGCTTGTTTATTGACTGAAATGTGGGTAGCTGATGTGCTGATTGAAGAGCTGGACGACGGCTTGTTTATTGACTGAAATGTGGGTAACTGATGTGCTGATTGAAGAGCTGACGACGGCTTGTTTATTGACTGACTGAAATGTGGGTAACTGATGTGCTGATTGAAGAGCTGGACGACGGCTGTTGTTATTGACTGAAATGTGGGTAACTGATGTGGTGATTGAAGAGCTGGACGACGGCTTGTTTATTGACTGAAATGTGGGTAACTGATGTGGTGATTGAAGAGCTGGAACGACGGCTTGTTTATTGACTGAAATGTGGGTAACTGATGTGCTGATTGAAGAGCTGGACGACGGCTTGTTTATTGACTGACTGAAATGTGGGTAACTGATGTGCTGATTGAAGAGCTGGACGACGGCTTGTTTATTGACTGAAATGTGGGTAACTGATGTGCTGATTGAAGAGCTGGACGACGTGCTTGTTTATTGACTGAAATGTGGGTAACTGATGTGGTGATTGAAGAGCTGGACGACGGCTTGTTTATTGACTGAATGTGGGTAACTGATGTGCTGATTGAAGAGCTGGACGACGGCTTGTTTATTGACTGAAATGTGGTAACTGATGTGCTGATTGAAGAGCTGGACGACGGCTTGTTTATTGACTGAAATGTGGTAACTGATGTGCTGATTGAAGAGCTGGACGACGTGCTTGTTTATTGACTGAAATGTGGGTAACTGATGTGCTGATTAAAGAGCTGACGACGGCTTGTTTATTGACTGAAATGTGGGTAATTGATGTGGTAATTGAAGAGCTGGACGACGGCTTGTTTATTGACTGAAATGTGGGTAACTGATGTGCTGATTGAAGAGCTGGACGACGGCTTGTTTATTGACTGAAATGTGGGTAACTGATGTGGTGATTGAAGAGCTGGACGACGCTTGTTTTATTGACTGAAATGTGGTAACTGATTGCTGAATTGAAGAGCTGACACGGCTTGTTTATTGACAGAAATCTGGTAATTGATGTGGTGATTGACGAGCTGGAAGACTGCTCATTTATTGACTGAAATGTGGGTAATTGTTGTGGTGATGCAGAGCTGGAAGACTGCTCGTTTATTGACTGAACTGTAGTGCTCGTTTATTGACTGAAATGTGGGTAATTGATGTGGTGATTGAAGAGCTGGAAGACTGCTTGTTTATTGACTGAAATGTAGGTAATTGATGTGGTGATTGAAGAGCTGGAAGAGTGCTCGTTTATTGACTGAAATGTGTATCCTATGGAAACATGTCTTCAACTTACTGTTGAAAAAAACACACAACCAAATCAAGAAACAAAACAAGGTAATACAAGCATATCAAAAACAAAACAAAAGAAAAAAAACTTCAAAGAAACGAAATCCGATCAAGAGATCAACAAACGCTGCAGAAGTCCCGCTAGAATGTTCCAGAGTCTCTTAGACCCTATCCTCTGTAGCCTCGCCCCGAGCAGGTCAGCAGATTCATCAATGTTCCAGAGTCTCTTAGACCCTGTTCTCTGATGCCTTTCCCCGGGCAGGTCGGCAGATTCATCTAGGACTTCATCGTGGACCGCACCGTCTTTCCACGGCGTTTTTACGACAGCACAATGCATGTACCAGGCGTTGGGCTGATGCGTAGGTCAGCATTGCTGAGTCGTAGCACGAGACCCTCTTCTTCAATTCTCATCTAGTTGTTAATTCATTTATCCATCAGCTTCAAATCATGCGCAATGTGGTCTTAAAACTTAGCCGATGAGGTGTAGCTGTATGGATAGTCGGCACGCAGTGACGCCTCCTTGATGAAACTGTACGTACATGACGTTTTTACCACACCACTGTGCCGTACATGACGTTTTTACCACACCACTGTGCTGCACATGGCGTTTTTACCAGAGCACTGTGCTGTACATGGAGTTTTTACCACAGCACTGTACGGTACATGGCGTTTTTACCAGAGCACTGTGCTGTACATGGCGTTTTTACCACAGCACTGTGCGGTACATGGCGTTTTTACCACACCACTGTACGGTACATGGCGTTTTTACCACAGCACTGTGCGGTACATGGCGTTTTTACCATACCACTGTGCGGTACATGGCGTTTTTACCACACCACTGTGCGGTACATGGCGTTTTTGCCACACCACTGCTATATGTTAGATCTATATCTCTCTGTTCATTTTATCCATTAATTGTTGTATTTAAGATTTCTGTGTTTGTTGTTGTTGTTGTTTTGTTTTGTTTTGTTTTTTTGTTTAGATACATATACAGATACATACACGTATACACTTACATACAAAGGCCTGCATACACCCTTATATAACATACAGGATTATTCACTTTATCATTCATTCCTTCAGTCATTCTCTTCATTCATTCACGTCTAATATCACTCAAAGTGAACAGACGTTAAACAGAAGAACGAACGCGCGCGCGCACGCACGCACGCACGCACACAAGCACACACACACACGCACACACACACACACACACACACACACACACACACACACACACACACGCGCGCGCGCGCGCGCGCGCGCGCGCACGCACGCACGCACGCACGCACGCCCACACACACACACACACACACACACACACACACACACACACACACACACTTGTATACACACACGTAGGTGCGACGATAGGCTCTGTGGACAGCTGCAGGACATTCAGTTTCAAAGTGATGAGTTGAGTCGGCTGGGATTTGAACCCATTCATAGTCGAAGAGGACCCCGTGCTGCAATTTAGCAGCATAAAAAAATCACATGCAATGCACAAGCACACGCGCACATACTAGACACAGGCACAAGGCAAGCGCACACGCACGCACTCATTCACAATATGTACTTGCAGCAATACACGCATTCTGCTACAGATAAACACAAGAGCGCGCGCGCGCGCGCGCCACACACACACACACACACACACACACACACACACACACACACACACACACACACACACACACACACACACACACGCTCGCGCGTGCAGAGGGGTAGGCCTACATACGCACACATGTATGAGTTCATTCACTGGGTGGAGACCCAGGAAGTCGTCGATTGATCTGTATGGAATACGAAAACCTTCAACTCCCCCCCCCCCCCCCCCCCCTCCGCCCAGATACTTACGGGCATCAAGTCTCTTTGAAATCGACCAGCTGCCGTGGCGAAGTGGTTAGCATCGCGGACTCCCGGCTGGGAGGTCGTTGGGTCGATTCCCATAAGAGTCATGTGGGTTTTTCTGCCCCAACCGGCTCCTACCCAGAGTTGAGTTTGCTGCGGACTCAGTTGGGAAGACTGGGACCACACAGTCGAGTTTCATCCACTTAATGGACGCGTCTCTGAGAGTGTTGCTCAAATTTCCTGACCAACACTGCAGGTGTCAGTATCTCTCGGGCCTGGTTGACGCCAGGATTTATTATGAAAGGAAGCGTGGAGTACGGCCCTGTCATGTAGTCTCAGACCGAAATGGAAATTCGTAGCATCATCTTCATCATCCTCATTCTCATCGATCAGCATGAAAAAAATGCCTCAAATTCTGTGGCCCTTCATGCCCTGCTCTCATGGTGACCTCAGTTTCGATGTTTTCACGTCTGTGGCCTTGGTTTGGTTCCGTCGGGGTCACCGGTATCGGCGAGTCCATGGGGGCTGTCGTTGGATGGACGAGGTGGCGCCTTCCGAAGGGAGAGCTCACTCACGCCGGCTCCGCGACTAAGCAATTATTGTCGTATTTAGGGGGCTTAGTAGGTGGTGTCCTGCGTATGTTGGATCAGAACAGGCGCCACTGAACATCACCGAAGTGACTCGGCAGCAGTGCAGTGTCCCCTCCGGTGGGTTGCCTCTTGACGACTTGACATTGACTGCTCCCTGTGGATTGCCGGTGCCGGGGCAGCGGCGGGGCCGACCGGGCTGTGGCTGTGGACTGGGTGTCGGAATGAGCAGCGTGGGTGCACTGCCTCTGAGGTGGCACAGAAGATTGGACGGCAAAAAGAAAAAAAAATATTTTTTGAAATCATTCCAGCTGTTGCCAGTATCTTCATATTTATGCATGTAGGATAGGGGATAGAGAGAGAAAGGAAAGTACGTGTGGACAGACCCATAACCAGAACCTCTCGGCATTTTGTTTCTGTGGTACACAACCAAAAGTCCGGGGTTTATTTTAAAAAATAAAAATAAAAAATAAAAAGGAAAAGAAAAAGAAAAAAAGTGCCTTGGAAGAATGTGGAAGGAAACTGGAATATGTGGATATGCTACACTGAATCACCAGAATCGGGAAACAATTAGTTCAGAACTTTGAAACATTTAGTAAGATTGACTGTGACCAACTTCAGCTTGGTGTGCTAGCTTTCTGCGGGAATCGAACCTAAGATCATCCAAACCGAAGCACGATGTTCTGCCCAATAGATCTTCCACTTCTGTCACTAGTTGCCATCTACTACATTTCTAAAGGTGCCTTCGAACAAAACATCATTATGGAAGATTCGTTAATATACCGACTATAGTGTAATAACCATTGTTGTTTTTTGAATACTTCCATCATCACAATCATTTTGTACACAAATTAGTTCAGGTCATTTTCCAAATCAAAATCATGCAGACAGACGGACAGACAGACGAAACAAACAAACAGACAGACAGACAGACAGACAGACAGACAGACGAACAAACAGATTGACGGACTCAGTTACTACACACAATACATGGGGACGACAATGAATGGCAGGGCGACGAGACAGGCCGTCAGGTCACATGCAAACTGTCGCCGGCGACAATTTGTGCTGAGACAACAGTTTATGCTGCACCGTTTTACTGCAGAGAACTGCGCTCTCCTGTGTGCACTTCTACCGCTAGTTGTGTTTGTGATGAAACTATAAGGTCTGACTGTAAGGAGAGTTGTGTTTGTGGGGAACTATAAGGTTTGACTGTGAGGAGAGTTGTGTTTGTGGGGAACTATAAGGTCTGACTGTAAGGAGAGTTGTGTTTGTGCGGAAACTATAAGGTCTGACTGTAAGGAGAGTTGTGTTTGTGGGGGAACTATAAGGTCTGACTGTAAGGAGAGTTGTGTTTGTGGGGGAACTATAAGGTCTGACTGTGAGGAGAGTTGTGTTTGTGGGGGAACTATAAGGTCTGACTGTGAGGAGAGTTGTGTTTGTGGTGAAACTATAAGGTCTGACTGTGAG
>CM031613.1:11856364-11866364 GCA_018398815.1 Conus ventricosus
TTCGGCGCTGCAAATATTCATGTATACCCCCTTGACATAAAGGCCATGTAGGCCATTGTCAATAAAAACGTATCTGAAGCGTCTGAATCTGAAGCGTCTCTCTCTCTCTCTCTCTCTCTCTCTCTCTCTCTCTCTCTCTCTCTCTCTCTCTCTCTCTCTCTCTCTCTCTCTCTCTGTCTCTCTCTCTCTCTCTCTCTCTCTCTCTCTCTCTCTCTCTCTCTCTCTCTCTCTCTCTTTTCTCCCCATACACAACACGGCAGCAGCAGTAGTATCGTTTCCCCATGGCCCGTTCCTAAAGTGAAAATGGAAACTTAGTTGACAGAACCTGATTTTTCAGTTCCAGAACAGATGAGCTTCACCTGAACCAGACACGTACCCGCCGTGTAAAGTAACCCTGACCTAACCATAACCATACGTTTAACCAAAGCTGTTCAGCTTCGAAATATATTATGATCTTAAGTCGAAACGAACCCTCACTCTACTCCAAACTTACCCTGACCTAAACGTTACCATCAACTCTGACCTAGATGAATCAGCTCCAAAATACGTTACCCCAACCCTGACCTGATCCTTACCGAGGCATTAACCTAAACTGTACTGAAACAGTAATAGTAATCCAGCCATGATGTAATGTAAAAAAGACATAGTTTGTGTCAAAAATTCATAGATAACGCGTGTCGCAGTGTGTGGCAGTGGGGGCAGCCTTCGTTTGTTCTCGGTCAATAAAAGAGAGATCGCATGCCATCACTCCTCTAACTCCCAGCAAACACAACACAACACAATACAAATTTGTCTCGTAATTTGTCCTCCGTCAATGAAAGAGAGATCGCATGCCATCACTTTACTAACTCCCAGCAAACACAACACAACACAACACAACACAACACAACACAACACAACACAACACAACACAACACAACACAACGCAGCACAATACAAATTTGTCCTGTAATTTGTTTGTGCCTTTCCTCCGGCAGAATAATTATCATTTATCTGTAATAATTATTTGCTTGAATTTCCGCCTGCGGTCACCTGACTTTGAAACTAACAATATAAATGGTAACATTGTACGCCCACGTCCAGAAAGTAACTCACATCAACACATCCTGTAGCACAACGCCCAAATACTAAACAACCCAGCACGCACATGTCCATCATCAATACGAGAGCACGCAATGCTATGCCTGGTGTGTGTGAGTCATGTACATCATCAATAAGAGAGAACACAATGCTATGCCTGGCGTGTACGAGTGATGTCCATCGTCAATGAGAGAGCACACAATACTATGCCTGGTGTGTGTGAGTCATGTCCATCATCAATGAGAGAGCACACAATGCTCTGCCTGGTGTGTGCGAATCATGTCCATCATCACACGGAGAGCACACAATGCTATGCCTGGTGTGTGCGAATCATATCCATCATCAGTAAAAGAGCCCACAATGCTATGCCCGGTGTGTGCGAATCATGTCCATCATCACACAGAGAGCCCACAATGCTATGCCCGGTGTGTGCGAATCATATCCATCATCACACAGAGAGCCCACAATGCTATGCCTGGTGTGTGCGAATCATATCCATCATCACACAGAGAGCCCACAATGATATGCCCGGTGTGTGCGAATCATATCCATCATCACACAGAGAGCCCACAATGCTATGCCCGGTGTGTGCGAATCATATCCATCATCACACAGAGAGCACACAATGCTATGCCCGGTGTGTGCGAATCATGTCCATCATCACACAGAGAGCCCACAATGCCATGCCCGGTGTGTGCGAATCATATCCATCATCACACAGAGAGCCCACAATGCTATGCCCGGTGTGTGCGAATCATATCCATCAACACACAGGAGCCCACAATGCTATGCCCGGTGTGTGCGAATCATGTCCATCATCACACAGAGAGACCACAATGCTATGCCCGGTGTGTGCGAATCATATCCATCATCACACAGAGAGCCCACAATGCTATGCCCGGTGTGTGCGAATCATGTCCATCATCACACAGAGAGCCTACAATCCTATGCCTGGTGTGTGCGAATCATGTCCATCATCACACAGAGAGCCCGCAATGCTATGCCCGGTGTGTGCGAATCATGTCCATCATCACACAGAGAGCCCACAATGCTATGCCTGGTGTGTGCGAATCATGTCCATCATCACACAGAGAGCCCACAATGCTATGCCCGGTGTGTGCGAATCATGTCCATCATCACACAGAGAGCCCACAATGCTATGCCTGGTGTGTGCGAATCATGTCCATCATCACACAGAGAGCCCACAATGCTATGCCTGGTGTGTCCGAATCATGTCCATCATCACACAGAGAGCCCACAATGCTATGCCCGGTGTGTGCGAATCATGTCCATCATCACACAGAGAGCCCACAATGCTATGCCTGGTGTGTGCGAATCATGTCCATCATCACACAGAGAGCCCACAATGATATGCCCGGTGTGTGCGAATCATGTCCATCATCACACAGAGAGCCTACAATGCTATGCCTGGTGTGTGCGAATCATGTCCATCATCACACAGAGAGCCCACAATGCTATGCCCGGTGTGTGCGAATCATATCCATCATCAGTAAAAGAGCCCACAATGCTATGCCTGGTGTGTGTGAATTATGTCCATCATCACACAGAGAGCCCACACTGCTATGCCCGGTGTGTGCGAATCATGTCCATCATCACACAGAGAGCCCACAATGCTATGCCCGGTGTGTGGGAATCATATCCATCATCAGTAAAAGAGCCCACAATGCTATGCCCGGTGTGTGGGAATCATATCCATCATCAGTAAAAGAGCCCACAATGCTATGCCCGGTGTGTGGGAATCATATCCATCATCAGTAAAAGAGCCCACAATGCTATGCCCGGTGTATGCGAATCATATCCATCATCAGTAAAAGAGCCCACAATGCTATGCCTGGTGTGTGCGAATCATATCCATCATCAGTAAAAGAGCCCACAATGCTATGCCCGGTGTATGCAAATCATATCCATCATCAGTAAAAGAGCCCACAATGCTATGCCCGGTGTGTGCGAATCATATCCATCATCAGTAAAAGAGCCCACAATGCTATGCCTGGTGTGTGCGAATCATATCCATCATCAGTAAAAGAGCCCACAATGCTATGCCTGGTGTGTGCAAATCATATCCATCATCAGTAAAAGAGCCCACAATGCTATGCCCGGTGTGTGGAAATCATATCCATCATCAGTAAAAGAGCCCACAATGCTATGCCCGGTGTGTGGGAATCATATCCATCATCAGTAAAGAGCACACAATGCTATGCCTGGTGTGTGGGAATCATATCCATCATCAGTAAAAGAGCCCACAATGCTATGCCCGTGTGTGGGAATCATATCCATCATCAGTAAAAGAGCCCACAATGCTATGCCTGGTGTGTGCGAATCATATCCATCATCAGTAAAAGAGCACACAATGCTATGCCCGGTGTGTGGGAATCATATCCATCATCAGTAAAAGAGCCCACAAGGCTATGCCCGGTGTGTGGGAATCATATCCATCATCAGTAAAAGAGCCCACAATGCTATGCCTGGTGTGTGCGAATCATATCCATCATCAGTAAAAGAGCCCACAATGCTATGCCCGGTGTGTGGGAATCAGATCCATCATCAGTAAAAGAGCCCACAATGCTGTGCCCGATGTGTGGGAATCATATCCATCATCAGTAAAAGAGCCCACAATGCTATGCCCGGTGTGTGCGAATCATGTCCATCATCACACAGAGAGCCCACAATGCTATGCCCGGTGTGTGCGAATCATATCCATCATCACACAGAGAGCCCACAATGCTATGCCCGGTGTGTGCGAATCATATCCATCATCACAAAGAGAGCCCACAATGCTATGCCCGGTGTGTGCGAATCATATCCATCATCACACAGAGAGCCCACAATGCTATGCCCGGTGTGTGCGAATCATGTCCATCATCACACAGAGAGCCCACAATGCTATGCCCGGTGTGTGCGAATCATGTCCATCATCACACAGAGAGCCCACATCACAATGCTATGCCTGGTGTGTGCGAGTCATGTCCATCATCACACAGAGAGCCCACAATGCTATGCCCGGTGTGTGCGAGTCATGTTCATCATCACACAGAGAGCCACAATGCTATGCCTGTGTGTGCGAGTCATGTCCATCATCACACAGAGAGCCCACAATGCTATGCCCGGTGTGTGCGAATCATGTCCATCATCACACAGAGAGCCCACAATGCTATGCCCGGTGTGTGCGAATCATATCCATCATCACACAGAGAGCCCACAATGCTATGCCCGGTGTGTGCGAATCATATCCATCATCACACAGAGAGCCCACAATGCTATGCCTGGTGTGTGCGAATCATATCCATCATCACACAGAGAGCCCACAATGCTATGCCCGGTGTGTGCGAATCATGTCCATCATCACACAGAGAGCCCACAATGCTATGCCCGGTGTGTGCGAATCATATCCATCATCACACAGAGAGCCCACAATGCTATGCCCGGTGTGTGCGAATCATATCCATCATCACACAGAGAGCCCACAATGCTATGCCTGGTGTGTGCGAATCATGTCCATCATCACACAGAGAGCCCACAATGCTATGCCCGGTGTGTGCGAATCATATCCATCATCACACAGAGAGCACACAATGCTATGCCTGGTGTGTGCGAATCATATCCATCATCACACAGAGAGCCCACAATGCTATGCCTGGTGTGTGCGAGTGCGACGGGGGGAAAATGTGGGAAATGAGAAAGGAATAGAAAAAAAAAGGAGAAAAAGAAAACAAAATGGTGGAACAAAACTGAATGCTGCGGCGGACCCACACACCATAGCATTTGGTTAGTGTGGGTTCGCTCCCACGTCCCAGGCTATGGCCCAATCTACCAGCAGTGAAGGAAGATCCAGACTATGGCCACTACCAGCAGTGTAAGAAGATACAGACTATGGCCTAATCTACCAGCAGTGTGGGAAGATCCAGACTATGGCCCAGCAGTGTGGGAAGATCCACTATGGCCCAATCTACCAGCAGTGTAGGAAGATCCACTATGGCCCAATCTACCAGCAGTGTAGGAAGATCCACTATGGCCCAATCTACCAGCAGTGTAGGAAGAGACTATGGCCTAATCTACCAGCAGTGTAGGAAGAGCCAGACTATGGCCCAGCAGTGTGGGAAGATCCAATCTATGGCCCAATCTACCAGCAGTGTAGGAAGATCCACTATGGCCCAATCTACCAGCAGTGTAGGAAGAGCCAGACTATGGCCCAATCTACCAGCAGTGTAGGAAGATCCAGACTATGACCCAATGTACCAGCAGTGTAGGAAGATCCAGACTATGACCCAATCTACCAGCAGTGTAGGAAGATGGGAAAGTAAGAGATGGGAGGGGGGGGGGAAGTGGGGGGTGTAAACCACGAGCGAGAACAAAAAGACCGGAGGACCGGGACGAGGGGCATGGGGAGAGGTGGGGAGGGAGGGGGGGGGGGAGGGGGGGGGGCGTTGGTAGGACACAAGTGAAAGAACAGTGGGGGGGGGGGGGGGGGGTCGGGGATGTATCTGTTTCGGCTTCCAAGGAAATGCAATGTGACAGGCAGCCCCACCTGTGCTCTGACACTCTAACACCCACTTCACAAATGACGCCATGGTTACCACCTGTGCTCTGACAACTCCAACACCCACTTCACAAATGACGCCATGGTTTTACCACCTGTGCTCTGACAACTCCAACACCCACTTCACACATGACGCCATGGTTTTTCTTTCTCAGTCTGGTCACTTTAATTAAGGGAGTGGGTGGTGGTGATACAGAAGGACGTGTCTGCCCCTCCCCCCTCTCCTGGTCAGTGTCGAGTGGGGGAGGGGGGAGGGGGAGGATGGAGTGGTAGCTGTTCGCCTCCACATGCCAGCTCCAGCACCACCCCCTCATGACAGTTATGGTCAGCAGGTGCTCCTCCACCCCCCCTTTCCCCCCTCCCCGCTTCTCCTCAGCCTCCTTGTTCCTATGTCACTGCCATACAAATTGTCCAGTCTGCTCCCATTGTCGACAGCCCGTCTATCCCCACCCCCCCCCCCCCCCCTCTTCGTATCATCCCCCCTCCACGCCCCCTCCCCCCCACACACACAATCACACACACACACACACACACACATACACATCATACACACACACACACCACACACACACACACACACACACACACACACACACACACACACACTCACACACACACCACACACACACACACACACACACACACACACACACACACACACACACACACACCGGGCGCTGCCCAAGAGATGTTTTCATTGACTTCTTGTTTTTGTGTTGTTTTTTTTTCTTTTCTTTTCTTTTCTTTCTTCAAAATTTCAACATCGAGTTCGCTTCCTTTCCTCGCTCTTCGGCGGGTTCCCAACTGCCCTGGCTTTAGTACAACCATTCCACGACAAGAAAGTGGAGCGGGGAGAGCGAGGGAGCAAAGGGGGGGGGGGGGGAGGAATGGGGAGATGGAGGGGAGGGAGAGGAGGACGGGTGGGGAGAGGGTGGTGGTGGTGGTGGTAGTGGATGGGAGTGGTATTGGGGTTGGGGGGGGGGGGGGGGGGTCAGGGGCACTGTCGATGTCTGGCGCCCTGCAGCGGAATCCCCTGACCCGCCCGATGGTGATGAAGTCGATGTGGAGGAGGTCTCTACACCGTGAGGTCCCTTGCCCGTACAACTTGGTCCAAAACGATTAAAAAAAAAATATGGTGTCTTTAGGGGGGGGGGGGGGGTGGAAATCATCCCCTTCCGTCTCTCCCCCCCCCCACCCCCCCTCCCCAAGAAACGGAAGAACATCTCTCTCTCTCTGTCTCAGTCTCTGTCTCTGCCTCTCACTCTGTCTCTCTGTCTGTCTGTCTGTCTGTCTGTCTCTCTCTCTCTCTCTCTCTCTCTCTCTCTCTCTCTCTCTCTCTCTCTCTCTCTCTCTCTCTCTCTCTGTGTTTGTCTGTCTGTCGTTTGGTCTGTCTGTCTGTCTCTCTATCTCTCCGTTCCTCTGTGTCCACCTGTCTGTCTGTCTCTGTCTCTGTCTCTGTCTTCTCTCTCTCTCTCTGTTTGTCTGTCTGTCTGTCTGTTGTCTGTCTGTCTGTCTCTCTCTCTCTCTCTCTCTCTCTCTCTCTCTCTCTCTCTCTCTCTCTCTCTCTCTCCGTAGCTCTGTGTCCACCTGTCTGTCTGTCTGTCTGTCTGTCTGTCTCTCTCTCTCTCTCTCTCTCTCTCTCTCTCTCTCTCTCTCTCTCTCTCTCTCTCTTCCGTAGCTCTGTGTCCACCTGTCTGTCTGTCTGTCTGTCTGTCTGTCTGTCTCTCTCTCTCTCTCTCTCTCTCTCTCTCTCTCTCTCTCTCTCCTCTTCTCTTTAGTCCCACTCTGTCCGTCTACCTGTCTGTCTGTCTGTCTGTCTCTCTCTCTCTCTCTCTGTCTCTCTCTCTGTGTTCTCTCTCTCTCTCCTCTCTCTCTCTCTCTCTCTCTCTCTCTCTCTCTCTCTCTCTCTCTCTCATTGTAGCCCCAAGCCAGTCGTTAATAGGTAATTTCCCTGTTTGTGTATGAGTCGGTGGCCAGCACAAATGGACAGTTTCCGAGTTCAGAATCCACACAGAACTGCAACACGTCTGTCTGTGTGTCTGTCTGTCTATCAGTCAGTCTGTCTGGTTTTTCTGTCTCTGTCTCTGTCTATCTGTCTCTGTCTGTCTCTGTCTGTCTGTCTCTGTTTCTGTCTCTGTCTCTGTTTCTGTTCTGTCTCTGTCTGTGTGTCTGTCTCTCTCTCTCTCTCTCTCTCTCTCTCTCTCTCTCTCTCTCTCTCTCTCCTCTCTCTCTCTCTCTCTGTGTGTGTGTGTGTGTGTGTGTGTGTGTGTGTGTGTGTGTGTGTGTGTGTGTGTTGTGTGCGCGCGCGCTAGAGACTCATGACGGAAACAGTGGAAAGTGAAGCAAGTGGAATTCAATTAAAGTATCTGTGATAGACAATTAACATCATAATTTTCAGTCAAAAGATGAAACTCGCAGGCAATTACCACGGTGGTAAACGTGTCCCAATAACAGCTAAACGTGTCCGTAAACCACAAAGTAAATTGAATGAATAAAAAACCAAGGCAGAAATGGCAGTGTCTAGACATTGTTTACCACGAGCAGTCACAGAGGCTGGAAGCGTTGCATTTTGACATGTCTGAGGACGGAAGGAGACAAAACAATAGCACGGCACTTTTGTGTAAGAAACGGCTGGATGGGAAAAAGACACCGTGAAGTTTATTACTTAATCTTTGTCAAGATTGACGTGACGCTTCTGCCGAACGAAAGAGACGAAACATTACAATGCAGTGGTGTTTGTCTCCTTCCTTCGTTGGAACAGTGATTTTTTTTTTTTTCGTTTTTTTTTTTTTTAAGTTTGTTTCAGTTTCCGCCCGCACTTTGGAACTTCTATATGATGATGTTCACGTAGCTTAACTGGTAACGAGTATTTACACTTCTTTCGTCATTCGTTTGATGGTGTAGTAATTTTTGTATTTTGATTCTGGGTTCAGCGCCTACCTGAAGTCACTATACTCAACAACAGACGCGCGTGTTTTGAAGGGCCAGTTATTCATCTACTGCCTTTCCTTTAGACGCAGTGACAAGTTACTGAATGTATCATGCGCAATTGTGCGGTGATGAATTGTCAAAGTCCATGACAGTGATAAGCTACTGAAATTTTCATGCGCGTTTATAAGGTGATAAATTGTCAAAGTCCATAACTTTGAAGCTGTCCAGCGATTTCAAATTACATGTGATGTAACTATTTTCTTTTCTTTTTTTTTTAAATGTAGAAACATGAAATACACGCAAATGAAAACCAAACTTCTGTTTAAGGACAGAGTCCCCCTGGCAATACCGGGGTGGAGTGGTTGGGGTGTGTGTGAAGGGGGGGGGTATGCTCTTCCAATGTAGACAGCTTATCACCTGTCTGGAATTCCTGTTTTCTCTCAGTCCCTTTGTCGTGGCCCGGTTTTACATACATTTTCTTTGGCCTCTCTTTGTCGTGGCCTGGTTTTTACATACATTTCTTTGGCCTCTCTTTGTCGTGGCCTGGTTTTTACATACATTTCTTTGGCCGCTCTTCTCTTTGTCGTGGCCTGGGTTTTACATACATTTATTTGGCCGCTCGTCTCTTTGTCGTGGCCTGGTTTTTACATACATTTATTTGGCCCCTCTTCTCTTTGTCGTAGCCTGGGTTTTACATACATTTATTTGGCCGCTCTTCTCTTTGTCGTGGCCTGGTTTTTACATACATTTATTTGACCGCTCTTCTCTTTGACGTGGCCTGGTTTTTACATACATTTCTTTAGCCGTTCTCTTTGACCTGGCCTGGTTTTTACATACATGTCTTTGGCCTCTCTTTGTCGTGGCCTGGTTTTTACATACATTTCTTTGTCCGTTCTTCTCTTTGACGTGGCCTTGTTTTTACATACATTTCTTTGGCCTCTCTTTGTCGTGGCCTGGTTTTTACATACATTTCTTTGGCCTCTCTTTGTCGTGGCCTGGTTTTTACATACATTTCTTTGCCCGTTCTCTTTGGACGTGGCCTGTTTTTTACATACATTTATTTGGCCGCTCTTCTCTTTGTCGTGGCCTGGTATTTACATACATTTATTTGGCCGTTCTTCTCTTTGTCGTGGCCTGGTTTTTACATACATTTATTTGGCCGTTCTTCTCTTTGTCGTGGCCTGGTTTTTACATACATTTGTTTGGCCGTTCTTCTCCTTGACGTGGCCTGGATTTTACATACATTTCTTTGGCCTCTCTTTGTCGTGGCCTGGTTTTTACATACATGTCTTTGGCCTTTCTTTGTCGTGGCCTGGTTTTTACATGCATTTCTTTGGCCGCTCTTCTCTTTGTCGTGGCCTTGTTTTTACATACATTTCTTTGGCCTCTCTTTGTCGTGGCCTGGTTTTTACATACATTTCTTTGGCATCT
>CM031613.1:11873864-11881364 GCA_018398815.1 Conus ventricosus
CGCATACCTGTGTGTGTAAACCCCAGTTTGAATTTTTTCCCCTCTGTATGATTATCTTCTTGCCTCCATCTCCTCCTCCACCCCTCCCCCATCCTCTCCCTCTTGTCAGCACCCTCCTCCCCCTTCTTTCCGCTTCCCTCCTCCTACTCTCTCTCCCCCCCCCCCCCCCCCCCCTCTGTTTTAGCCTCCATCTATCCCTCCTCCTCCCCCATTTCGTCTTTTCTTTATCATCCTCCTCCTTCTTCTCATCCTTTCCCTTCGTATTTCCAAAGAAATAATCAAGACAGCCCACGTATCAGAGCAGCGTATCTTCATTTTTTTTTTTTAATTTCTACCTGATTATAATGAGGCAGTCAACGGCAGCGCTTATCTAGCTGCTAGTCAGAACACGAGTGAAGAGTTCTACATTCAATAATGATCCTGATCATTCTAATATCCAGACTGAGAGGTGACTCTTGGATGCTCGGGAAGCTGGTGAACCGTTCGTTAGTCCTCGTTTGAAAATGGATAGATTTTTTTTTATATATACGGGTAAAGAAATGTCCTTTTTGACAGCGAGACCGAACTGTCGCTCTGAAGGCTGTGCGATATTAACTTGATTTCCCATCCCCTGCATAGACCTCACAGACCTCCGCGTCGATTCAAAGTCGGTGTCATATGTTTGAAGATGATGACAGTTCCAATGAGAGACAAGATGGAGTAGCTGAATCACTCGATCTAATAATATTAGATGGAGTAGCTAAATCAGTCATATACATTAGTATGTAGTAGCTAATCAGTCATCTAATACATTAGATGTAGTAGCTAAATCAGTCATCTAGTAAATTAGATGGAGTAGCTAAATCAGTCATCTAATACACATTAGTAGTAGTAGCTAAATGAGTCATCTAATACATTAGATGTAGTAGCTAAATCAGTCATCTAATACATTAGTATGTAGTAGCTAAATGAGTCATCTAATACATTAGATGTAGTAGCTAAATCAGCCATCTAATACATTAGATGTAGTAGCTAAATGAGTCATCTAATACATTAGATGTAGTAGCTAAATCAGTCATCTAATACATTAGATGTAGTAGCTAAATCAGTCATCTAATACATTAGTATGTAGTAGCTAAATCAGCCATCTTATACATTATTATGTAGTAGCTAAATCAGTCATCTAATACATTAGATGTAGTAGCTAAATCAGTCATCTAATACATTAGTATGCAGTAGCTAAATCAGTCATCTAATACATTAGATGTACTACCTAAATCAGCCATCTTATACATTAGTATGTAGTAGCCAAATCAGTCATCTAACACATAGATGCAGTAGCTAAATCAGTCATCTAATACATTAGATGTAGTAGCTAAATCAGTCATCTAACACATTCGATGGAGTAGCGAAATCAATCATCAAATACATTTTCTCCTGCTCGGAGGCAGCAGCGTTTGACTGGATGGGTAGTCTGGAGAGTAAATTCCTCCATCAAATGGAACGAATCTTGGATCTGCTCTTCGATCCGGATCCGTGACAAAAATAGATGGATTCATGTTTGGGCCACATTGCAGATTTTCACCAAGTTTTGTTGAATTCCATGTTGTGTTTTTCTTTTTTAGTTCTCTTGCTCACAGATGAAAAACAAACAAACAAACAAACAAACAAGATTGACGCTGAAAACACCCCTAACCCTTGCCGTAAATGATTATCTCCTGATGAGTGTCTTGGCATTTGGAATCAATTCTAAAATGAAATAAACTAAAAGGAAAACGTACTATGCTGCCGAACGAAAGAAACTAACACATTACATGACAAACACGAGGCGTCTTGACCTCTGTGGTGTTCTTCAGGCGAAGACAAACAACATTGAGATGACTGCCGGCGGAAATTAAACCGAACTTAAAAGAAAAATAATGACCATCCGCCGAAAGAAAGAGACAGACAAATGACAAGACAAAACAACGACGCGTTTCGACCTCTTGGTCTTCCTCAGGCAAGACAAACAACTTTCAAGACAATGAAAATAAAGAACGAACAATCACTGGTCTCAAATTGAGCGCCGAATGGATGTGGAATACAACATTGTGATTGTGCAACAGGTGAATGCTGACATCACTCCCTAACCAATGGCAGAGAAGTGAGAGAATATGGCGAATCACGTACATCGGCGTGTGTGTGTGTTTGTGTGTGTGTGTGTGTGTGTGTGTGTGTGTGTGTGTGTGTGTGTGGTGTGTCGTGTGTGTGTGTGTGTGCGTGTGCGCGCTGTGCGTGTGTGTGTGTGTGTGTGTGTGTGGTGTGTGGTGTGTGTGTGTGTTGGGTGTGTGTGTGTGTGTGTGTGTGTGTGTGTGTGTGTGTGTGTGTGTGTGTGTGTGTGTGTGTGTGTGTGTGTGTGTGTGTGTGTGTGTGTGTGTGTGTGTGTGTGTGTGTGTGTGTTGTACCTGTATACACTTTCTATAGTTTAAAACGCCAGCCAGCACGCTTAGTTACCCCAGCGAAACACACCAGCCCTCGCTTTTCCAAAGCAACGGTTCCAAAGACTCTGTTCCACTATTTACCACTAATTTCCATCAATTCATTTTAGCCTCAAAACGTTACCGTTATACATATAGAAACTCTTCATATGTTTTTTTTTTCCCGTGAAATCCGTAGTGAATCATGTCTACTATAGTCACTGTTCTTCTGCAGTAGTTCCACACACTTTCTTTTCCATGAACTGTTCAGCCAGCAGAATTTCACCGCTGTTTCTGCCACACGCACAATTCAACCAGCAGTATTTTCCGTACTAAAGGAATGTCGGATGTAGACATCTTTTCCCAAGTGGAATGTTTTGGCCAGGCAGTCAGCTGTTTCATCGCTCCAAGTTCCACGTTGTCAGAAGCCGAGAGGAAGAAAACTTCTGCAATGGTCAGTTTCCAGAGAGAAAAAGAACTCAAAGAAGTTCACAAGTTCTTTGTGACGGGCCAGAAATTTCCTACACATCGGAAAAAAAAGGAGTCCGAAAATAGTGCTCAAATCAGAGCGTCCCTCCTGGGAATAGACAGAATTATCAGAAGGAATATGTTTAGGAAATGGTCGATCGAGGAGTGGCAGGGGAGAAGGAAGCTGTAGCCACGACTTCGACCTGGATCAATCTGTGAATATTTAGCGGAAACGTCTAACATTTTGGAGACGGTTCCACACAGAAGGACATGTAGCCAGTGAATTGGTGGGGTCCTAAGGGAAGGGAGCAGGATCTAAAGGGACCTCGAGCGTTTCCAAGGTCTATGGCAGGTTGTCAGGAAATCTGCAGACATCTGAAACTACCTGCAGATTCTGCTCTGTATTTTGCCAGAGGGAGGATAGGAATTCCGAGAGGAGCGAGACAGGTTGGGTTTTATGTGAAAAGGTTTTGAATTGAGGATTGATAGACAGTTTCCTAGAAGGCTTTTCCGTGTTCAAAGAATGTATTTAGATCGTAAGCTTAAGTAATTGGAATATTGTTGACCCTCACACACAAGCTAAGATACAACACAAAACACCACACCACCACACACACACACACACACAACTTACTCTCTCTCTCTCTCTCTCTTTACACACACACACACACACACACACACACCACACACACACACACACACACACACCACACACACACACACACCAAACACGCGCGCGCGCGCGCACCCACAAAGTCGCAGTGACACAGATTTTTACAAAATCCCATTTTCAATCAGACATTAATAATCATAGCATTGGCTGGAAGCCCTGTAATCTGTTGCCTTTAGAGGGAGTTGTTGTTCAATGTTTGTTTTGATTAGTTGTTTGCCGTTTGTCTGTTTGTTGTTGTTTCATTTGTGTATCCTTTATGTGGTCTTTGTTGAAATAAAATCTAAATGTCTATTACTTTTGAAAACCTGTGGGGGGGGCTGTGTGTGTGTGTGGTGTGTGTGGGTGGTGTAAGTGTAGTGTGTGGTGTAGTTGTAAGTTGTGGTGTGTTTGCATGTATGGACGTGTGTGTAATTAGCTGGTGGAAGCACTGTAATCTGTGGTTTGCTGTTAAGGAGTTGTTGTTCAATGTTGGTTTGGATTCAGTTGTTGCCGTAATGTGTGTTGTTTGGTTTGTTGTGTTTGTTTGTTGTTTGTGTTGTTTTGTGTATCCTTATGTGGTCCTTTGTTGAAATGATCTGATTACGATTACTGTTTGAACTCGTGTGTGTGTGAGTGTGGTGTGTGTGATGTGTGGGTGGTGTGTGTGTGGTGTTGTGTGAGTGTGTGTGTGTGTGTGTGTGTTGTGTGTGTGTGTGTGTGAATGCGTACGTGTATGTGTGTAGTGCGTGCATGCTCGGCGCATGATGTGTGCTTGTATGTGTGTGTGTGTGGTGTGTGATTGTGGTGTGTGTATGTGTGGCGTGTGTGTGTGTGTGTGTGTGTGTGTGTGTGTGTGTGAATGCGTCGTGCATGTGTGTATGTGCGTGCATGCAAGCGCGCGCATGAGTGTGTGCGTGTATTGTGTGTGTGTGTGTGTGTGTGTGTGTGTGTGTGTGTGTGCGTGTGCGTGCGTGCGTGTGAGTGAATGCGTGCGTGTGTGTGGTATGTGCATGCGCTGCGCACTGAGTGGTGATGTGTGTGGGTGTGTTGGTGGTGTGTGTGTGTGTGTGTGTGTGTGTGTGTGTGTGTGTGTGTGTGTGTGTGTGTGTGTGTGGCGCGCGCGCGTGTGTGTGTGGTCACGTACACTCTGCCTGTAGGCAGAGGGTCCAACGATATTCCAATCTAAACTTTAAGCTACGGTCTGAAACTGTTTCTGAACCGGAAAGCCCTGCTAGAACATCGTCTTCAACCTCAATTCAAAACCTTTTCACAGAAAACCCAACCTGTCTCGCTCCTCTCGGAATTCCTATCCTCCCTCCTGGCAAAATACAGAGCGGAATCTGCAGGTAGTTTTGGACATGTCCAGATTTCCTGACAACCTGCCATAGACCTTGGAAACGCCCTGAAGTCCTTTGAGATCCTTCTCCCTTCCCTTAAGACCGCACCAATTCACTGGCCTACATGTCCTTCTGTGTGGAATTGTCTACACGAAAATGTCAGACTTTCCGCTAAATATTCACAGATTGATCCCAGTCGAAGGCGTGTCTGCTACTGCCCTCTGTCTGCCACACCTCATCGACCATTTCCAAGACATTTCTTTGATAATTCTGTCTATCTGCAGAACTGACCTCTTTGATTTGGGCACCACTTTCAGAGTTTCTTTTCTGCTGTGAAGGCGATTTCTGGCCCCGTAATATCGGTCACCTAAGAACTTGTGTGAGCTTCCATAAACTCTTTTTTCGCTGTGAAATCTGACGATTGCAGATTTCTTCCTTTTCGATTCCCGACAACGTTGGAATTTGGAGCGATGTGCAATAGTTGACAGTCCTCGCCAGAGATTTCCACTTGGGAAAAGATGTCTTAAATTCGGCATTCCTTTCCTATGGAAATGTTGCTGGTTGAATCGTGCATAGGACAGAATGATGGGAAATGTTGCTGTTTAGACAGTTCATGTAATGCAGCTGGTTGAATCGTGCATAGGACAGAATGATGGGAAAATGTTGCTGGTTGAATCGTGCATAGGACAGAATGATGGGAAAATGTTGCTGTTTAAACAGTTCATGTAATGCAGCTGGTTGAATCGTGCATAGGGCAGAATGATGGGGAAATGTTGCTGGTTGAATCGTGCATAGGCAGATGATGGGAAAATGTTGCTGTTAACAGTACGATGTAATGCGCTGGTTGAATCGTGCATGGGGCAGAATGATGGGGAAATGTTGCTGTTTAGACATAATCATGTAATGGAAGCTGGTTGAATCGTGCATAGGCAAAATGATGGGGAAATGTTGCTGGTTGAATCGTGCATTAGGACAGAATGATGGGAAAATGTTGCTGTTTAAACAGTTCATGTAAGCAGCTGGTTGAAATCTGCATGGCAGAATGTAGGGAAATGTTGGCTGTGTAGACCAGTTCATGTAAGCAGTGGTTGAATCGTGACATAGGCAAAAATGAAGGGAAATGTTGCTGTTGAATCGTGCTAGGACAGAATGAGGAAAAATTTGCAGTTGAATCGTATCATAGGGCAAATGATGGGAAATGTCGCTGATTGAATCGTGCATGACAGAATGATGGAAATATGCTGGCAAAATCGTGCATAGGAACAGAATGATGGGAAAATGTTGCTGGTTGAATCGTGCATAGGACAGAATGATGGAACAAGTTGCTGTTGAATTGTGCGCAGGCAGATGATGGAAATGTTGCTGGTTGAATCGTGCATAGGGCAGAATGATGGGAAATGTTGCTGGTTGAATCGTGCGTAGGACAGAATGATGGGAAAATGTTGCTGTTTGAATTGTGCATAGGCAGAATGATGCGAAAATGTTGCTGTTTGAACAGTTCATGTAAAAGAAAGCGAGAGAAACTACAGCAGAAGAACAGTGAATGTGGCAGAAACTAGACTGGCATGCTGCTGGTCAACCAGTGCATGTGGTGGAACGTAGAAAAATATAATGCCGCTGATTAAATTTCGTATACAGTGGAAAGGATAGAAAAATTATGCCAGTCTAACAATGCATACAATCGAAAGTACTGAATAAATACTGCTGATTGAACATACGACTCGTGTATTAGGAAATATGTCAAAATACTGTCATTTGAACAATGCATGTGTTAGGAAATAGGTGAAAATACTCCTTGTTGAACTGTACATGTAGTACGAAATAGGTAAAAATACTGTACACGTTGTAGGAAATAAGTGAAACTACTGCAAGTTGAACTGTACACTTTGTAGGAAAAAGAAGAAAATACTGCTAGTTGAACTGTAATTAATGTGGTAGGAAATAGGTGAAAATACTGCCAGTTGAACTATGCATGTAGTAGAAACAGGTGAAGATGCTGCTATTTGAACTTTGGATGTTGTAGGAAATAGGTGAAAAAACTGCTAGTTGAACTGTGCATGTAGCAGGAAACAGTGAAAATACTGCTAGTTGAACTGTGCATGTAGCAGGAAACAGGTGAAAATACTGCTAGTTGAACTGTGCATGTAGCGGAAGTAGGTGAAAATACTGCTAGTTGAACTGTGCATGTAGCAGGAAATAGGTGAAAATACTGTTGGTTGAACTGTACATGCAGTAGAAATAGGTGAAAATACTGTTGGTAACGGTCCATGTAGGAGAAAGTAAGGGGGAATTCCGCCAGTTGATCGGTCCATGTAGGAGAAAGTAAGGGGGAATTCCGCCAGTTGATCGGTCCATGTAGGAGAAAGTAAGGGGAATTCTGACAGTTGATCGGTCCATGTAGGAGAAAGTAAGGGGGAATTCTGCCAGTTGATCGGTGTATGTAGGAGAAAGTAAGGGGAATTCTGCCAGTTGATCGTGTATGTATGAGAAAGTAAGGGGGAATTCTGCCAGTTGGTCGGTCCATGTAGGAGAAAGTAAGGGGGAATTCCGCCAGTTGGTCAGTCCATGTAGGAGAAAGTAAGGGGGAATTCTGCCAGTTGATCGGTCC
>CM031613.1:11883864-11933864 GCA_018398815.1 Conus ventricosus
ACAGCCACACCCTGTCCACAGCCACAGCCTGTCCACAGCCACACCCTGTCCACAGCCACAGCCTGTCCACAGCCACACCCTGTCCACAGCCACAGCCTGGTCCAGTCCTCTGCAGCCCCGACACAGGGAGCAGGCAATGTCAAGTCGTCAAGAGGCAACCCACCGGAGGAGACACTGCACTGCTGCCAAGTCACTTCGGTGGAGTTCAGTGGCGCCTGTTCTGATCCAACATACGCAGGACACCACCTGCTAAACTCCCTCCCGTCCCTACCCCCCCCCTCCCCCCCCCTCCCCCCCCCTCCCCCCCCTCCCCCCTCCCTCCCCCCCCCCCCCCCCCCACGACACAAAATAAATTGAGTGCAGAGTGAGGAGCTGTCCCTCCAGAGAGCACCACCACGTCCGTCCAACGACAGCCCCCACGAATTTGCCGATACCAGTCACCTTGACGGAACCAAACCAAGGCCAGAGACATGTAGAGGACATCAAAATTGAGGTCACCATGACAGCAGGGCATGAAGGGCCACAGAATTTGAGACTTTCTTTTAATGCTGACTGACGAGAATTTGGGTGATGAAAATGATTCTTCGGATTTCCGTTCAGCTCTGCGACTGCATGAAAGGGCTGTACACTACGCTTACTTTCATGATATATCCCGGCGTCAACCAGGCCCGAGAAATACAGACAGACACCTGCAGTGTTTGTCACCTCCTCTTATTCTCCTCGTCCTTGTCCTCCCCTCCTCCTCCTCCTCCTCTCTTCTTCTCTTCTTCTTCTTCTTCTTCTTCTTCTTCTTCTTCTTCTTCTTCTTCTTCTTCTTCTTCTTCTTCTTCTTTGAAATTGTTATATTGATGTTATTTTGTAATTCGATGTTACCTTACTTTTTAAATTGTAGTTATTGTGGGAAGAATTGTAAAAAGGCCTTCAATGAGCCTAATTCTCAACCCATTAAAGATTCATTCATAAAGATGCATTCATTCATTCATTCATTCATTCATTCATTCATTCTTCTTCTTCTTCTTCTTCTTTTCTTCTTCTTCTTCTTCTTCTTCTTCTTCTTCTTCTCTTCTTCTTCTTTTTTCGTTTCATCTTTCACCAGAGGAATGGACTCGGCTCAAAATACGTGATATCAAATAGAGACAAATTCCTGAGAAGCTTTTTTGAAGAAGCGTAAAGATTCCTGAGAGAAGAGAGAGAGAGAGAGAGAGAGAGAGAGAGAGAGAGAGAGAGAGAGAGAAGAGAGAGAGAGAGAGAGAGTAAAGAAAAAAAGGACAAGTCTGTACGCAGCGACACCTCCTTGGTGCTTTCAAGTGAAACTAAATACACTTAAAGCTGACATGCACTTTGATCAAAATGATCTTTTAATTTGAAGAAAATCGTCTTGTTTTGCCAGATCTTTCTATTAAAGAACATCTCGGTGAAGAAGTCTGATGATTTGTGTTTCATTTTTAATTTCTGAAGCAGCATATACCTCTCAAACCCTGCTAAGGATGTGAATTATGGTTTCACAAGAAAAACAGAGTGAAAACATTCGGATAAGATAAATGTATTAAAGATAGAAAAGTTCAGAGTTCACAGAAAGACAGAGTGAAGATTTTTGGATGATATAAATGTATTAAAGATGAAGGTTCACAGAATAGAAGAGTAAAGACTCTCGGATAATAGAAATGTTTCACAGATAAAAGTTCACAGAAAAGAAGAGTGGAGATATTCAGATAATAGAAATGTTTCACAGATAAAAGTTCACAGAAAGGAAGAATGAAGATATTCAGATAATAGAAATGTCTCAAAGATAAAAGTTCCCAGAAAGGAAGAATGAAGACATCCGGAGAATAGAAGTGTCTCAAAAACAGACAACAGGGTCATTGTGCCCAACGTCTGCCACGGTCGCACGCTTGCCTGTAAACATCTTCCCTTGTGTGTGGTCCCGAGTTCATTATAGTATTGTTCGTGAATTGGTATCCCGGGACAAATTTCCTGGGTGCATTTGCTCGTGTATGCACGTTTTGAGGATGAAGCAACATGCCACAGATTGAGGGGCTTCTGATGTTACTGTCGAATTTGTGTGTGTGTGTGTGTGTGTGTGTGTGTGTGTGTGTGTGTGTGTGTGTGTGTGTGTGTGTGTGTGGTGTGTGTGTGTGTGAGTGTGTGTGTGTGTGTGTGTGTGTGTGTGTGTGTGTGTGTGTGGTGTGTGTGTGTGTGTGTGTGTGGTGTGTGTGTGTGTGTGTGTGGTGTGTGTGTGGTGTGTGTGTGTGTGTGTGTGTGTGTGTGTGTTAGAGAGAGAGATGAGAGAGAGAGAGAGAGAGAAAGAGAGAGAGAGAGAGAATGAGTTAAAAAAATATCAAATGCACGCTTTAATCATGGATGAAAACTGAAAGGGGTACAGAGGGTGGAAAGATAGGGCTCCATTAGAGACTGAAGCAAGGAAAAGAAGGCACAGGGGAGAACGCAGGATGGAAAGGAAGAAGGAAGACAAGGCGGAAGAAAAGGGTGGATGAGGGAAAGACAGCGAAAAGGAAAGAAGAACGACACGGATGAGGGGAAGAAAGGGAACGGGAAGAAAGAAATGGAGAAAATGATGTACAGGATGAGATAAAGACGGAAAGAAGGAAAAGAGATAGATGAGAGAAAGACAGAAGAAAAGTGGAAAGGAAGGACTGGGTGAGGATGGACAGGATGAAGGAACGGGAAAAAAAAGGGTGCAGGGCTGTGAAGAAAAAGAAAAGAGCGAAAGAAAGATGGGCGCAGGGTGAAAAACGGAGAGGGTGAAGGAAAGGCAGGAAGCAGAGCACGGGAGAAAGAAGGAAGAAAGGAGGAATGAACATCAGTGCAGAGGGACGGTGCAGGATGAAAGAAAGGAAGAAAGAAAGAAAGAAAGAAGAGAAAAGAAGAAAGGAAAAAAAGAGAAAAGAAAGAAAGAAAGAAAGAAAGAAAGAAAGAAAGAAAGAAAGAAAGAAAGAAGAAAGAAGGGAATTTGAAAATGGGGTAGGAGTGAAAGGGAAAAGGCCTCATAAAGAGGAAGGAAAAGATGGGGAAAGGATGGGTTGAAAGGAAGAAAGAAATGAAGCGAAGGAGCGAGAAAGGACAGATGGAGGAAAGAAGGAAAGGGATAAAAAGAAAAAAAAGAAAGAGGGATAGGGAAGTGACAAGAAGCATCAGGGTTAATGGACTGATGAAAGGACAGAGACAATAGTAACAAGATGCAAAGCATATAAACGTACTCCCAGTTTATCTTGAATACGCGTGAGATATTCCATAAAGAGGAAAAACCGTTTTGGCCGTTTAGCCGTTAGTAATGGCTATTCTGGTAAACATGGGCCAGCATCTGTGACCCATAATGAACATGCCTTCAAATTTTCAGAAAGATCAGCCAAATACTTTCTGAGATTTTCCATAAAGAAAAAAAAACTGTTATGGGCGTTATAGCCGTTAGTAACGGCTATAACGGTAAAAAAATAAAACATCGGGCATGAGCCGTGACCCATAAGGAGCATACCTACAAATTTTCAGAAAGATCGGCTAAGTACTTTCTGAGATATTCCATAAAAAAGAAAAATCGTTATGGGCCGTTTATAGCCGTTAGTAAAATAACACATCGTGCATGATCCGTGACCCATAATGAACATACCTTCAAATTTTCAGAAAGATCAGCCACATACTTTCTGAGATATTCCATAAAGAAGAAAAACCGTTATGGCCGTTAGTAAAGGCCGTAGCGGTACTAAAACATCGGGCATCATCCGTGACTATAATGAACATACCTACAAATTTTCAGAAAGATCGGCCCGGTAGTTTTGTCTGGAGCGAGTGGAACACGTTTTGACCACGGACGATCGGACAGACACCACACACACACACACACACACACACACACACACACACGCACATACAAACACACACACACACACACACACACACCACACACACACACACACACACACACACACACACACACACACACACACACACACAACACACACACACACACACACACACAGCATTTCTTCGTTCCCATTGTAAAGTACTCGCCAAATACTGGTAGAACAAAAAGAGAGAAGAAAAAAAAGAAACTGAACATAATACTGCAAAGCATGAAAGAAAGGGATAACGACAGACAGAAAAAAAAGAGAAAAAGTGATAGGTATAGGACACGGTGAAGGAAAGAAAGAAAGGAAGTAAAACATGACAAAAAATGCAGGAAAAGTACAAAGGGAAGAAGAAAGAAAGACAGACGGTAAAACATAAGACGAGGGAGGCACAGGACAGAATGAAGGAAAGTAAGATAACAAGAAATGCAAAAGAAAAAAAAGGAGAGAAGAAATGAGCGAATTAAGAGAAGGAGGGAAAGAAGGAAGAAAAGAGAGAAACAGAAGAAAAAAGTTCACAAAAGTCTAGGCCTGTTCATGCAGTTCACTCATAACGCGGTTATTTTCCATTATAGGAAAAGAAAATTATCACAGTTTTGTCATCCATTCATTATACAGGGTCGAACTTTAATTAAGGACCACTTATACACAGTCTCACAAAACATAGAAAGAAAAACCGACAAACGACAGAAACTTTATAAATGTTTAATTTCATTATCAGTGAACAACATTTTGTCACTGTCATCGAAAAAATCATTCTTTCTGATTAGACAGGGGAGCCTGAATGAGACTACCCCCCAAAATGACATTCACAAAAAAAGTGTTTCTTTACAGTCTGATCAAAACCGAGTGTGCCCCCCTCGTAATGCCACACAATCCACACAGCACTGCCTCATGGTGTTGACTGTTCTTGTAATGAGTGCCTGGGGGAGGTTTGCCCACTCCTGCTGCAGGTAGTGCAGCAGCTCCTGTCGATTTGCCGGAACAGGGTGATTTTCTTGAACTCTCCTCCCAAGCTCGCCCCAGATGTTCTCAATAGGGTTCATGTCCGGCTGTTTGCCGGCCATGGCATCCTGGTGATGCCAGCTTGCACCACAAAAGTGTTCACGGCTCGACAACGATGTGGGGTGGCATTATCGTCCATGAACACAGCCTGAGCCCCAATCTGCTGGAGTGCTGGGACAACCAAAGGCCGTAAAATCTCCTGCAGGTAGCGTTGGCCGTTCAGGTTGCCATCCACATGGTACAGGGGAGTCTTGTGGTGACTGCTGATCCCCCCCTCCCCCATACCATGACAGAGCCACCACCAAAAGCGACGACCTCCTGGATGACGTCATCTGCCAGCTGCTCCCTGGGACGCCGCCACACCCGAATGCGTCCATCTCGTGGCTTCAACTGGAACTTGGACTCATCGGTGAAAAGCACCATCCGCCACTGAGCCCGAGTCCATGTTCGATGAGCTGTGCACCAGGCCAGGCGACGTGCCCGGTGGGCCGCAGTCAGTTTTGGTTTCCGGACTGGGCGCCTTGCTCAAAGGTTGGCAGCATTGAGGCGCCGCCGTATGGTCATCTCACACACTGCTGTGTTAGTGGCAGCTTGGAGCCGACGCCTGATGGTGTTGGAGGTGGTGGTCCTGGTCCGAAGAGCATGTCCGCGGATGAACCTGTCATCTCTTGCAGTGGTCTTCTTTGGCTGGCCTGGACGGGGTCTCTCTTTGACAGTTTCCAGTGGCTTGAAAACGTTCTCTCAGCCGAATGATGACGGAGTGGGACACTTGTAGTCTTCTGGCCACTTCTCGAACGCCAACTCGATCCTGCAGCCATGCAATCGCCCGGGTCCGGTCAAAATCAGACATCTTGCGTCTTGGAGGCATTTTTGTGTTATGAAGAATTATGCACGTTGGGCTGCTTTTAGGGGCATTCCAGTCAGTAAAATGCTCTGCAATGCATTGGTTTTTGCACGTGCATTGGAATTTCAGTGCAAAACCGTTTGAAGCAGTGTTCACTCTTGCTTAAAAAACAAGCAATTTTGACAACAATCTGCAACTTTCAACCACCCCCCCCCCCCCCCCTGCATGCCGCACGTGACAATAAGACAGCTTTCGCAAGCTTTGCGGAATACTCTGTTAACCCCTTAAACCTTTCCCAGTCGAATTCTTCGAAAAAATGCATTGCTTGTATTTTTGGCCAATTTAAAAAGAAAGGGCCTTTTTTCGGGTGGTCCTTAATTAAAGTTCGACCCTGTACTTCCTCTGCACAGGTTGACGAGAAAATAACAAGCTAAGACCCAAGTCACCTCTAATCATACTGATGACGTATGAGAGTGTCTGCGTATGAGTGTGTAGGTAAATGGCGGGAAGAAGGGGGGTGGAGAAGGAGAGGCGGATGGAGGAGGGTTGACAGGAAATATTCACAGACTTTTTCCTCTCCCCGTATTTGCCCTGCATAGCGTGGGGAGGAAATGACAAGTCGCGGATCATGTCGCTTCTAATCATGATGACGACATGTGTGGGTGCTATCAACAACAAACAAAATTGTGATGACACTGAAGATACAGTTGGAATCAAGCCATGGTGTGTGTGTGTGTGCGTGTGTGTGTGTGTGTGTGTGTGTGTGTGTGTGTGTGTGTGTGTGTGTGTGTGTGTGTGTGTGTGTGTGTGTGTGTGTCTGTGTGTGCGTGTGTGTGAGTGTCTGTCTGTCTATCTGGCTGGCTGTCTTTCAGTCTGCCTCTGTATATCTGTGTCTGTGGAGGATGGAGAACTAGGTGGATAAAGGACGGAAAGAAAATAGAATAGGAGACAGAGGATGGTTGAAGGAATACAGAAAGGAAGGAGAAAATGAGAAAGAGGTGGATGATGGAAAGAAAGAGAAAGGGGAGAAAAGAAGGAAGGAAATAAAATACAGGATGATATAAAGAAGAGAACGGGAGGGGAGGGATAAGAATGGATGAGGGAAAGAAAGAACAAAGAAGAAATGAACGACTCCACGAAAACATTGACAGGACGAAGGAAACAAAGAAAGAATGAGTGACCCTTAAAAAAGCAAAAGAAGGAAAGATCTAGAGACGAAAAACAGGCGAAGGAAAGAAAGGAAAAATGAAGAGAGCAAGAATCAAGAAAGAAGGGAATGAACATGACGAAGAGGGACAGTGCAGGGTGAAAGAAAGGAAGAAAGAAAAGAAAAAAGAAAGTAGGGAATTTTGAAATAATGGAAGGATGAAGCGAAGAAAGAAATCATAAAGAAACAAAAACAGAAGGAAAGGAAGTAATGGGGTGGAAGGAAGGAAGGAAGAAAGAAAGCGAAGAAATGGGAATGAAAGAGGACAGTTGAAAGAAAGGAGCAAAGAAGACAAGAGGGATGGGAGGGGGGAGAAGCATAGAGGATGACTAAATGATGAAAGGATGAAAAAACATGCATAGAAAGATTTTATAAAAACTGAAAATACACTTGCAAAGTATTAAAGAAAGGAATAAAGACACACAAAAAGGAAAAGGAGAAAGGTGCGGGACAGCATGAGGGAAAGAAAGAAAGTAGGAAAGGCACCAACAAATAGAGGAAAGGTACATAAGAAACATGAACTACAGACAAAACAATAAAGAAGAGAGAGCTACAAGACAGGATGAAAAAAAAGAAACGAAAATGCTAAAAAAAAAAAAAGTACAGGAAAAAGAACAAGAGAGAAGAAATGAGGGCATTCCGATAAGGATGGAAAGAAAGAAGGAAAGACAAAAAAAAAAAAGAGAGAAAATAAATTCCCAGACTTGGTCATGTTCTTCGCTTCTAACCTGGTTATTATCAATTATAGGAATAGGAAAATCACGAACTTTTTCTTCACCCATTCATTATACATCCCCTGCACAGGTCGACGAGGAGACAACAAACTAGGAGCCACGTCACTTCTGATCATGCTGATGACGTGTGAGAGTGTCTGCCTATGAGTGTGTATGTAGGTAAATGGCGGAAGAAGGGGGGTGGAGAAGGAGAGACGGATGGAGGAGGGTTGACAGGAAATATTCACAGACCTTTCCTCTCCCTCCATTTGCCCTGCATAGCGTGGGGAGGAAATGACAATCGCGGGTCATGTCGCTTCTAATCATGATGACGACATGTGTGGGTGCTATCAACAACAAACAAAATCGTGATGACACTGAAGATACCGTTGGAATCAATCCATGGTGTGTGTGTGTGTGTGTGTGTGTGTGTGTGTGTGTGTGCGTGCGTGCGTGCGTGCGTGCGTGCGTGCGTGCGTGGTGCGTGCGTGCGTGCGTGCGTGTGTGTGTGTGTGTGTGTGTGTGTGTGTCTGTGTCTGTGTCTGTGTCTGTGGTGGTGTGTCTGTGTCTGTCTGTGGAGGAGGGGAGGGGCAGATAAAGGAAAGGAAGAAGGAAGAATAGGAGAAAAAGGATGGCTGAAGGATAACAGAAAACAGGAAGAAAATGTCAAAGAGATGGTTGAGGGATAGAAGGAGAACTGGAAGAAAGGAAGGAGGAAAAATAGAAAGAATGAAAGAAAGGGGGAATGAAAACAATGCTGGTGGTGCAGGATGAAAGAAAGGACGACAGAAAAGAAAAGAAAGAAGGGAGTTTGAAAATAACGGAGGGATGAAACGAAGAAAGGAATCATTAAAGAAGAAAAAAAGAGAAGGTAAAGAAATAATGGTGTGAAAGGAAGAAACAAAGAAAGCGAAAAACAGGAGTAAAAAAAAAAAGATACAGGAAAGAAAGAAAGGGAAAACAAAGAACCAAAGAGGGATAGAATAGGGAAAAGAAGTAAAACAGCTAATAGAATAGAATGAAAGGATTAAAAAGAACATTAAGACGAGGAGACAAAAGAGAAACGAAGAAACTGAAAATACTGTTGCACAGTATAAAAGAGAGGACTAAGGACAGACAAAAAGAACAAAGAGACAAAGGTACGGACAGGGGGATGGGGAAGGAACGAAGGGGAACAAAAGGTGTGTTTTTTTTAAATAGAGGAAAACTACATAAGACACAAAAATGAACGACCGACAGAAAAGAAAAGAAAAAGAAAAGTACAGGTCAGGATGAAAGAAAGAAAGAAAGAAAGAAAAGAAGAGGAAAATACGCAAAACGAAATGAAGGAAAAGTACTTAGAGAGAAGAAATGAGGTGATTAAGAGAAGGATGGAAAGAAAGAAAGAGAAGGAAAAGTTCACCACGTCCAGACCTGATCATGTCTTTCACTGCTAGCGTGGCTATTACCCATCACCGGAACAGAAAAACCACAAACATTTTTTTTCATCCATTCATTATATTTCCCCTGCACAGGTCGACGAGGAGATAGCAAGCCAGGAGCCACGTCACTTCTCATCATGCTGATGACGTGTGAGAGTGTCGGTGTATGAGTGTGTCGGTAAATGGCGGGAAGAAGGGGGGGGGGTGGAGAAGGAGAGACGGACGGAAGGAGGATTGAGAGGGAAGTTCACAGACTTTTCCCTCTCCCTGTATTTGCCCTGCATAATAAGGGTGTGGGTGGCGGGGGGGGGGGGGGGGGGGGGGGGGGGCGGGAAATTACAAGTCTCGGATCAAGTCGCTTCTAATTATGATGACGACATGTGTCGGTGGTATGAGAAAAGAATTGCAGTGACACTGAAGATACAGTTGGAATCAAGCCATGGTGTGTGTATGTGTGTGTGTGTGTGTGTGTGCGCGCGCGCGCGCGCGTGGTGTGTGTGTGTGTGTGTGTGTGTGTGTGTGTGTGTGTGTGTGTGTGTGTGTGTGTGTTGTGTGGTGTGTCTGTGTCTGTGTCTGTGTCTTCATCAGTGTGTCTGTGTCTGTACAGGAGGCGGGGGGGGGGGGGGGGGGGGGGGGGCAGATAAAGGAAAGCAAGAACGAAGAATAGGAGAAATGGATGAATAATGAAAATACGGAAAGGAGGAAGAAAGTGAGAAAGAAATGGATGAAGGGGAGGGGGGCGAATAAAGTACATGATGAGATAAAGAAGGAAAGAAGAAGGGGGAAAGGATATGATGATGAGGCAAGAAAGAAAAAAGAGGAAATGAAAGATTGCATGAAAAGCTGGACAGGATGAAGGAAAGAAAGAAAGGATGTGCAGCTTTGTAACAAAGGAAAAGAGCAAAAGACAGAAGGATACAGGGCGAATAACAGACAAGAGAAAGGACAGAAAGGAAGGATGAAAAGGAACAAGAATCTAGGAAAGAGGGAATGAAAATAGACGAAGAGGGGCAGTGGAGGATGAAAGAAAGGTAAGAAAGAAGAGAAAAGATGAAAGAAGGAAATTTGTAAGTAATGGAGGCTGAAACGAAGAAATCAATCATTAAAGAAGAAAAAACAAAGGAAAAGAAGAAAGGATCGGAAGGAAGGAAGGAAGAAAGTGGTGAAGAAATGGGAGTAAAAACGGACAGATGAAGGAAAGAAAGAAAGAAAGAATAAAGAAGGAAAGAGGGGGGGGAGAGAAAAGAAGCATAAAGCTTAATTGAAAGATGAAAGATTGAAAAAACATTAACAGAAAGAGAAGCAGAAAAAGGAAGGAATTGAAAATGCAGTTGCAAAGTAATAAAGAGAGGAAGAAAGACAGACAAAAAGGCAAAGCTAAGGGGAGGGTAGGAAAAGAAAGAAAGGAAGAAAAACCCCAGGAAAAAAAAGAGAGAAAAGTACTTACGAGAGAAGAATGAACGACAGACAGAAAAAAGAAAGATGAGAGAGGTACAGGATAGAGTGAAAGAAAGAAAGAAAAGAAGAAAAATGCAGAAAAATAAAAGAGGAAACTTCCTAGGAAAGAAGAAATGAGGCAATTAAAGAAGGATGGAAAGAAAGAAAGTTAAAAAAAAAGACAGAAACAGCAAAAATATCAATCCAGTCCCGGTCTGTCGAGTACTTCGCTCCTAACGTGGTATTATCCATTACAGGAATGGAAGAAACTTTTTTTTTTCATCCAGTCACTATACTTCCTCTTACACAGGGTGACGAGGAACCACAAGCTAGGAGCCAGGTCACTTCAGATCATAGCGATGACATGTCAGTGTACCTGGTGTGGGTGCTTCAGGAGATGGCGGGAAGAAGGGTGTGGGGAGGGAGCTTGTGGCTGGGGGTGCAGGGGGGGAGAGGGGAAGGGGATGGACAGGAAAAACCACAGACTTTTTTTTTTTAGCTGTCCCTCTATCCCCTGTGAAGGGTCTGAGGTAGAAATGACAGATCGCGTACTGGATTACTTCAATCGTGGTGACGACATAGGGGGGGGGGGGGGAGGTGGAGGGAGGTGGAGGGAGGGGGGAGGGGGTACGACAAGAAATCGTAATGACACCAAAGATACAGTTGGAATCAAGCCACGGTGGTTGTGTGTGGGTGTGTGTGTGTGTGTGTGTGTGTGTGTGTGTGTGTGTGTGTGTGTGTGTGAGTGATGTGTGTGTGAGTGATGTGTGAGTGAGTGAGTGAGTGAGTGATGAGTGTGTGTGTGTGTGTGAGTGAGTGAGTGAGTGAGTGAGTGAGTGAGTGTGTGTGTGTGTCTGTCCTGTCTGTCTGTCTACCTGTTTGTGTCTGTGGAGGAGGGAGGCGGGATAGATAAAGGAGAGAAGAGAGAAGATGAGGAGGAAAAAAAAAGATGTATGAATGGAATACAGAAAGGAGAAAGAAAATGAGAAAGAGACGGGCAAGGAGAGAAAGAGAACGGGAAGAAACAAAGGGATGAGGAGGTAACAGAACAGAGAATGAGATAAAGAATGAAAGAAGGAGAGAGCCGGGATAAGGACGAATGAGAGCAAGGGGGAATAAAGAGGAAACCAACGACTCCATGAAAAGATGGACGGTGTGAAGAAAACAAAGAAAGGATGTGTGACTGAAAAAAAAGCAAAGAGCAAAAGACAGAAGGATGCAGGGGAAAAACAGACAAGATGATGGACAGAAAGAAAAGGGGTGAAAAAAAACAAGAATTAAAGGGAAAAAGGAATGAACATAAATGAAGGGACGGTGCAGGTGAAAGAAAGGAAGAAAGTAGAGAAACGAAGGAAGAAGAGAGTTTGAAGGAAGGAAAGACAGAGAGAGGTAAAGAAGGAATGTGCGAAGACGGACTGGGATGACGCAGGAAGTATGATCAATCTTTACATTACACGCTCTGCAACAAAGCCCCATAGCCAGGCGTCTCTGTATGATGTGTCTGGAGCGAACATCAAAGCCAGGAGTTAATATGGGATTGAGATGGAAGGGCTTTGACTAACGGAAAGTTTACAAAGAGAGAGAGAGAGAGAGAGAGAGAGAGAGAGAGAGAGAGAGAGAGAGAGAAGAGAGAGAGAGAGAGATAGAGAGAGAGAGGAGAGAGAAATACAGAGAGATTTTTAAGAGAGAGCGAGAGAGAGGCGAGGAGGGAGGGAGGGAGGGAGAGAAAAAGAGAGGGAGTTTGAGAGAGAGAGAGAAGACAGAGAGACAGAGACAGAAAGAGACGGACAGACAGACAGACATAGGTGAGAGAGACAGAGAGATAGACAAACAGAGACAGAAAGAGACAGACAGACATAGACAGAGTGAGAGAGAGACAGAGAGATAAAAAGGAATGGAGGGGAAAGGAGAGCAGGAATGGAAGTTCTCCAAATATGAAAAGAATTCTGGTTATGCTTCTTCTCTTCTTCTTCTTCTTCTGCTTCTTCTCCTCCTCCTCCTCCTCCTCCTCCTCCTCCTCCTCCTCCTCCTCCTCCTTCCTTCCTCCTCCTCCCCTCCTCCTCCTTCTTCTTCTTCTTCATCTTCTTTGTTTGTTTCTTTCTTTGTTTGTTTTTTTCTTTCTTTCTTTCCTTCCTTCCCTCCCTCTTTCCTTCATTCCTTTATTCCTTCCTTTCTGCTGCTCCTCCTCCTTTTTTGTTCTTCTACTTTTGCCTTTTCTTCCTTCCTTCTCTCCCGTCATTTTCTCTTCAAGTCCTCTTTCCTCTTCTTCGCCTGTCCACAATTCTCAGGTTGACCACAAGTGAGACTGTTATGATCATGGCAGTGTTTGATCCTACATGAAGACTGCAACAGGAGGCGGGGGGAGGGGGGATAGAAGAGGATGTTTGTTATGTGTGTGTGTGTCACCCATCCCACCAGCAGACAATGTAAGTCTTTGAAATCCGCGTGCAATTTATTTTATTTCAATGCATGAATTTCAAACGCGGGACTTCAATCCTAAGCACCATCCCAAAGAGCTTGGTTATGTTGGAATCTTCACAACTGTTGACTCTGTAGAACGAAACCTAGCATCTAACTTCGCTGTTTCATGTGGGAACTCAACCAATGATCCTTGCATTAAGAAAGCGCTGGCTTTCATCTTTCCTCATTGACTGAGGGGTTGGGGAGGGGGGGGTATAATAGCTTGTGGATGGAAGCGGAGAGACCGTTCCATTAACCGTGAGGGCAAAGAGACTCGTAACTACAGTCTTACTTCTTTAACTTCGTTAACATACGAACAACATTTTTTGCAGATAATAAGAACATCCCAGAGCAGATCAATACTTCATAAATTACAAGCTAGACTTCCTGGTGTGTTCTGAAGATAAGTTCCAGTTATTTGTGATAACAATGGCGTGGAAAAATGAGATGAAAGAGCCAAAGAAAAGTAGTCAACATGGAAAACGTGTTAACAAGGAACGTACGAAGATGTCTAAATCATCACACTTTTCAGAGCACTTTCTTCATGTAACGACGCACATGCATTCGGTCAAAGAGGGAAATCACCGACAGGTGTCCCCACAGGGTTATCGTTATCAAAACTGATACGATGCACATGTCAATCCTGTGACTGTTATGTCCATTGCTTTCCCCTTCGTTCGGTGAGTTGTTTGTCTGTCAAACCAGTTTCAACTGGAACAGACGGAGGTGTTTATGTGGTTCAAGTGCCGTCCTGTTAAAGTTTGGAGCGGATCCAGCTCTAACAGCCGTCAAGGATCCGTTCAGGGAGATCCCTTTACACATATACCGCATCACGTGAGTAAGAAAACAGACGCAGTTCAGAGTGAGAAAAGGTGTTAAAAATTCGACTGTATATCAGGAACTCAGTTGCAATGCAGAGAGAGAGAGAGAGAGAGAGAGAGCCAGAAAGAACGAAGAGAGAGAGAGAGAGAGAAGAGAGAAACGGAGCCTAGGGGGATGCAGGAGAGAGAGAGAGAGAGAGAGAGAGAGAGAGAGAGAGAGAGAAGAAGAAGAACGACAGAGAGAGAGAGAGACAGACAGACAGACAGAGAGAGAGAGAGGAGAGGGAGAGAACAGATCAGACAGAAGACACGAGAGAGAGAGAGACGAGGAGAGAGAGAGAGAGAGAGAGAGAGAGAGAGAGAGAGAGAGAGAGAGAGAGAGAGAGAGAGAGAGAGAGAGAGAGCAGCTCAAACAATTTCATGTTTACTAACCTTTAAACAACGGACAGAAAAGTTTGCAAGCAAGATTCTTACGCATACTCCCTTACCAATTTTAAATTACGCTTGTTTTTTTATTAATAGCTGTTATTCACTCATCCATAACTTTATGTTTGTTTACATGTTTTTCATTCCTTAAGGTTCAACATGACAGTTCAAAATAGGCCTGATCACTATAAATAAGAGAAACAGTTTCAAATCAGATTTCAGTATCTTCATTTCACTTTTTTCTGTGAGGAGAGAAGAGATATAGTTTATATCTATTCGTGCGTACTTTGATTTTTTTTCTCTGCTCTTTCCTACTGTTTTGCATTGTTTTTTGTTTGTTTGTTTTGCTTTGCAGGCTTTGCTTGTTTGTTCTCTTTTGTATTTCTTTGGTGTCTTTTATGGTTGGTGGTTGTGAATTTGATTTTTTTTTTCGGATCTTGTATTCAATATGACAAAAGAAATTAAGCTTCTTCTTCCTCGTTCGCCATCCCGTTAGATGAGCAGCCCGGTGTCCTCGATGAAGGCTGCCGTCCGTCGCAGCTCCTCCAGGGTGCCGTACAGCTTGGCTTCCACTGCTGTCGGTGTTGGCCAGTACTTTCTCCTGGATGCTGCATACGTCGTACAGACTTGAAGGTGTGGTCAGTTGTCATTGGTCCCTCACACAAGGGCACTCTCCACTCTGTCCAATGCCAAATCTTGTGTGCATGTGGTGGAGCAGGCGAGTGTGTCCAGTCCTCAGGCGGAAGATCTTGACCGTTCCCGTCGTCCCAGCAAATGGTATGTGTCTTCTGGTTGTATTTGGGATGCAGGAGGCGCCATTTTATTCCTTGTTGTGCCTTGATGATTGTCCTAATTTCATCGTATGACACCAGGTTGTTGGCCTGCTCCTTCTGTGCACCGTCTTTTGTCAGAATGTCCGCTTTTTCATTGCCTCTGATGCCACAGTGTGCTGGTACCCAACACAAGGCTTGTCTGGCACCTTGAGGAGCATCAGCTGCTGAGCCCTGAACAGGCAGGCTTTCCGCCAACACAGATCAACAGAAGACCAGATCACATTCATCACGCAAAGCATTGAGGACGCTTTCCAAGAAAAGAAGAACACGCTTGCTGTCTGGATTGACATGGAGAAGGCGTTCGACAAAGTCTGGAAGGACGGACTTAGGCTCAAACTACGGCGATGTGGTGTGTCTGTGAGGATGTACACCTGGATCAGCCAGTACCTACACAACCGCCAAGCCCGAGTCAAGATTCAGGGCCAGAAAAGCAAGAGAAGGTGCTGAGACAGGGAGTACCACAAGGAGGAGTCCTTTCGCCAACGCTGTTCCTCATCTTCATAGATGACATCGTCAGAGAACTGCCAAAAGGGGTCAGAGGAGCGATCTACGCAGATGATCTGGTGCTTTGGTGCTCTGAAGAGTACACCACCACAGCACAGGTACGCCTCCAGACTGCGCTCAACAAAATCAGCGACTGGACCAAGGAATGGCTTGTCTCTGTCAGCTCAAGCAAAACAACCTACACAGTCTTCAGCCTATCCAGCAAGAAGCAAGAGGCGAAGCTGACACTGAACAACCAAAGGCTTGCAGAGGAACCCACACCTACCTACCTGGGAGTGACCTTTGACCGCAGGCTCACTTGGAAACAGCAGATCACCAGATGCTGTAGCAAGGCCAAGTTGAGACTGGCGATCATGAGGAAACTTGCGGGGACGGACTGGGGCTGACGAACGTATCCTGAAGAGACTCTATACAGGGAGAGTCCGACCTGTAGTTGAGTACGGGACGTCAGCATGGGCATCAGCTGCAAAGTCTAACCTCGACCATCTCAATAAGATACAGAACCAAGCTCAGCGTGTCATAATTGGCGCCATAGATCCACCCCAATCCTGAAGATGGAAGAGACCACTGGGCTACAGTCATTGGAGGACAGAAGGGACACAAAGATCCTCATCCAAGCAGCAAAATTCAAACGCCTTGAAAACCATCCAATGAACAACAGAATGAGCAGACCCATCAAAAGCCGGTTGAAAAGAGGCAGCTTCATCCACCAGTCAATACGCCTTGAAAGAAATTAAGCGTCAGGCGAACGTTATGCTAAGCGGATTGTTAGATTCACTTGTAATTTGTTTTGATTAATTTTCGTTCTGTCTTGGTTCTTGGTTGCTTTTATTTCATTTCATTCACTCGTATGTATAAACAAAGTGAGTCTATGTAGTAAAGCAGTTTCTTCTCTCTCTCTCTCTCTCTCCTCTCTCTCTCTCTCTCTCTCTCTCTCTCTCTCTCTCCTCTCTCTCTCCTCTCCCCCTCTCTCTCTCTCTCTCTCTGTATCGTGTTGAGTGTGTGTGTGTGTGTTGTGTGTGTGTGTGTGTGTGTGTGTGTGTGTGTGTGTGTGGTGTGTGTGTGAGAGTGTGTGTGTGTGTGTGTGGTGTGTGTGTGTGTGTGTGTGTGTGTGTGTGTGTGTGTGCTCGTCTCTGTATGTTTTGTGTGTCTGTGGTAAATGGAATTAGTTTTCAGTGAGAACAAGCAACAAGGTAATCAAACCAGGAAGAATGATGAAAATTGTCAAGACATTTCCAACAGTCCCCCACGTGAAAATGTCACCGAGACATAACGGCGGTAAATCGGCGATTAATATTTCAGCTCTTCTTCAATTATTAAACATTTCACATTTTCTGCGACATTTTGATCCCATTGCTTATACAGACAGAATACATGTTCAATCATATTACATGCCTTTTTTTTAACAGATATGAAGTTTCAAAAGGGAGTGACTGAGGACGGAAAATAAAGCAAAATTTAGAAAGGAAGGGGGTTAGTTACCTCTCGGGACATAGACAAACAAAGTACAGGACAAGACACAATGCATTTCGACCTCTTGGGTCTTCTTCAGGTGAAAGCAAATAACATTTAGGACAGACAAAAGATGGTGAGGCGAATAGGAGAAGATAATGGTTTCTCGTTCTTCGTTTTCACTGTCCTAAATGTTTGCTGATGATGCACATTTTGAATGCATATGAGATCAGTCGGTGACAAAAAAGAAACTGACACTAACGTGTCTGATTGAATCAGAACTTATGAACTTTTCACACAGAGATACAGGCAGGTGGGTTTTTGCGTATTCGTCAGAGATTCTGACTGCTACTTTGAACAGCACAGACGTGGGAGAATTTTGTTTAATGAGGAAATGTGGGGTGAAAAGGGTGGGATGACTGTTCCATAGGGCGTTGAAGAAATCACAAGACAGCAACACGTGCTAGGATGTGAGAGTTTGCTCTATCGTCTTCTAATGCTCATGCTGACCGCCACGTGCAAGTTCTGTGTTAGTGGGTTGGCGTTGTTGGAATTGTATCTACATCCCCTCTCTCTCTCCACCGCTCAACCTGTGCCCTTAATCCCACTGTTGCACAAACATTTCATTCCATCTCGTTTTCCTAATTTCGTTTGTTTTGATTCCTTGCATGGATATGTTATATTTTGTTTTATCTTACTGTATTTCAGTTCCTTTTGTTCCGGCTTTGCATATTTAATGATTTTTTGTAATGTTTCAAAACGGAGTGACTGAGGGGGAAATGAAGCCAAATTTAGAGAAAGAGAGGGCTTAGTTGCCGCCAAGAACATAGACAAACGTACAAAGTTGTGTCTTGTCCTATACTTGTCTATGTCCTTGGCGGCAACTAACCCCCTCTCTTTCTAGATGTTCTTATGTTGTATGCTTTGTTTGGTTTTATTCTGGTGGATTAGAATTGGGTATTATGTTTCATTTTATCACGTTTAATCCCTCTCAGAAATGTCCTCACATCTTAACAAAATGATAAACTACGGTGGCCTTTTTTTTTTAGCAGAGGGAGTATGGAGGGGAGGGAGGGAGGAGGGTAGATGATCGAATGCTGTGCTTAGCTTTACTTTTTCAATTCTTTTCTCTGCTTCATTAGATTTATACTCTCATTTTATTTCCCGGATCTTCTCTAGTTGTTACTACCCTTTCAGGCAAGCCTATCCTTCTTTATATAGCTTGAGATGTAAACAGCATGATCGATGAGTTAGTAAACAGCAATGATGGGTATGAGATGTAAACAGCATGATGGATGGTGTTGTTTGTTTGTTTTTTGTGTGTCTCCTTGTTTCGTGTTGCTTTTTTTCTTCTCACAATTTATCCACATTTTTTCCTCTCATTGTTTTTTGTCTTTTTCTAGTTCCATGTGCAAAAAAAAAAAAAAAACCACGTGAGCTGTTGTTTCACTTCTCGTGTTTTGTGTGTGTGTGTGTGTGTGTGTGTGTGTGTGTGTGTGTGGTGTGTGTGTGTGTGTGTGTGTGTGTGTGTGTGTGTGTGTGTCACTATCTCTCTCAACACAATATAGTGTATGTATAATACATACAACACACACACACACACACACACACACACACACACACACACACACCACACCCCACACACACACACACACAGCACGCACACACACACACACACACACACACACACACACACACACACATACACAAACGCGCACGCACGCACGCACACACGCACGCACGAAGACACACACACACACACTCGCGCGCACGCACGCACACACACACACACACACACACACACACACACACACACCCCACACACACACACACACACACACACACACACACACACACACACACACGTTGGCGCGCGCGCTATAAGTATTATTAGCACACAAATACAGAAGGAATACATAAATAGAAAGGCAGAGACAGGCAGCCAGACAGAGACAGATAGACAGATAGTGAGATAGATGGATGGATAGATAGGTAGACTGATAGATATATAGATGGTAGATAGATATCTAGATGGACAGATAGATAGATAGATAGGATAGATTAGATAGATAGTATAGGTAGGTAGGTAGGTAGTAGGTAGTAGGTAGGTAGGTAGGTAGGTAGTGTAGGTAGGTAGGTAGATAATAGATAAGATAGATAGATAGAAGTAGATAGATAGATAGATAGAAGAAAGATAGAATACATAGAAAGATAGAAAGATAGATAGATAGACATATAGATTAGACAGATAACAGATAGATAGACAGATAAACAAGATAGATAGATAGATAGATAGAGATAGATAGATAGATAGATAGATAGATAGATAGATAGATAGATATAATAAACCCTGGGCCCAGATGCCTTCAGTTTCCAAACAGCGGGTGGAGTCAACATCTAAAGCCGTTCCAACTGAAATAGTACACCTTTAAAAGACAGGAGGGGGGGGGGGGGGTACGAGAAGAGATCCTCTCAACCATCACTTTTCTGACCTTTTGACATTGCCCCGCTCAAAAACCGGTCAATGAACGAACAAGCGGCAATCTGGTTTTGTTGGGTAAAGAAGTTCCCACTGACAACTTGCTTCACTGTTTCCCTCCTCCCCCCCCCCCCCCCCCCCACTCCCCACCTCTCTTACTTCCATGATATTTCCCCCATATTCATTCCGGCTGCTCTTGACACAGCCCATGGTGTCCAGTCCACAGACCCTGTTCTGCTGGCGCTGTGATCCTTCAGTCTGTTGCCGTTTGAATGAATTGGATTCTGAACACGCAAAAACTAAATCTACAGTTTCCCTCTTCCCCAAACCTTCTCCCTCAATACATCCGTCTCTCTGTCTCTGTCTCTGTCTCTGTCTCTCTGTCTCTGTCTCTGTCTGTCTCTCTCTCTCTCTGTCGTTATGAGAGAGAGAGAGAGAGAGAGAGAGAGAGAGAGAGAGAGAGAGAATGTGTGTGTGTGTTGTGTGTGTGTGTGTGTGCATGTGTGAAACATTACCACTCAAATGCTTTTCGTGCAGTCAGATATTCTCTCTCTCTCTCTCTCTCTCTCTCTCTCTCTCTCTCTCCTCTCTCCTCTCTCTCTCTTCTCTCTCTCTCTCTCTCTCTTGTGGTGAAACATTACCACTCAAATGCTTTTCGTGCAGCCAGATATTTTCTCTCCTCTCTCTCTCTCTCTCCTCTTCTCTCTCTCTCTCTCTCCTCTCTCTCTCTCTCCTCTCTCTCTCTCTCTCTCTCTCTCTCATGTGTGTGTGTGTTGTGTGTGTGTGTGTGTGTGTGTGTGTGTGTGTGTGTGTGTGTGTGTGGTGTGTGTGCTGTAGTTGTTGTTAAGTCGATCTGATTCCTCATTTACGGTTGAGGCTGTATTCCCTCTAGGGTCCATCTATAATTCAGTCCAATTATTGATATAATGAACTGTCTACCCATATCTCATCGCGTTTTTGACGTATGTTTGCAGACGACTCTACTTTACATGCTGCTCACTACATATTACACGGCATTTTCTTTTCATTACAGTGAAGTTGTGGCGTGGTCTGGCCACAGGCGTGTGCGTAATTTTTGTTTTCAATTGCCTACTAATCCTTGCCAGAGCAAGTCAAAATTGTTCACGTATTACTCAGTCCTATGTACGGCAACAAGGAAAACTATTGAGGAAGAATATTCTGGTGGTCATATCAAAATTAATGCTTTTTTGTGTCTGCCGTTATTCATTTGTAATTCCTGTGTTGAATCTCATGTTAACCGTCACTTTGTAATCTTGGATTTTGCCAGTGACAGCATTGTGAAATCTTTGTTCTTTAATCCTCTTAACGTCGTCTTCCCTCATTCTTTCTGACCATCAACATTAAGGAACTCTTCTCGAAAATGGAAGATAAGTCTACAACAAAGCATTTTCATGTGAAAGATAATGTCGGATCGTGCCCTTATGTCTTTGAAAAGTAAATCTGAGCTTTAATTGATTCGTCATATCTGCAAGATTATGGTACCTCTCTGTGGATTGATCTTGGTGGATCCGGCGGATGGAATAGGCAACAACTCATTGCAGTGAACAGGAACATACGCCATGACCATTAGGGAGATAAGCCATGACCATTAGGAACATAAGCCATGACCATTAGGGAAAAAATCATGACCTTTCGAAAACGAAATATCAGCTTCACTTAATCCGTATAATCATTCAACAAATGACATCACCGGCTGGCAAGTATGCTCTCGCTCTCGCTTCTCTCTCTCTCTCTCTCTCTCTCTCTCTCTCTCTCTCTCTCTCTCTCTCTCTCTCTCTCTCTCTCTCTCTCTCTCTCTCTCTCTCTCAATTTTGTGTATTTTAATTGAAGCATTTTAAAATTAGAGAGATACTGACATCTTCAATAACATGATTTTTTTCGATAAATGTTTTTTTATAACATTATTGTGATTGAATATGCGTGTTCCCCTTCTAATAGCCTTTACTGGTAACATGATCTGATGTTTCTGCACAAAACATGGTTTCTCTGCACTGTTTTGATTCAATACACATGTTCTACTTCAACTGGGCCGATGGTCTTTCTTGACAAAATTATCCGAGATTTCTTGAAAAAAAAAATTCTCTGCATCCTAGTAATTGAATTTACGTGTTCCCCTTCAAACGGTCTTTTCTTGATAAGGTTATCTGATGTCAGCTGAACACACACACTCTCTGTCTCTCTGTCTCTCTGTCTCTCTCTCTCTCTCTCTCTCTCTCTCTCTCTCTCTCTCTCTCTCTCTCTCTCTCTCTCTCTCTCTCTCTCTCTCTCTGCATTTGCCCCACCAACCGTTTGCCCCTTATCTTCATTTTGTAGTATTCTTTGTGATACGTAAATACTCACACATATCAAGGGCAAAGTGCCCTTTTCCTTCAATGTCAGCAAAAATTGGTTTTGCGTTATTCTGTTTTATTACTGCTTCATTGCATTTTATCTTTAGTTTCTGTTTATTGTCCTTTTTTTCAGTCACACATACGACATACCCTACACGACTTTCTGTGAGCTGGGGAGCTCCTGGCCCTGTTCTGCCCTGCCTCCCAAACACACACCACACACACACACACACACACCACAACACACACACACACACCACGCACACGGACACACATGGACATGTACACACACACACGCGCGCGACGCGCGCACACACCAATGCGCACGCGCGCACACACACACATGCGCGTGCACGCACGCACGCATGACGCGGCGCACACATGCACACACACACACACATACACACACCACACACACCGTAACGCACACACACACGCACACACACGCGTGAACGCACCACACGCACACACACACACACACACCACACACACACCACGCACGCACGCACGCACGCACACACCCACACACACACACACACACACACACACACATGCACTGAAGAGACATCCTACTGACTAGTTTGTTGGAAAGCAATCATTGAAGGGAACGTGGACGCCCATTCCCAGAGAAACCAATTCAATAATGTTATCGCCCCTCCCGGCCACAATGGACAGCACCTGGGGGACACAGAACGAGGATCTGTTCATTTCAATGAGGGGGGAAGGGAAGGGAGGGGAGAGGGGACTTAGCTGAGGGATGGGGTGGGGTCATTAGGGGGATTAGAGGGATGGGGAGTGAGGAGGAAAGAGGATGAATCAACACGGACCCTCCAGCGATTATTGACATGGTGGACAGGGAAATTTGACAAGATTTGCATTTATTGTCCTGACGTGTCCAGAGGGTAAGATGATGGTCAATTGTGATAATGAAGATGTCTATGATTGCGGTTCTGAGGGTGATGAACGGGAGAGGTGGGCAGGTGGAAGGGGGTGTGTAAAGAAAAGAACAAGAAGAGAAGTAAGAGAAGAACCAGCGTAATAAGAAGGAGGAGGAGGAGGAGGAGGAGGAGGAAAGGAGGGATAGGATGGAAGAAGAGAAAAGAGGAAGAGAAGGAGGGAAAGGAGGAGGAGAAAAGGAGAAGGAAAAAAATAGAAGATTAGAAGAAGTAGACGAAAAGGAGAAGGAGGAGAAGGAGGAGGAGAAAGAGAGAAAGGATACTGTTGCACGTAAACAATGTGAGCATGTGTGAAAGCAAAACGAACTAATCAAAACGCCAATTAAAGGCAGAAGTTGTTGGAGCATTCTTGTCGTTTTTGCTGTACGTCTACTATAGATGCAGCTGTTGTTGTTGTTGTGTTGCTGTTGCTGCTGTTGTTGTTTGTTGTTGCTGCTGCTGCTATGTTGTGGTTGTTGCCACTGTTGTTTTTCTGTTGGGACTAAACTTGTGTGTGTGTGTGTGTGTGGTTGTGTGTGTGTGTTGTGTGTTGTGGGTGTGTGTGTGTGTGTGTGTGTGTGTGTGCTGTGTGCATGGTGTGTGTACATGTGTTATGTGCATGTGTGAGTATGTATGTGTGTGTACGTGTGTGGTGTGTGTGTGTTGTGTGTGTGGTTGTTGTGAGTGTGTGTGTGTGTGTGTGTGTGTGTGTGTGTGTGTGTGTGTGTGTGTGTGTGTGTGTGTATGCTCGAGCGCGCGGTGCGTGTGCACACGCCTGTGTATTAGTGTCCCTTTTAGTACTGCATCTTCCTTTTCGTTTAGATCTTTGGTCATGTTATGTGTTGACGTCCATTTTCTTCCTCGTTTTCTTCTTCTTCTTCTTCTCTCTTCTTCTTCTTCTTCTTTCTTCTTCTTCAGTTCTTGTTGTTCCACCACCACTACTACTACTACTACTACTACTACTACTACTACTACTACTACTACTACTACTACTACTACTACTATACTACTACTGATACTACTGCTCCTTCCACGATTTCTATCACCATCACAACTCCTACTACTATCAGAACTACTGATCTTTTAAGGGTGGGAATGCGGGAAGGCTGACGTGATGTCTCATATTCCAAGCGCCCCCCCCCCCCCCCCCCCTCCCCGCTCTTCTCCCAGTCGCATAAATCTGATTCAGTGTATCCTAATGTTCTTTGACTCTGCTGCCAAGGTTTCTCAATCCACCTGTAAACCCGTTTACACTGTGGACTCGCGCTTTACCAGATATGCTGTGGCGTCTAAGGGTAATTCACGTGCAGTGGCACCTTGAGGAAAGTGAATGATTTATATACACAGCAGCGTTGGCTTCATCGGTCGCATGGTCAGCAGCAGCACAAGGAGTAATTGGGATTAGATCGTTTCCAGGCAACCCACCTGAGGAGACACTTCATGGCTGCCGAGTCCTAGGTGTGGTATCCTGTGGATCCTGTGCTGATTGAATTCATACAGAACGCCACCGACTTCATCCCCTCTGACCACAATAGGTGCTTCGTTGTGGATCCATCATGGGTCAGTCCTCCTGAGGACAGGTCACCACATGTGTCCATGAACTGGCCAAAAGTACATCCACCTACCGTTGTTAATACTTCTCTCTCTCTCCTCTCTCTCTCTCTCTCTCTCTCTCTCTCTCTCTCTCTCTCTCGCTCTCTCTCTCTCTCTCTCTCTCCTCTACTCTCTTCTTCTCTCTCTCTCTCTCTCTCTCTTCCTTTTCTCTCTCTCTCTCTTCTCTCTCTCTCTTCTCTTCAGAATACTCTGTTTCATATTGGATTTGGGTTCTCTCTTCTCTCTCTCTCTCATCTCTCTCTCTCTCTCTCTCTCATCTCTTCTCTCTCTCTCTCCTCTCTCCCCTCTCTCTCTCTCTCTCTTCAGAATACTCTGTTTCATAATGGATTTGGGTGTGGCCTGGATGTACTAAGGGGTTTGCAAGTGTGAATGCATTTTTCAAACAACTTCAGCAAAGACTGATTGAGAATCGATGGCAACACTGGCATGACAACATCCAGAACGATGAGCAATATTCGTTTTATAAAACTTTTGGGATATCCAGCTGTGAAAAATATCTCTCGCTTAATATTGACGGGCATGTTAGAAGTTATTTGACAAGATTTAGATAAGGAAATAAAATGCATTGGTACATTTATGCAAAAAGGCAAATGAATTGCATTTTCTACTTTTTTGTCCTGTTCTGCAAGACTTAAGGTCTGAATATATTCCATGGAAATTCTTTGAAAACCCTTGTTTCTTCCAAGCTGACGCACGCAGGCATTAATTATACAAGGCCTTCAAAAGGCGCACAAGTATGGTCAGTGAAGTGAATCCAACTGTAGTATTCATGGTGTGCACTTACTATGCTTATCTCTCAGTTTCTCATTGTCAAACTACATTATGTTACCTTGTTCTATGAAATGTTATTAATGTTATTGTTGTTGTAATTGTTGTACCCAAATCTGAAGGAGCCATGGCCTACACTGATTAAAATCTTTCGTTTGTTCTCTCTCTCTCTCTCTCTCTCTCTCCTCTTTTCTCTCTCTCTCTCCCCTCTCTCTCTCTCCTCTCTCTCTCTCCTCCTCTCTCTCTCTCTCTCTCTCTCTCTCACACACACACACACACACGCACACACACACACACACACACACACACACACACACACACACACACACACACACACAACACACACCTCTCTCTCTCTCTCTCTCTCTCCTCTCTCTCTCTCTCTCTCTCTCTCACTTTTGTGTGTTTTGATTAAAGCAATTAAGAGAAGAGATCTTCAATAACATGTTTTGCTTCCAGAAAAATAAAATTCTGTTTCTTAACATCATGGTGATTGAATATGCATGTTCGCCTTCTAAAGAACTGATGCCCTTTCTTAATAAAATTACCTCATATTTCTTTGGAGGGAAGGGCGCTTTCCTTGCATTATAGTGATTGAATAGACATGTTCCACTTCAAGTTTTCCGATGGCCTTTCTGGGTAAAGTTATCTGATGTCTGCTGAACTCTCTCTCTCTCTCTCTCTCTCTCTCTCTCTCTCTCTCTCTCTCTCTCTCTCTCTGTCTCTGTCTCTGTCTATCTGTGTCTGTCTGTCTCTCTCTCTCTCATTCTCACTCTCTTCTCTTTCTCTCTATCTGTCTGACTATCTCTTTCTGTCTCTCCATCTGTCTCTCTCTCTCACTAACCTACTTTCTCTCTCTCTCTCTCTCTCTCTCTCTCTCTCCTCTCTCTCTCTCTCTCTCTCTCTCTCTCTCTGTGTGTCCCTCTGTCTGTCTGTCAGTCTCTCTCTGTCACTCTGTGTGTGTGTGTGTGTGTGTGTGTGTGTGGTGTGTGGTGTTGTGGTTATGTGTGTGTGTGTGTGTGTGCGTGTGTGTGTGTGTGTGTGTCCCTGTCTCTTTCGTTCTCTCTTGCTCTCTCTCTCTCTCTCCCCTCTCTCTCTCTCTCTCTCTCTCTCTCTCTCTCTCTCTCTCTCTCTCTCTCTCTCTTTCTCTCTTCCCCCCTCTGTGTTTCCATTGGCGCCACACACCATTTATCCTTCGCTCTCAATTTTCCGCAATGCTTATAATATGTATAAATTCATATGTGCAAAAGACAAATTGCCTTTTTCTTCAATGTTTTGAAAAACTGCTTTTGCTTCATCCTGTTTTATTTTGGCTCCGTCGCAGTTCATTGTTTGTTTTCTTATTTTGTATTTCCTTTTGCTGCCTATTTTTTTCCACCACACACTCAGGTTTTGCACCATGAGAAGTGCCCTCCATAACTTCCCATGAGCTTAGTGGGGAGAACCTGGCCCTATCCTTTTACCCTCCCTCCCAAACACACACCACACGTGCACACCTGCGCACACGCCCTTGTCCTCCCCCCCAAACACACATACACGTGCACACCTGCGCATGTGCCCCTGTCCTCCCCCCAAACACACACCTTACATGCACACCTGCACACGTGCCCCAGTCCCCTCTCCCAAACACACACCTTACATGCACACCTGCACACGCGCCCCTGTCCTCTCTCCCAAACACACACGACCTTACATGCACACCTGCACACGCGCCCCTGTCCTCTCTCCCAAACACACACCATACATGCACACCTGCACACGCGCCCCAGTCCTCTATCCCAAACACACACACCTCACGTGCACACCTGCACACGTGCCCCAGTCCCCTCTCCCAAACACACACACCTCACGTGCACACCTGCACACGCGCCCCTGTTCTCTCTCCCAAACACACATCTCACGTGTACACCTGCACACACGCCCCAGTACCCTCTCCCAAACACACACCTCACATGCACACATGCACACGTGCCCCAGTCCCCTCTCCCAAACACATACCTCACATGCACACCTGCACACGTGACCCAGTCCCCTCTCCCAAACACACACCTCACATGCACACCTGCACATACGCCCCAGTCCTCTCTCCCAAACACACACCTCACATGCACACCTGCACACACGCCCCAGTCCTCTCTCCCAAGCACACACCTCACATGCACACCTGCACACACGCCCCAGTCCTCTCTCCCAAACACACACCTCACATGCACACCTGCACACACGCCCCAGTCCTCTCTCCCAAACACACACCTCACATGCACACCTGCACACACGCCCCAGTCCTCTCTCCCAAGCACACACCTCACATGCACACCTGCACACACGCCCCAGTCCTCTCTCCCAAACACACACCTCACATGCACACCTGCACACGTGCCCCAGTCCCCTCTCCCAAACACACACCTCACATGCACACCTGCACACACGCCCCAGTCTCCTCCCCAAACACACACCTCACATGCACACCTGCACACGTGCCCCAGTCCCCTCTCCCAAACACACACCTCACATGCACACCTGCACACGTGCCCCAGTCCCCTCTCCCAAACACACACCTCACATGCACACGTGCCCAAGTCCTCTCTCCCAAACACACACACCTTACATGCACACGCGCCCCTGTCCTCTCTCACGTGCACACACCTCACGTGCACACCTGCACACACGGCTCAGTCCTCTCTCCCAAACACACACCTCACGTGCACACATGCACACGCGCCCCTGTCCTCTCTCACGTGCACACACCTCACGTGCACACCTGCACACACGCCCCAGGTCTCTCTCCCAAACACACACCTCACGTGCACACCTGCACACGTGCCCCAGTCCCCTCTCCCAAACACACACCTCACATGCACACGCGCCCCTGTTCTCTCTCCCAAGTTTCCCTAAGATGACCTGATCCCATCCACTATCTCATACCCCAAACTGTTTACAGTCAGACACAGACAGCAACTATGACGACGACGACGACAACAGCAACAATAACAGCAACAACAAAAGTAACAACAACGGCCTGCAATCTGTGATTAATGTTCAACAAAAACAACAACAGTAGCAACAACAGCCTGCAATCTGTGATTAATGTTCCACAAAAACAACAACAGTTGTAACAACAGCCTGCAATCTGTGATTAATGTTCAACAAAAACAACAACAGTAGTAACAACAGCCTGCAATCTGTGATTAATGTTCCACAAAAACAACAACAGTTGTAACAACAGTCTGCAATCTGCGATTAATGTTCCACAAAAACAACAACAGTGGTAACAACAGCCTGCAATCTGTGATTAATGTTCCACAAAAACAACAACAGTTGTAACAACAGCCTGCAATCTGCGATTAATGTTCCACAAAAACAACAACAGTTGTAACAACAGCCTGCAATCTATGATTAATGTTCCACAAAAACAACAACAGTTGTAACAACAGCCTGCGATCTGTGATTAATGTTCAACAAAACCAACAACAGTAGTAACAACAGCCTGCAATCTGCGATTAATGTTCCACAAAAACAACAACAGTTGTAACAACAGCCTGCAATCTGTGATTAATGTTCCACAAAAACAACAACAGTTGTAACAACAGCCTGCAATCTGTGATTAATGTTCAACAAAAACAACAACAGTAGTAACAACAGCCTGCAATCTGTGATTAATGTTCCACAAAAACAACAACAGTGGCAACAACAGCCTGCAATCTGTGATTAATGTTCAAAACAAACAACAACCGTTGTAACAACAGCCTGCAATCTGCGATTAATGTTCCACAAAAACAACAACAGTAGTAACAACAGCCTGCAATCTGTGATTAATGTTCCACAAAAACAACAACAGATGTAACAACAGCCTGCAATCTGCGATTAATGTTCCACAAAAACAACAACAGTTGTAACAACAGCCTGCAATCTGTGATTTATGTTCCACAAAAACAACAACAGTAGTAACAACAGCCTGCAATCTGTGATTAATGTTCAACAAAAACAACAACAGTAGTAACAACAGCCTGCAATGTGTGATTAATGTTCCACAAAAACAACAACAGTTGTAACAACAGTCTGCAATCTGCGATTAATGTTCCACAAAAACAACAACAGTAGTAACAACAGCCTGCAATCTGTGATTAATGTTCCACAAAAACAACAACAGTTGTAACAACAGCCTGCAATCTGCGATTAATGTTCCACAAAAACAACAACAGTTGTAACAACAGCCTGCAATCTATGCTTAATGTTCCACAAAAACAACAACAGTTGTAACAACAGCCTGCAATCTGTGATTAATGTTCAACAAAAACAACAACAGTAGTAACAACAGCCTGCAATCTGTGATAATGTTCCACAAAAACAACAACAGTGGCAACAACAGCCTGCAATCTGTGATTAATGTTCAACACAAACAACAACAGTTGTAACAACAGCCTGCAATCTGCGATTAATGTTCCACAAAAACAACAACAGTAGTAACAACAGCCTGCAATCTGTGATTAATGTTCCACAAAAACAACAACAGATGTAACAACAGCCTGCAATCTGCGATTAATGTTCCACAAAAACAACAACAGTAGTAACAACAGCCTGCAATCTGTGATTAATGTTCCACAAAAACAACAACAGTAGTAACAACAGCCTGCAATCTGTGATTAATGTTCCACAAAAACAACAACAGTTGTAACAACAGTCTGCAATCTGCGATTAATGTTCCACAAAAACAACAACAGTAGTAACAACAGCCTGCAATCTGTGATTAATGTTCCACAAAAACAACAACAGTTGTAACAACAGCCTGCAATCTGCTATTAATGTTCAACAAAAACAACAACAGTAGCAACACCAGCCTGCAATCTGTGATTAATGTTCAACAAAAACAACAACAGTAGTAACAACAGCCTGCAATCTGTGATTAATGTTCCACAAAAACAACAACAGTAGTAACAACAGCCTGCAATCTGTGATTTATGTTCCACAAAAACAACAACAGTAGTAAAAACAGCCTGCAATCTGTGATTAATGTTCCACAAAAACAACAACAGTAGTAACAACAGCCTGCAATCTGTGATTAATGTTCCACAAAAACAACAACAGTTGTAACAACAGCCTGAAATCTGCGATTAATGTTCCACAAAAACAACAACAGTTGTAACAACAGCCTGCAATCTGTGATTAATGTTCCACAAAAACAACAACAGTTGTAACAACAGCCTGCAATCTGTGATTAATGTTCAAGAAAAACAACAACAGTAGTAACAACAGCCTACAATCTGTGATTAATGTTCAACAAAAACAACAACAGTAGTAACAACAGCCTGCAATCTGTGATGTATGTTCCACAAAAACAACAACAGTAGTAAAAACAGCCTGCAATCTGTGATTAATGTTCCACAAAAACAACAACAGTAGTAACAACAGCCTGCAATCTGTGATTAATGTTCAACAAAAACAACAACAGTAGTAACAACAGCCTGCAATCTGTGATTAATGTTCAACAAAAACAACAACAGTAGCAAAAACAGCCTGCAATCTGTCATTTATGTTCCACAAAAACAACAACAGTAGTAACAACAGCCTGCAATCTGTGATTAATGTTCAACAAAAACAACAACAGTAGCAACAACAGCCTGCAATCTGTGATTAATGTTCAACAAAACAACAACAGCCTGCTGTCTTTGACTGGCTCGTCCATCTGTTTGGGTTGTTGTGTTTTTGTGGGTATTTTTTTGGTTTGGTTTTTGTTTTTGCACACATGATCACCTTTGTATCATGCAACACATTTTGAGTCTTACTTTTTAAACAGTTTTAATCCTTATGAAGTAATGTTTTACCACCCCCGATTGTGGTTAAAAATTTCTTCGTTGTCACTTTACGTTTGGTCATCGCCTGTCGAGCTGCATTCAAAGACCATGTCAAGGTGATTTATTTTACTTCCATCCTGAGAATTACTATCACCTGTGTCTGTTGGTTTGCAGTCTGTCTGTCTGTCTGTCTGTCTGTCTGTCTGTCTCTCTATCCACACGATCATGAAAAAACTACTGAACTGATCTCAATGAAAATTGGTGGAGAGATGAAATGTGACCAAAGGATAAAGCAAACAAAATTGTCTGCGTATATGCATCAAAAGACGGATCCAGGATCTGACACGGGTCTGCAGTCTCCTGTGTGACCTTCAAGTTTGTGTAATGTTCCCATTCTTGTGTAGACATTCCCTGGTTCTAGTTTATGCTGAAAGGCAAAGACAGGAAAGACAGCGGAAAAAAAGAAAGAAAAAGAAACCAGAGAAGAGGCGGAGCGTTACGTAACGCAACAACGTAACCACAAAAATTCACTTTTTAAGAAAAGGCACAAACCTTTTTTGAGCAGTGGGTAGGTATTCTGAAAGTGTTCTGTTTAAGTCAAGTTTCACAAGACAACGCTGCCATAGCCGGATGCTAGGTTCCTCGGTTCCACTGCACTGCCGACCACCCTCTGACATGTGCAAATTTAGTATTGACAGTAACAGCCAGCTGCTTGGTTTGTGGGTCTTTGTTCCTTCCAATATGTTTAATGATAAAGTCAGGACTTATCCAGTGTCAGAGGTATTTTGTTTACCTTTTTTTCCTTTGTTCTTGTTCTTGTTCTTGTTCTTCTTCTTCTTCTTCTTCTTCTTCTTCTTCTTCTTCTTCTTCTTCTTTTTGTTGTTGTTGTTGTTGTCCTTCTCTTCTTCTTCTTCTTCTTCTTCTTCTCCTCCTTTCTTCTTCTTCTTCTTCTTCTTCTCTCAAGACCTTATATTTTCATCCACGCCCTCTCCTTTCTTATCCTCACAATCCAAAACATCTTCATCATTGACTTGAATGTCGTCTTTATTCCGTGAACGTCAGGAAAATAAATGCAAATCTTGTCAAATTGCCCTGCCCACCATGTCATTAATCGTTGGAGGGTCAGTGTTGATTCATCCTCTTTCATCCTCCCTCCCCATCCCTCTAAGCCCCCTAATGAACCCCCATCCCACCCCTCAGCTAGGTCCCCTCTCCCCTCCCTTCCCTTCCTCCCTCATTGAAATGAACAGATCCTCGTTCTGTGTCCCCCAGGTGCTGTCCATTGTGGCCGGGAGGGGCGATAACGTTATTGAACTGGTTTCTCTGGGAATGGGCGTCCGCGTTCCCTTCAATGATTGCCTCCCAACAAACTAGTCAATAGGATGTCGCTTCAGTGTGTGTGTGTGTGTGTGTGTGTGTGTGTGTGTGTGTGTGTGTGTGTGTGTGTGTGTGTGTGTGCGTGCGTGCGTGCGTGCGTGCGTGCGTGCGTGCGTGCGTGCGTGCGTGCGTGCGTGCGTGCGTGCGTGCGTGCGTGCGTGCGTGCGTGCGTGTGTGTGTGTGTGTGTGTGTGTGTGTGTGTGTTTGTGTGTGTGTGTGTATGTGTGTGTGTGTGTTTGTGTGTGTGCGTGTGTGTGTGCATGTACGTGTGTATGCGTGCACGTGCGCCTGTTTAAGAGTGTCCCCCTTTTAGTACTGCTGGTTTTTTTTTGGTTTTTTTTGTTGTTTTTTTGTGTGTTTGTTTTTTAAATCTTTGGTCTTGTTTGCTATTGTGGTCGATTTTGTTCCTTGTTTTTTTCTTCTTCTTCATTTACTACTGCCACTACTACTTCTACGAGACAAGACATGTCTTGTCTTGTCTTGTCTACAACTGCTACAACTTCTGCTACTACTTCTACTACTACAACAACAACAACTACTACTAGTATGATTACTACTGCTGATACTGCTACTACTAAGTTTTCTATGACCATCAGAACTACTACATTTTGAAGGATGAGGATGGTGGAGGGGAAAGGTGTTGTCTCACATTCCAAGCACCACCCCTCCCCCCCCCCCCCACCCACCCCCACCCCTCTCCTGGCGACACGAATCCTATACAGTCCATTCTAATGTCCTTCTACATTCTCCCCAAGGTCTGACCAGCCTGGTAAGATAATAGCTAGGTGAATATCTGCTAAGTCGTGTCCCCTAGACCCTTACCTTCAGTTTTTGTACTCCCAGTTTTTAAAGAACAGGGAGTACTTTAGAATGGGAACGAAGAAATGCTGTGTGTGTGTGTGTGTGTGTGTGTGTGTGTGTGTGTGTGTGTGTGTGGTGTGTGTGTGTGTGTGTGTGTGTGTGTCTGTGTGTCTGTGTGTCTGTGTGTCCGTGGTCAAAATGTGTTCCACTCGCTCCAGACAAAACTACTGGGTCGATCGTTCTGAAAATTTGTAGGTATGTTCATTATGGGTCAAGGATGATGCCCGACGTTTTAGTTTACCGTTACAGTCGTTACTAACGGCTCTAACGGCTGTAACGGCCTGTAACGCTTTTTCTTCTTTATGGAATATCTCAGAAAGTACTTGGCCGATCTTTCTGAAAATTTGTATTTATGTTCATTATGGGTCACGAATAATGCCCCATGTTTTAGTTTACCGTTATAGCCGTTACTAACGGCTGTAACGGCCTGTAACGGTTTTTCTTCTTTATGGAATATCTCAGAAAGTACTTAGCCGACCTTTATGAAAATTAGCAGGTATGTTCATTATGGGTCACAGATGATGCCTGATGTTTTAGTTTGCCCCGTTATAGCCGTTACTAACGGTTGTAACGGCCTGTAACGGTTTTTCTTCTTTATGGAATATCTCAGAAAGTACTTGGCCAATTTATAAGCGGTTTGGATGATCTTGTGACAAATCGGATCCTCTGTCCATATGTATGTGATGTAATGCTGAAAATGGATTAAACAACCGTCAAAAACCGTTATTCTGCCGTTATTTCTTATATATAGACGGATTTTAATGAAATTTGGTATATAGAAAGGTTATCACACACAAATGGCACTTCTATAGTGTGTTTCAAAATTTGACTGTTAAAATCCGTTATTCTTGACATATTGTTCAATTTGGATGAAATTTGATATGTACACAGGCTTTAGCCCAGTGAGGACTAAAATACCGGTTTCAAAAGTGCATATCGGTTATATAACCGAGAAACCGTTATTTTGCCGTTATTTTTTATAATTGGTGGGTTTTAAATGAAATTTTGTATATAGAAAGGTTATCACACACAAATGGCACTTCCATGTAGTGTTTCAAAATCTGACCGTTAAAAACCGTTATTCTTGACATATTGTCCAATTTGGATGAAATTTGGTATGTACACAGGCTTTAGCCCAGTGAGGACTAAAATACCGGTTTCAAAAGTGTATATCGGTTATATAACCGATAAACCGTTATTTTGCCGTTATTTTTTATATATTGGTGGATTTTAATGCAATTTTGTGTATAGAAAGGTCATCACACACAAATGGCACTTTCATGCAGTGTTTCAAAATCTGACCGTTAAAAACTGTTATTCTTGACATATTGTCCGATTTGGATGAAATTTGGTATGTACACAGGCTTTAGCCCAGTGAGGACTGAAATACCAGTTTCAAAAGTGTACATCGGTTAAATAACCGTTAAAACCGTTATTTTGCCATTATTTCTTATCTCACAAAGCACTTGGCCGATTTATAAGCGGTTTGGAAAACTGGGAGTACGTTTATATGCTTTGCATCTTGTTCTTAGTTATTAATGATTCAGTCCAGCTGTTAATCCATGGCAGTGTGCGCTGGCAGCTCAGCAGACGTGGTGCAGTGTCAGTGGACAGTCCACACACAGGGACACCTCCTTGAGGACACTGAAACTGAACGTTGATCTACACAGCAGCACAGGGCTCCTCCTGTGGCATCGCCGGCCCCGGCACAAAGAGCAGTTGAGATTAGATCGTCCTCAGGTAACCCAGCAGAGGAGACACTTCATGGCTACCGTGTCACATTGTATAGTGTGCTCTGGTTCCTGTTCTGATTGAATTCACACACAACACCACCGGCAAAGTCCCCTCAGTGACACTAATTGTTTAGCTGTGGATCCGTCATGGATCAGTCCTCCTGAGGAGGGTCACCACCTGTGTCCAGCGACAGTCCTGAACTGGCCAAATGTACATCTGTCTACTATTGGTACTGCTTCTTCACATCCTCTCTCTCTCTCTCTCTCTCTCTCTCTCTCTCTCTCTCTCTCTCTCTCTCTCTCTGTCTCTCTCTCTCTCTCTCTCTCTCTCTCTCTCTCTCTCTCTGTTCATCAAAATTGTCTGTCATCATAATCAAACTTATTCTTCTTAGGAATAGTCAACAAATCAGAACAAACTATGTTCACCATATTAGTGTTCGCAAAATAATGAAGGACGGATCACATTCGTATCCGACCTCTTTCTTTCCAAATGTAACGGCACGTCTTATGTAAGAAAGAGCTACAGCTTGCACTTTTGTGATTGGCTGCCAGGTGTGACGCAATAATGTGTCCATACGTACTCACATCAATTATTGGCATGCCTGCAACTTTATGTAGTTTCTGTCTGACATGGTTGACGCCAAGCTTCGGAAGATGGGATGCCCTGCTCACCTGGTCAGTTTGTCGTGTGGCTGGAGTCCAATCCATTATAGCTTCTCTTGCTTGTCGCATCACATGATTATAGATTGTTTTTCTTAACAGAAAAAAAATCATAACTCCTGTCGTACTCTACTGATTGGTTACATTTCTGTCACCATTTTGTTGGGGCGTTTTGCTCTCTATAAGAAGAAGAAGAAGATGTCTTTCACTTTTCTGTAAGAACCTTGGGGGAAAGGGGTGGTGGGAGGAGGTTGCGAGGTGCCTATGCCGAGCAGTTCCGTGTTTGACATCTTTGGGTCAAGAAGCTATTCTCTGTGTTATATGGCATATCTGTTACAAGTTTGTGCACGTGAAAGTCCGTGTGGATATATTTCTGTATGAATAACAATGCAGGCAACGTGACCATCTGAATCGGGTCTGATCATTTCCTTTTTGCACTCCGCTATCTCCCTGGAAACCTGAAGGATGAAGACAACGCCAAAACGTCTTTCATTGATGATTTGTGGTGGTGGTGCAGGCTGCCAAAAGCAGAAATCATGGAACAGTGGAAATGTTAACGTCGTGACTGGGTTTCATCAATTGACAAAAGGAAACCTGACGTCATTCTTAAAATTATTTGCCTTTTTTTCTGCCCAGTTGAATTTTTGCGCGGGGAGGGGGGGGAGGGGGGCGTATACCCTGCTGGTTCAACTGTAGGACCTTCATAGTAGTAGAAAGTAGGGGAAATATTCCTAGTCTAACAGTGCACGTGGAAGAAAATAGAAAAAAGTATTTCTGGTGAAATGCTGGGCAACGTGTAGGTAAATGTAGGGCTCGCTGAACGTGGTAAATGTAGGGCTCGCTGAACGTGGTAAATGTAGGGCTCGCTGAACGTGGTAAATGTAGGGCTCGCTGAACGTGGTAAATGTAGGGCTCGCTGAACGTGGTAAATGTAGGGCTCGCTGAACGTGGCATATGAAAAGTCAAGGAAAGTAGCAGGCAACCATCCAAAAATTATCTGAAGTAGGCATCTGTGTGACAACTCCGGGACAAGCAAAATGCATGTGTGGCTGCGTGGGCGGGTGGCTGGGTGGGTTATGTGTGGCTGGGTGGGCGGGTGGCTGGGTGGGTTATGTGTGGCTGCGTGGGCGGGTGGCTGGGTGGGTTATGTGTGGCTGCGTGGGCGGGTGGCTGGCTGGGTTATGTGTGGCTGGGTGGGCGGGTGGCTGGGTGGGTTATGTGTGGCTGCGTGGGCGGGTGGCTGGCTGGGTTATGTGTGGCTGGGTGGGCGGGTGGCTGGCTGGGTTATGTGTGGCTGGGTGGGGGAGTGGCTGGCTGGGTTATGTGTGGCTGGGTGGGCGGGTGGCTGGCTGGGTGGTGTTGTCGCGAGGGTGCACGTGCATGTGTCTGTTGGTTTTCTTGTTCTGCCTCACCCTCTGTGCCTCGCCACGTCATTTACCCCCACACTCCTCAGTGCCTCCTCCATACATGGTCACACTCCGTGTGGTCCAGTCCTGGCACCACATTCCACAACGAGCAATGAACATCACGTCGTCATGAGGCCACTCACCGGAGGAGACACTGCATGCTGCTGACTCACTTGGGTGGAGTTCAGTTCCGCGTGTTCTGATCCAACACAGTAAGACTCCACCACACAAACACCCCTGCTGACGTCAGTCATCCGTTAAACCCCCTGCTGATGTCAATCATTCCATAAACACCCTGCTGACGTCGTCATTCCATAAACCCCCTGCTGATGTCAGTCATTCCATAAACAGCCTGCTGATGTCAATCATTCCATAAACACCCCTGCTGACGTCAGTCATTCCATAAACCCCCTGCTGATGTCAAACATTCCATAAACACCCTGCTGGATGTCAGTCATCCCATAAACCCCCCTGCTGACGTCAATCATCCCATAAACCCCCCTGCTGACGTCAATCATCCATAAACCACCCTGCTGATGTCAGTCATCCCATAAACCCCCCTGCTGATGTCAATCATTCCATAAACACCCCTGCTGATGTCAGTCATCCCATAAATCCCCCTGCTGATGTCAGTCATTCCATAAACAACCCTGCTGATGTCAATCATTCCATAAACACCCTGCTGACGTCAGTCATTCCATAAACCCCTGCTGATGTCAGTCATCCCATAAACACCGCTGCTGATGTCAGTCATCCCATAAACACCCCTGCTGATGTCAATCATTCCATAATCACCCCTGCTGATGTCAGTCATTCCATAAACCCCCCTGCTGATGTCAATCATTCCATAAACACCCCTGCTGATGTCAATCATTCCATAAACCCCCTGCTGATGTCAATCATTCCATAAACACCCTGTTGATGTCAGTCATCCCATAAACACCCTGCTGATGTCAATCATTCCATAAACACCCCTGCTGATGTCAATCATTCCATAAACACCCCTGCTGATGTCAATCATTCCATAAACACCCCTGCTGACGTCAGTCATTCCATAAACACCCCTGCGGATGTCAATCATTCATAGACACCCCTGCTGACGTCAGTCATTCCATAAATACCCCTGCTGATGTCAGTCATTCCATAGACACCCCTGCTAATGTCAATCATTCCATAAACACCCCTGCTGACGTCAGTCATCCCATAAACACCCTTGCTGATGTCAATCATTCCATAAACACCCCTGCTGACGTCAGTCATTCCATAGACACCCCTGCTGACGTCAGTCATTCCATAAACACCCCTGCTGATGGCAGTCATTCCATAAACACCCCTGCTGACGTCAGTCATTCCATAAACACCCCTGCTGACGTCAGTCATTCCATAAACACCCCTGCTGATGGCAGTCATTCCATAAACCCCCTGCTGATGGCAATCATTCCATAAACACCCCTGCTGATGGCAATCATTCCATAAACACCGCTGCTGATGTCAGTCATTCCATAACCCCCCCTGCTGATGGCAATCATTCCATAAAACCCCTTCTGATGGCAATCATTCCATAAACACCCTGCTGACGTCAGTCATTCCATAAACACCTCTGCTGATGGCAATCATTCCATAAACACCCCTGCTGATGTCAATCATTCCAAAACACCCCTGCTGACGTCAGGCATTCCATAAACACCCCTGCTGATGTCAGTCATTCCATAACCCCCCTGTGATGGCAATCATTCCATAAACACCCCTTCTGATGGCAATCATTCCATAAACACCCCTGCTGACGTCAGTCATTCCATAAACACCTCTGCTGATGGCAATCATTCCATAAACACCCCTGCTGATGTCAATCATTCCATAAAACACCCTGCTGACGTCAGGCATTCCATAAACACCCCTGCTGACGTCAGTCATTCCATAAAAACCCCGCTGATGGCAATCATTCCATAAACACCCCTGCTGATGGCAATCATTCCATAAACACCCCTGCTGACGTCAGTCATTCCATAAACACCCTGCTGATGGCAATCATTCCATAAACACCCCTGCTGACGTCAGTCATTCCATAAAACACCCTGCTGATGGCAATCATTCCATAAACACCCCTGCTGATGGCAATCATTCCATAAACACCCTGCTGATGGCAATCATTCGTTATGGTGGAGTCAGGATCAGTGGGCGACCCCATCCGGAGGGCTCCACCACGTTCTTCCAACCACAGCGCCATCTGACTTGCCAAGACAGACAACTTTGATACAGTCTCCATCACACCCGTCAATATGAGAGTAACTCCAAATTAAAACCACCACAACAACAAGCATGAAGTGCCACAGAATGTGAGACTTTTCCACGCCTCGCTTTCTGTCATTTATATCCTGCTGTCAACCAGGCCTTGGGAATACAGACACCTGCAGTGCTGGTCATAAAATGTGAGGAACACTCTGAGACGGGCGTCCATCAAGGGGATGAAATGCGACTGGACTCCAGTCGTCTGAACTGAGCTTGTAGCAAACACTCAGCCCTGGGTAGTAAACGGTTTTCCGGATCGAAGAAAATCTCAGTTACGATTTGTGTGTTTTGTAACGTATCTTTTTCCCCCTCTTTCCGCGCTCTACGCTCACGTCCATTTTTTCTTGAATTTATCGACTTTCTTCCTACTCTTCTTCGACTTTTTCTTTTGACAGGACAAAGCAAACCTCAAGATTGCTGTATGCAATTATTTGATTTTCTGCAGGCCTTTTGGTCGAGTAAGAGCTCGTGTTTAGTTTCGGGTGAATCTCGACATTGATGTCTTCCGAGTCTGCGCTCAGACAACCCTTTCTTCTTCTTCTTCTTCTTCTTCTTCTTCTTCTTCTTCTTCTTCTTCTTCTTCTTCTCCTTCTTCTTCTTCTTCTTCTTCTTCTTCTTCTTCTTCTTCTTCTTCTCCTTCTCTCTCTCCTTCTTCTCTCCTTCTCCTTCTTCTTCTCCTTCTCCTTCTTCTTCTTCTTCTCTTCTTCTTCTTCTTCTTCTTCTGCTATCACTCTCCTTAGCTACTCCCACTAACTCCACACATCCCTCATCTTCTGCCTCCCCACCCCACCCCACCTTCCTCCTTCCCTACTCTTGCTTTATCCCTGGCATCTAAGTTTTCACAGAGACAGACTCTGGTGGAGGTATACTGAATTTTAAAGCTGGTCCAGCCCGTGTATGCAGTTAACAGGCGGAGCGCATTCCGCCAGCCAGCAAATCATGTCTCTGAGTGTGAAACTTATGTCTTTGTTCTTGTTGTGTTGTTAGATGGTGGTCTTGTGGTGGTGGCGGCGATGGTTTCGTCAATGTTGCTGTTGCAAGTGTCGTTGTAGTTGTTGTTATTCTTGTTATTGTTCTTCTTTCTTCTTTGGTGAGGGATAAGGGAAGATGAGGGATGAGTTCACAGAAAGTGTGTGTGTGTGTGTGTGTGTGTGTTTTGTGCGCGTGCGTGCGTGCGTGCGTGCGTGCGCGTGCGTGCGTGCGCGCGCGCGCGCGCACTGGGGAGAGGTGAGGCGAGCACGAGGAAGAAGGAGAGAGGGATGGATGAGTTAGGAAGCTCCAAATGCCAACGTCAATAACGGATCAACATTGACAGGAGTAAATGGGAGGCAAGTAAGGAAGAAGGAATGAGAAAAGGGAAGGTAGGATGACATAAAAAAGAAAGAAAGGGAAGGGGCGAGAACAGATGAAGGAAAGTAAGAAGGCAGAAAGGAAGAACAGTGAAAAGGGGGCGGAGATGGGGAATACAGAAAGGAGGAAGAAGGAGTAGTGTGGGGGGGGGGGAGAGACGAAGGAAGGACAGAAGAAGGAGAACTAGAAGAAAGGAAATGAAAAACCGGATACAGGATGAGATGAACAAGGGAGGTGAAGGGGCAAGGAAGGGGGACGAATGATGGAAAGAAAGAAAACAGAAGAAATAAGGAGCGGCGGAAAAGATGGACGGGATGAAGGAAAGAAAGAAAGAAAGAACGCAAGACCTACGAAAGAAAAAAAAACGGGGCAAAAGCAGATCGAAGGGAGAAAAACAGAGAAAAGAAAAGAGAAAAGCACAGATCGAAGGGAGAAAAAACTGGGGAAAGAAAGGAGAAAAGGACAGATCGAAGGGAGAAAAAGGGAGAAAAGAAAGGAGAAAGGACAGATCGAAGGGAGAAAAAGAGAGGAAAAGAAAAGGAGAAAAGGACAGATCGAAGGGAGAAAATGAGAGTGAAAAAAATGAGAAAAGGACAGATCGAAGGGAGAAAAAAGGAGAAAAGAAAGGAGAAAAGGACCGATCGAAGGGACTCAAGACTCAAGACTCAAGACTCAAAAACTTTATTACTCAAGGATAGAGTAAGGACAGGGAGGAAAAGGGAGAAAAAAGGAGAAAAGGACAGATCGAAGGGAGAAAAACCGAGAAAAGAAAGGAGAAAAGGACAGATCGAAGGGAGAAAAAGGGAGAAAAAAGGAGACAAATACCACGGAGAAGGGGATGAAAATAAGAGAAACGTGAGAGAAAAGGGCATGATGTGGTGGAAGGGGAGGAGGGGGGGATTTAGAAATGGCAGGATGACAGAAAAAAACAAAGAAGACAATGAGAATAAAGAAAGGAATGGGAAAATGAGGGAGGGGTAAAAGGAAGAAAGGAATAACTGATGGAGAAACGAAAAAAAACAAAGAAGAAAAAAGAGAGCTAAAACAGAAGGAGGAGTCAAAGGGGCAGAAGAAGAAAAGGAAGAAAGGAAGAAAGAGAGAAATAAATGAGAGAGGGGGAGAAAGGAAAAAGAAGCATGTTGGTTAATGGTAGCATGAAAGGAAGACACAGTTTGAAGAAAACAAAATAGGAAAAGAGAGAGGAAAAATGAAGAATGAACTGAAGAGAAAGCCACAATGAACAGAAAAGGAAGAACGACAGAAGGTTAAAGGAAGAAGGGAGAGGAAAGGAACAGAATGGAGGAAGGCACGAAAGAAAGACAGAAAAAAAAAGAAAGAAAAAAAGAAGAAAGAAAGAAAGAAAGAAAGAAAGAAAGAAAGAAAGAAAAGTAAAACGCAAAGAAAAACTAGATGGAAATAGATCAAGAGAGAAAGAAAAGGGGGGGGGGCTGAATGGAGGATGGAAAGAGAGAAGGAAAGATACAGAAGAAAAAATCACAAAGTTGAGACCTGTTCGTGTACTCTACTCCCAGTCCAGCTGTGATCCATAACAGCAACAGAAAAATCACACACTTTTTTTTCATCCAGATCATTATACTTTCCCCGCACATATACACGAGGATGTAACAAGTTGTGAGCCAAGTCACATCTAATCATACTGATGGCATGTGAGTGTAGTAGCCACGTCACATCTAATCATACTGATGGCATGTGAGTGTAGCAGCCACGTCACATCTAATCATACTGATGGCATGTGAGTGTAGCAGCCAAGTCAATCTAATCATACTGATGGCATGTGAGTGTAGCAGCCAAGTCACATCTAATCATACTGATGGCATGTGAGTGTAGCAGCCACGTCGCATCTAATCATACTGATGGCATGTGAGTGTAGCAGCCAAGTCACATCTAATCATACTGATGGCATGTGAGTGTAGCAGCCACGTCACATCTAATCATACTGATGGCATGTGAGTGTAGCAGCCAAGTCACATCTAATCATGCTGATGGCATGTGAGTGTAGCAGCCACGTCACATCTAATCATACTGATGGCATGTGAGTGTAGCAGCCAAGTCACATCTAATCATACTGATGGCATGTGAGTGTAGCAGCCACGTCACATCTAATCATGCTGATGGCATGTGAGTGTAGCAGCCAAGTCACATCTAATCATACTGATGGCAGGTGAGTGTTTGTTGTGCTGGGTGAGGATATATGGCAGGAAGAACAGGGGTGGGATGGTGGATGAAAGGAAATGAACAGGAAAAATCACAGACTTTTTTCCCCTGGCGCCATATTATACTCGAGCAGCATTTGCGAGGGAAATTCCTGATCGCGGACCGAGTCTCTTCCAGTCATGATGACATGTGTGGGTGGTATTAACAAGAAATCGTGATGACACAAAGAATAACGGATTGAATCAAGCCATGGAGTGTGTGTGTGTGTGTGTGTGTCGTGCGTGCGTGTTGCGTGTCGTGCGTGCGTGCGTGCGTGCGTGCGTTGCGTGCGTGCGTGCGTGCGTGGTGCGTGCGTGTGATGGTGTGTGTGTGTGTGTGTGTGTGTGTGTGTGTGGTGTGTGTGTGTGGTGTGTGTGTGCGTGTGTGGTGGGCGTGTATGTGTGCGTGGGCGGGGGGGGGTTGTGATGCATGTGTGTTTGTTAGTTTGTGTGTGTTGTGTGTGTGTGTTTGTGTGGTGTGTGTTGTGTGTGTGTGTGTGTGTGTGTGTGTGTGTGTGTTGTGTGTGTGTGTGTTTGTGTGTGTGTGTGTGTGTGTGTGTGTGTGTGTGTGTGTGTGTGTGTGTTTCTTTGTTATTGTTGTTGGCGTTGCATGTTGCTGTTGTTTTCCAAAGGCAACCAGCGCTGATGCTCAGGCCAGACATCTACAAACCCTGGCGTATGAAACCCATGCACTCTAGAGCTTTGTGTCTCAAAGATGTTGTGCAGCGTATGTGGACTAATCAACACTCAGTGATGTCTTTTTGGTAACACTGAAACTGACACTGTTGTTGTTTTTCGTACTCTGAATCAACTCTTTTTCTAAAAAAAATGGTAAACACTGATAGAAATCAAGCAGGAGTTCCAAAACGCCCATCATATTGTTCACCAGAAAAAGTATACTCTTCAGTGGACACGTGCATCATGCTATGATGTCCCTTTATAGACCAACCGAACTCTGTTAAAGAAAGAAAGAAAGGAAGGAAGAAAGAAGGAAGGAAAGAAGGAAGGAAAGAAAGAAGAAACTGAACGAAGATGAACATTGCTCTCTGACCACCATTAATCTTGCCTTTCCTTATTCCTGTTTTTACCATGAAAAGACACACGTGTCCTGTGTGTGATGCGTGTGGCGGTGGACATCAAAGACACGAGTTAATGAAGGTGGATTATTGAAGGGCTGAGGTTGAAAGAAAAAGAGCCAGACAGAGACAGAGAGTGGGGGGGAGTGAGAGAGGGGGCTAGGGGAGGGGGGGCTTGAATTCTTCAAGTATAAAAATTGCTTTCTTGTTGTCATCTTTCGTCTTTTTCTTCTTTTATTCTTCTTCTTCTTCTTCTTCTTCTTCTTCTTCTTCTTCTTCTTCTTCTTCTTCTTCTTCGTCTTCTTCTTCGTCTTCTTCTTCGTCTTCTTCTTCTTCTTCTTCTTCTTCTCTAAAATCTTATTCCGCTTCTGTGGTTCAGTATTGATGAGATGTTTACGAATAAGAGAGTTTTGAATGATTGAGACAATTTGTCTTACATCTGAACAGGACGGCAGTGTGGCAAGGAGTTGGGGGATCCATTCCCAGTGTGGCAAGGAGTTGGGGATCCATTCCACAGTGTGGCAAGGAGTTGGGGATCCATTCCACAGTGTGGCAAGGAGTCGGGGATCCATTCCACAGTGTGGCAAGGAGTTGGGGATCCATTCCACAGTGTGGCAAGGAGTTAAGGGATCCATTCCACAGTGTGGCAAGGAGTTAAGGGATCCATTCCACAGTGTGGCAAGGAGTCGGGGGATCCATTCCACAGTGTGGCAAGGAGTTAGGGATCCATTCCACAGTGTGGTAAGGAGTCGGGGATCCATTCCATAGTGTGGCAAGGAGTTGGGGGATCCATTCCATAGTGTGGCAAGGAGTTGGGGGATCCATTCCACAGTGTGGCAAGGAGTGGGGACCATTCCACAGTTGTACGAAGTCGGGGGATCCATTCCATAGTGTGGCAAGGAGTTGGGGGATCCATTCCATAGTGTAGCAAGGAGTTGGGGGATCCATTCCATAGTGTGGCAAGGAGTTGGGGGATCCATTCCACAGTGTGGCAAGGAGTTAAGGGATCCATTCCACAGTGTGGCAAGGAGTTGGGGGATCCATTCCACAGTGTGGCAAGGATTAAGGGATCCATTCCATAGTGTGGCAAGGAGTTGGGAATCCATTCCATAGTGTGGCAAGGAGTTGGGGGATCCATTCCACAGTGTGGCAAGGAGTTAAGGGATCCATTCCACAGTGTGGCAAGGAGTTGGGGGATCCATTCCACAGTGTGGCAAGGAGTCGGGAGATCCATTCCACTGGCGCACAGTGGCACACTCTTTTGCCAGAGACAGAATGAGACCTAATCCAGTAGTTTCCTTTTAAATGCATGCCTCCATACATGGCCCCTTGGTTTAAACCCTCCTCCCAAACACCAGGACTGGGTTCGAATCTTCACAAATGTTGATCCCAAAGAAAGAAAAAATGTCCTCTAGCGCGGTTGTCTCATGCGGGGTTAGAACCTAGGAGCCCTGGATCCAGCGACCCCTGTCTTTGCTCTTTCTACGTTGAAAGATGGTGGGATGTTTATTAGGAGAATAATGAGGCATTCCAGGGCACTTCAATTTTGAACAAGAAGCTAGAGCTTTAGCGTGTTTTAAAATCAACTTTGAATTGTTTATATAACAATGGCAACGACAACACGAAGTAAGAGAAAAAGCGAAGTAAGGTATTGAAAGTGGTGGGGGAAAAACAGAAAAGAAAAAGAAAAGGCTTTTAAGAATATACACAAAAAACATACACCATCATCCGATTCTGGAGTGTGTGTTTTTTCTAAAATGTTCAAAGCCACAGGATCACACAAACTACATCAAATGTGCAGGAAATAAACGGCACAAACAAATAAGCAACATTACAGTCTAGTACCAAATAAAGATTTGTTATAGTAATTAGAGAGCAATAGAAAGCCTATAGAAACGCATTGTAGAATTGATATTTTGATTGATTAATCAAAATAGATGTTTTTCGTGGGCAAACCTGAACAAAGGCGCATGAAACACAGAAATGCATGACATATATTGCTTCAAAATATTAAATTACCTGTGTCTTAGTTTGTGATGACGCACATTCTGAACGCGTAGCAACCTGTCGTCTGATAGAAATAGCTCTCTGAGGTTTTCACTTAGAGAAGGGTGCAGGTGGCCGTTGCGTCATTGGCAGAGAGAGAGAGAGAGTCACTGATTAAGGTCAGGACAGGTCAGACTAGAGAAGGGTGCAGGTGGCCGTTGCGTCATTGGCAGAGAGAGAGAGAGAGAGAGAGCGTCACTGATTAAGGTCAGGACAGGTCAGACTGCAGAGGTGAATAGCAAAGACGTTGGAGAACAGAAGAGAGAGGAGAGGGAGGTGGGGAAGAGACTGGTGAGTGGGAGGGTGGAGCGGGGAGAGAAGGGAAGGGGGAGAGGAGGAGGAGGGAGGAAAGGAAGGGAAGGGTAGGGATGACCACGTTGTAGGACACTGTGGAAACAGCGAGGTGAAAAACGTGTTCAGAAGTGACCGCTTGCTGTGATGTCTTCTGCAGCTTGTAGGGACTGACACATGTGTGTTGTGTGCGGGTCTGTTGTCTTGAGGCGGTGAGGCTGACACTGTGTCTGCATGCCCTTCTTCTTACTCAACCACTCCGTTTCTCCTCTCCTCTCCTCTCTCTTCCTCTCTCCTTTCTCTCTCTCTCTCTCTCTCTCTCTCTCTTCTCTCTCTCTCTCTCTCTCTCTCTGTCTGCCTCTCTCTTTCACTCGCTCACTCTGTCTCTGTCTCTCTCTCTCTCTCTCTCTCTCTCTCTCTCTCTCTCCCTCTCTCTCTCTCTCTCTTCTGTTCTCTCTCTGTGTCTCTCTCTCTCATTCGCTCTCTCTGTCTCTGTCTCTCTGTCTGTGTGTGTGTGTGTGGTGTGTGTGGTGGTGTGTGTGTGTGTGTGTGTGTGTGTGTGTGTGTGTGTGTCGTTGTTCGTTTTGTTCTGGTTTGTTTTGTTTTTCTATTTTTGCTTGATCGACTGTTGTTGTCTTTCTCCTTATTTGGATCATGTCTAGGCCCTGAGACAGATGTCCTCAGTGCCTGTTTAAGGAAGAGAGGGGGGTTGGGGGGGGGGGGGGGCGATAGGCTGCATGATCGAATGCTATGTTTGCTACCTTTATATTTTTTAGTTTGCTTCTTTGAATTTATTACCTACGATTTTTTTTTCCAAGTTATTTTTTATGCGGTCTTCCTCCATAGTTTTTATATCCCATTCAGACAAATCTAGATGTTCTTTTATATTCTTATATGTAAACAGCATGATTGATAGTGTTGTTTGTTTCTTTGTGTTTTTGTTTTTTGTTTTGCTGTTGTTGTTTTTTGTTTGTTTGTTTTTTGTTCCTTGTTTTTTTTGGTGTGACATTTCACTGTTCTTGGCTCGTAACACAGTTGTTTGTTATGTTTACTTCAGTAGTTTTAGCTCGTAACACAGCTGTTTGCTATGTTTACTTCAGTAGTTTTGGCTCGTAACACAGTTGCTAATGTTTCTTCAGTAGTTTTGGCTCGCAACACAGTTGTTTGTTTTGTTTACTTCAGTAGTTTTGGCTCGCAACACAGTTGTTTGTTATGTTTACTTCAGTAGTTTTGGCTCGCAACAAGTTGTTTGTTATGTTTACTTCAGTAGCTTTAGCTCGCAACACAGTTGTTTGTTATGTTTACTTCAGTAGTTTTGGCTCGCAACACAGTTGTTTGTTATGTTTACTTCAGTAGTTTTGGCTCGCAACACAGTTGTTTGTTATGTTTACTTCATAGTTTTTGGCTCGCAACACAGTTGTTTGTTATGTTTACTTCAGTAGTTTTGGCTCGCAACACAGCTGTTTGCTATGTTTACTTCAGTAGTTTTGGCTCGCAACACAGTTGTTTGTTATGTTTACTTCAGTAGTTTTGGCTCGCAACACAGCTGTTTGCTATGTTTACTTCAGTAGTTTTGGCTCGCAACACAGTTGTTTGTTATGTTTACTTCAGTAGTTTTGGCTCGCAACACAGTTGTTTGTTATGTTTACTTCAGTAGTTTTGGCTCGCAACACAGTTGTTGTTGTTATGTTTACTTCAGTAGTTTTGGCTCGCAACACAGTTGTTTGTTATGTTTACTTCAAAAGTTTTCCTTTCCAGCTGCTTCTGTGTTTTGTGTGAAAAAGTGAACCTGTTTTATAGCTCTCTCTCTCTCTCTCTCTCTCTCTCTCTCTCTCTCTCTCTCTCTCTCTCTCTCTCTCTCTCTTCTCTCTCTCTCTCTCTCTCTCTCTCTCTCTCTGTGTGTGTCTGTGTGTCTGTGTGTCTGTGTGTGTGCGAGCGCGCGCGTGTTGTGTGAGTGTATGTATGTATGTATGTGTGCGTGTGTGCGTGCGCGAATAGTTAACTTTAAGACTGACATTTTCCCAGTAATTATATGCTAGCAGACCCAAACTAGATGTTTTTCAACCATCCTTCACATGCCCTACATATGTCAAAAACATTTAAATCGACAAGTGTAATGTAACAATAGATGTTATTCAACCATACTTCACATGCCCTACATATGTCAAAAACATTTAAATCGAGACGTTTAATGTCACAGTAGATGTTTTTCAGCCATACTTCACATGCCCTACATATATCAAAAACATTTAAATCGAGAAGTTTAATGTAACAAAATCGCCGTTTGCTCAGAACTGTGATTAGTGCAGTTGTTGCTGAGGATTGCAATCAAAATGTCTGACCGATATTCTATGGAAAATATTGAAAACAGATCATGTTCTACCAAATTAGCTCACTAATTTCAAACATCCAGAAGAAGCAACCAAGCGCGTACACCACACACCACACACACACACACACACACACACACACACACACACACACCACACAACACACACACACACAACACACACACACACAACACACCCACACACACACACACACACAACCACACACACACACACACACACACACACACACACACACACACACACACATACAGACACAAACATGCGCGAGCGCGCCCGCGTGCGCTTATAGAATGTGCGTTTATTTTTTCAACTTTGTTTTATTTGTTAGATTTTGTTTTGTTCTTTCTTTTATGGAGCAGTATCTAGTATTCTCGGCTGACAACTTGTCCTTGTTTGATGAAGGATTTCATACTCTCTGTTAAATTTGTGGTTAGATTGTGATTTAATATTGTTGTTGTCATAATTCTTGTGAATATCATTGTCATCGACAATTTATTGATCAATAGCTGCCTGTCCTTATACAAAGACTGCCTACGATTTGTGGCCAGAAGTATTGCGTATTAGGCACCTATTCTTAATATACGCAACTGACTTACAATCATCATGCCATCTACTTTATTATTATCATGCCATCTACTTTATAATCATCATGCCATTTACTTTAGACACTTGGCCTTTACCGGAGGGACTTGACTTAGAATATCTAAGTATGAATAGTGCCAGAAATAAGGCGGCTGAAACAGCTGCAGTTCCTCAAACATTGGGAATAACTTTCATGTCTTTCGCATAGCAGCAGAGTCTTGGTTCAACGATATGATTCCAGACTCTGATATGTGGAATTACAGCACGTTACCAGGTTTTTCTCCTGATGCATGCATGCAGTTACTTTCTTGCTCCTCAACCATTTGGGTTTCCATGTTTACACGTAAGATACATAAGAAGGTTTATAGCCTATGATGATTAATTTAAAAAGAATTCCTTTTTTTCTAATTGAGTTACTGTCTTTTCCGACATGCATTCACCAAAGTCGTCGTTTCTGTCAAAGAAATGGGACTTACAGTGTGCTACACTATTGTCGTTGCACAAGGTAACTGCTTGCTGGTAGTGCACGTGCGCTCGTCGCCTCTGTCCCTGTTGATGGAAGGAAGGCTGTGGACAGCCATGCCCCTGTTGATGGAAGGAAGGCTGTGGACAGCCATGCCCCTGTTGATGGAAGGAAGGCTGTGGACAGCCATGCCCCTGTTGATGGAAGGAAGGCTGTGGACAGCCATGCCCCTGTTGATGGAAGGAAGGCTGTGGACAGCCATGCCCCTGTTGATAGAAGGAAGGCTGTGGACAGCCATGCCCCTGTTGATGGAAGGAAGGCTGTGGACAGCCATGCCCCTGTTGATGGAAGGAAGGCTGTGGACAGCCATGCCCCTG
>CM031613.1:11936364-11940018 GCA_018398815.1 Conus ventricosus
CCTCTCATGATAAAATTGTCTAATGTCCCAAGTGTTCTCTCTCTCTCTCTCTCCTCTCTCTTCTCTCCTCTCTCCTCTCTCTCTCTCTCTCTCTCTCTCTCTCTCTCTCTCTCTCTCTCTCTCTCTCCCATGTGTGCTACCCCTGCCGTCCTTCAAGCTCTTTTTCCACAATCCTTGTGAAGTATATATATTCAAACGATATAAAGCCAAGTTACCTCTCTTGTCTCTTTTTTGAGTCATCAGTAATTTCTTTTGCTGTATTCTATTTTATTTCAGCGTCAGTGTATTTCATTTTTATTTGCTCTTTAGCACCCAGTTTTTAAGCCACATATGAAATTAGCTCACGTATAGAAGTACGCCCCATTACTTGGAGATGAGTCTTTCAGACACACACACACACACACACACACACACACACACACACACACACACACACACACACACACACACACACACACACACACACACACACAGCTCTCTACCATGTTCCCCCAAATTCACCCGTACACCATCTCATTCCCAGTATTTAGTGCGGAACACAAACAACAGCAGCTGCAGCACCAGCACCAGCACCAGCAACAACAACAGCAACAACAACAGTTTGTTGTCTTTAATCGATGTTCAACAATAAAAGAATATCAACAACAATCTGCTGTCTTTAATTGTCCCCTCTTTGTTTTGGATTTACACTGATCAACTTCATTACAGGCAACACAATGGGAGTCCTACGTTTAAAACATTTTTTTTTATCCTTTTGAAGTCATTTTGACGTTTTTCACCAGATTGTGCTTACAATTTCTCTGTTTGCTTTGTGCTGCGTATGTCAGTCTGTATTTATAGGCAAGGTCAGGGTGATGTTTACTACTTCTATCCCGTAAGTTGCTATCACCTGTGTCTGTTGGCTTGTTTGTCTGTCTGTCCGCACGATTATAGAAAAACCACAGAACCGATCTGAATTAAACTCGGTGGAGGGACAGAATGTGGTTCAATGGTGAAGCCATTAAATTGTTGTGTGGACTGATCAAGGAGATCCAGATCTGTTGGACCGTGACAGAGTGCGAGGTCTCCCAAGTGTCATTCGAGTTACGTAATGTCGCTCACACGTGGTATGGATGTTCTTCGGTCTAAGTGCATGGTGAAGACATGCAGAAAGCAGAAACGAACAAAAGGAGGAAAAGAAAGAAGAGAAGAGAAGGGCTAATCACCACAACGTGACCACTACAGTCTGCTTCCCGAACACGAAAGGAAGGAAAAGAAAGAAGAAAGAGAAGAGGGCTACATCACCACAACTGACCAGCTACAGTCTGCATTCCCCAAACGAACAGAAAGGAAGGAAAGAAAGAAGAGAAGAGAAGAGGGCTACATCACCACAACGTGACCAGCTACAGTCTGCATTCCCCAAACGAACAGAAAGGAAGGAAAAGAAAGAAGAGAAGAGAAGAGGGCTACATCACCACAACGTGACCAGCTACAGTCTGCATTCCCCAAAGAAGTGGTAACATTTTGGAGCATTGGTTAGATATTCTGACACCGTTTTGTTGAAATCCAGTTTCACGCATTAAAGTGCCCATCGCAGAATGCCATGTTCTGACAGTGCCTTTGACCGCCGACTATTTCTTGACTTTGTGCAAATCTATTATTGTCAGCGACATTCTGTTGCTTAGTAGTGTGTCTCCGTTTCTTTCTTGGCGTCTGATAAAATCTTGACATAAGCTGGTTTTAGATAATTTATAAAATCGTTTCTTGTTCTTTACTTGTTGTTGCTGCTACTGCTGTTGTTGTTGTTGCACCTCCTCCTCCTCCTCCTCCTCCTCCTGCTCCTTCTTCTCCTCCTCCTCTTTTTCCTCTTGTAACTTTTCCCCTTATTTTTCTTATTCATCATCATAATCTATCATCATCATCATCATCATCATCCATCATCATCATCATCATCACATCCTTATTATCTTCTTCTTCTTCTTCTTCTTCTTCTTCTTCTTCTTCTTCTTCTTCTCCAGCCTCTTGATCTTCTTCTTCTTCTTCTTCTTCTTCTCCTCCTCCTCCTTTTTCTTCTTCTTCTTCTTCTTTCTTAAGTCCTTATCTTTTCATCCACCCCACCCTCCCTTTTTATCACCACCGTCTTTCCGATCATAATCATAAACTTCATCATGGTAATTGAACATCGTCTCCAACATCGTCTTCCCTCTGGACACGTCAGGACAATAAATGCAAATCTTGTCAAATTTCCCTGCCACCATGTCAATAATCGCTGGAGGGTCGTGTTGATTCATCCTCTTTCCTCCTCCCTCCCCATCCCTCTAATCCCCCTAATGACCCCCCACCCCCACCCGCACCCCCACCCCTCAGCTGAGTCCCCTCTACCCTCCCTTCCCTTCCCCCTCATTGAAATGAACGTCGAACAGATCCTCGTTCAGTGTGCCCCAGGTGCTGTCCATTGTGGCCGGGAGGGGCGATAACGTTATTGGATTGGTTTCTCTGGGAATGGGCGTCCGCGTTCCCTTCAATGATTGCCTCGCGCTGAGGTTGCCAACAAATTAGTTGATAGGATGTCACTTCAGTGTGTGTGTGTGTGTGTGTGTGTGTGTGTGTGTGTGTGTGTGTGTGGTGGAGAGAGAGAGAGAGAGAGAGAGTAGACCTCTTTTCAATTAATCTTTTTTGCTCCATTTTGCCATCACAATCGATTTCTTCTTCTTCTTCTTCTTCTTCTTCTTCTTCTCTCTACTACTACTACTATACTACTACTACTACTACTACTACTACTATTGCTGCTGTTGCTGCTGCTGCTGCTGCTGCTGCTGCTGCTCCTGCCACCTCTACTGCTACTTCTACTGTTCCTGCTGTTACTACTGCTGCTGCTGCTGCTGCTGCTTGCGCTGCTACTGACAACTGCTACCACTACTCTGCTGTACTATGGGATGGGAGCGGGATGGGGAAACAGCGGTGCTGTCTCATACCAGGTTCGCCCTGCCACGTCACCACACTGGTAGTGCACACTGAGCAAGTCGTCATCTGGCAACCCACCAGAGGAGACACTGCACTGGTCACTTCACTGGTGTCTGCTGTGAGGACACACTGCACTGGTCACTTCAATGGTGCTTAGTGTTTACTGTCACTTCACTGGTGTCTGCTGTGAGGACACACTGCACTGGTCACTTCACTGGTGTCTGCTGTGAGGACATACTGCACTGGTCACTTCACTGGTGTCTGCTGTGAGGACACACTGCACTGGTCACTTCACTGGTGTCTGCTGTGAGGACACACTGCACTGGTCAGTTCACTGGTGCTGAGTGTCTGCTGTCACTTCACTGGTGCTTAGTGTCTGCTGTCACTTCACTGGTATCAGTGTCTGCTGTCACTTCACTGGTCTCAGTGTCTGCTGTCACTTCACTGGTGCTTAGTGTCTGCTGTCACTTCACTGGTGCTTAGTGTCTGCTGTCACTTCACTGGTCTTAGTGTCTGCTGTCACTTCACTGGTGCTTAGTGTCTGCTGTCACTTCACTGGTGCTTAGTGTCTGCTGTCACTTCACTGGTCTTAGTGTCTGCTGTCACTTCAATGGTGCTTAGTGGCTGCTGTGATCTAAGCTACATACAACATCACCTGCTAAGCCCCATACTGACGACAATGACTGCTGTGTCTTCAGTGCGTCGTGCTGT
>CM031613.1:11940118-11957618 GCA_018398815.1 Conus ventricosus
CGCGGATCTGTCGCTTCAAAGTGCTCAGAAAGGAAAATAATATTTCGTTTTTACCCCCGGACACTACAGCTTCTCCTCCCCCCCCTTTCTCCTGCTCCTATCCCCCCCCCCCCTTCCCCTTCATCTCCTATCCCCCCCCCCTTCTCCTTCATCTTCTCTCCCCCCCCCCCCCCCCCCCCCCCCCCCCCCCCCCCCCCCCCCCTCCTTCTACTGTTTTTCCTTCTCTTTCGTCTCGTGCTCGTGCAAGTTATCTCATGCAGATTTGTCCACTCGGAGACGTGACATTTTGTTTGCGAGGGTAAAAAAAATCGACCTCTTCCCATGTCCGTCCTTCCTCCTCTCCCTCCGTCCCACCCTCCCCCCCCCCCCCTCCCCAACATCCCCACCCCCAACCTACACCCCCACTTCTCCGGCCCCTTCCCTTTCCTCCAACAATAAACTGCAGCTGAAGAAGGTCAAACAACAAACCTTTTATGGTTGTTTTTCTGGAGCATTTTGTATAAATAAGACTTCCCCTGTTTCACCTCCCATTCCTCCTCTTCTCCTCCTCCTCCTCCTCCTCCTCCTGTCCTTCTCTTGTGTGTTGTCACCGTTCGTTCATCGTTGGATGTTTTGTACGTCACGTACCAACTCACCCTCCATAAATCGTCAGCTGAGGACGCCAAACATCACAACCCTGTCTGTGTCAAGATTCCCGGTGCATTCTGGAAAATCCCTATCTTTACCTCCTCTTATGCCTGCCTGTCTTTTGCTAGTCTTACCGTTTCTTTGTCCTGCTCTCTCTCTCTCTCTCTCTCTCTCTCTCTCTCTCTCTCTCTCTCTCTCTCTCTCTCTCTCTCTCTCTCTCTCTCTCTCTCTTCTCTCTCTCTCTCGCTGAACAGCTCATTAGCACACGGAGTGTGCAAGTGACATGCAACAGGTCAGTACTAATTATTTCAGATGGCATTCTGCAACTGGCGTTTAAACAGATACGTTTTAATTAAGTGCAGATTTGAAAGTCAAGAAGGAAGTGGAATCACGTAGTTGGAAAGGTAACAAAATCCTGAGTACTGCAACAGAACTTGGCGAGTGCTCCAGAGCCGTGTTCCTTTCTGTTATAGGAGGGTTATTTAGAGGCTTTCTGTTATATGAGGGTTAGTTAGAGGCTTTCTGTTATATGAGGGTTATTTAGAGGCTTTCTGTTATAGGAGGGTTATTTAGAGGCTTTCTGTTATATGAGGTTATTTAGAGGCTTTCTGTTATATGAGGGTTATTTAGAGGCTTTCTGTTATAGGAGGGTTATTTAGAGGCTTTCTGTTATAGGAGGGTTATTTAGAGGCTTTCTGTTATAGGAGGGTTATTTAGAGGCTTTCTGTTATATGAGGGTTATTTAGAGGCATTCGTTATATGAGGGTTATTTAGAGGCTTTCGTTATATGAGGGTTATTTAGAGGCTTTCTGTTATAGGAGGGTTTTTAGAGGCTTTCTGATTATAGGAGGGTTATTCAGAGGCTTTCTGTTATATGAGGGTTATTTAGAGGCTTTCTGTTATATTATTTCTTTTTTTATGAGGGTTGTTTAGAGGCTTCTGTTATATGGGTTATTTAGAGGCTTTCTGTTATATGAGGGTATTTAGAGGCTTTCGTTATATGAGGGTTATTTAGAGGCTTTCTGTTATATGAGGGTTATTTAGAGGCTTTCGGTTATATGAGGGTATTTAGAGGCTTTCGTTATATGAGGGTATTTAGAGGCTTTCGGTTATATGAGGGTTATTATAGAGGCTTCGTTATAGGAGGTTATTCAGAGGCTCTGTTATAGGAGTTATTCAGAGGCTTTCTGTAATTTTTTTTAAGGATTTTTTTTTTAAAGGGTTTTAGAGGGGGGGCTTTCTTTGGGGTTTTTAATTTTTTTTTGAGGGTTTTTTTTTTTTTTTTTTTTTTTTTTTTTTTTTTTTTTTTTTTTTTTTTTTTTTTTTTTTTTTTTTTTTTTTTTTTTTTTTTTTTTTTTTTTTTTTTTTTTAAAAAAAAAAAAAAAAAAAAAAAAAAAAAAAAAAAAAAAAAAAAAAGGGAGGCTTTCTGTTAAAATTTTTTTAAGGGGTTAATTTAGAGCTTTTTTTTGGGGTTTTTTATTTGATGGGTTTTATTTAGGGCTTGGGTATAGGGGGAAAGGGGTTTGGGGGTTTAGAAGGCTTTGGGTTTATATGAGGTTTTTAAGGGAGAGAACGGGAAAAAAAAAACCTTTCTTCTGGCTCACTTTCGCCCTCAACCAGTTTTCGGGCGAAAGTGAGCCAGAATAAATTTTCCTGTTCTCTGCCAAGTAAGACTTCAATCCCCAAAAAATAACGATTATCACAAACAAACTACTGTCGGGTTACCGTTTTTAATACTAATTTTACTAAACTTTTCAGATTTTGTTTTTGTTTAATCCTTTTTTTTCTTGATCTTTTTTTCAATCCATTTTCGCGCAAACTTTCTTCAAATGATCTCTGTTTTCTTGAAAAAAACACTACGTCTTAATTTTTTTCCTAAATCTTTTAAAAGAGTTATATTTCTGGCAAAAAAATCCCACACTTATCCGAGCATGTCTTCCGCTAAAAGCTGTTTGACAAAGTTTTTTCCTTTTTTTAAAACTATGTCTCTTTTGCCGAACAGTCTTATAAAAAATAGTGTCGCTTTCCCTTTCAAACATCAAAAAAACTGTTCTAAACACCCCATTTTTATTGGGGGATCAAAAAATATTTTGTCATCATCTGTCCATAAAAACCTTCTATCATGATTGCTTTGTTCCTTTTAAGTTTTGGGACAGAAAACCACAATATGATTAAAATTTAACGAAAAACTGTTTGAAACGGTCGGGGATAAATTTTGTTTTTCCCAACCATCTCCCCAAAAAATCAATGAGCAATGAGGAGTTTTTGTCATAAAGTTTAACTGCTCATAGTTTATAACAAAATTTTAATCTAATCCTTATTTTTTTTATCAACTCTCCGAAAAAACTTGTTCGTAAATAAAACCCTACGACCCCTAAATGTGTAAGATTAATCCAATTAAGTTCTGTAAGATTGTTTCTTTTAAAGTCAACATTGATTTTGTTGCTTGTTTTATGATTTTAAACCTCGCCATTGTGAAGAACGACGATGGAACTTTAAAGACTTTAAGTCTAATTTTTCCCAGCAATAAAATTTCCTTTTTGGTCATAACTCGCCCACAACCCCATCCTCTCCCATTTTTAAAGACAGAAATTTCAAATTCATTGTGAACGTGTCTCCTAATTTTCTGCTTGGAAAAACTGAATTTTGTAGAAGTTTTTTTTACAACTGTTTTCTTTTCTGGGGAGGATGTACTGTTTTTTCCCCAAGGGCGTTTTTCAATTTTTTTCCGACTTGTCGCCCGGCATAAACTTAATGAAAAGGGGCTAGGTGAATGCTTTTCTAAAATTTTTTTGCGGTAAAATATGTAAATGGGCTTAGAATTAAATTTTAAATTTTCCCTTTTTCAAAATTTGGGTTCTAAGTCCCAAATTTTGAGGTCAGGCTTTCGAACTTTTTTATATTAAAAACTGGCCAACATTATTTGTTTAATTGCACAGCTGTTCTTTTTAGGAAACTTTTTGGTGTCCCCAACCTCTTTGCGTTATAATCACCATTTTTAGGTACCAAAACCTCAAAGCCCCTTCTCACCTTTCGTTAAAAAGTCCGCAACATCTGAAAGGTTTTTTAAATTCTAAATTTTTAAACCCTTACAGCGCTAAGTAACCCGGATTTTCTGGCCACGCGCATTTTTAGTACAGTTTTTTATTTTTTTTCCAAAAAAATGGTTAGGTTATCGCATTTCACAACTTTCCCCTGCTTTGTCTGAAATTTTTAATTAAATGATCCAACCCTCCCCAAACAAATCTTTTAAACTGAAAATTGGGAATTGTATAATTTCATAATCGCAATATGCATTTTTCCCCCCCGGGTAAAGCTTTTAAAACTTTTTGGGGGCCTCCATCATATAATTTTTTATCAGTGCTCGCTCATCCAAATGAACATAAAGAATGATGTAATCAAGATCGAGCGGATTTTCCCCCCTTAAAAGTAGTTTTGTTTGGCGCAACAACAAATCTTTTAGTGACCTGAGTGTAAACTTTAAACCCTAAATTGCTAGCTCTTTATAAAATAAGAAATCTGCATTTTCGGGTTTCGAATTTTAATATTTTTTTTAGATTTGCATTTTAATTTTGAGAAAAATGCCGAATTTCTCATTGCTTCTTTTATGAGAAAAAACCCCCGTAATCCCCACAGGTATTGTTAACTGTTAGTTTTGAGCCCTACAACTTTTGTAATTTTAAATTTTTCCCCCTTTGGGTTTTCGCTTATATTAACCCTTCGACTTTGTAAAATATTTCTGGAGCCGACCGTTTTGGCCCCGAAATTGTTATAAATGCATTTTCAAAAAACAAAGGGGGGGCCCTTTTTTTGTTATTGTTAAAAACATTTTTTTAAAAACGAAAAAAAAAAATGGGGCATTCAAATATAGGCGAAAAATATTCTGTTGGGCCGCACTACAACAAAAATATAGCAACTGATACCTTGCATTGCTGTGACCCGACGCCTTTTTCATAAAAAGGTGAGTACCCCTTTGAAGGCATTTTAACCCCCCCTTTTTGAAAACGAGACTCCAGAAAGCGGGGGTTTTTCATCGATGCAGTTTTTCAAAACCCATTAAATTTTGCTGTTTTTTGGGGCGCATAAACGGGGTGTGGAGTGGCGTTGCCGACATTAAATCACCAATTTCCTTTGGTGGGGTCAGTGTACAATTTCATTTCTATTACACCTTTAGACGTTTTTCTGAATGCAACACCATTCCGAATGACAAATCTTTTATTAATCCTTCACAACAAAATAGACATGAAGGCTTTGAAAGGATCTGTAACGAATTCTATTAACTCAAGACAGACTTTAGACAAAAGTTGGATCTTAATCAGGGCCTAGCTCATTTATTTTCGGGGCACGCGCAGAAAGTATAACTATGATGGCGTTCTCCTTTCAAAATTGTTCACCCCGGTCCATAGAGAAAGACAAAAAACAGCTGGAAAAACATTTATTTTAGACACTTCAAGGGCCTAACTAAGGGAATAGCGAATAAACGACTCTATTCGTACTTACTTTTGGTTTTGCAATTTTCGAAGCACGGCAAGACGACAAACGATCTTTCTACGGCTTTGCGCACAAAAACAATACTTAGCAAATTTAGAGGAGCCTTTAAACTACAGTTGATTTCTTCAGTATTCAAAGGTCCCAAACTGTTTTTACGCAGATCGAAAGTAACTTTGCTGTTGGCAGGGTTTAACATGCTCCCTTTCGCCCTCAGATCCAGAAAGGGTACAATAAAAACTATAATAATGAAATTTTTTTCGCATGAACAAAAGGGTTGGGAAAAACGACATAAATTCTGACCCAGAAATATTACAAACAATAAAAAAACATCCAAGTTTAAAGTCATCCAATCCCCGAACCCAAAACCCCAAAAGTTTGAAATCGCAAAAGCTCGGGGCTTTTTCGCAGACCATGAATATAAAAAGACAGGCTTTTTCTTGGTTTAACGGCATGGGATTATTTGGTCTTTATCTTACTAAATAGAAACCCCCAACTATTACAAAAAAACAATTCCAAATGCTCGGCCATAAACCCAACTATTTTGCTTGCGTAGAAAAAAAGCCAGCTGACAATGCCCCTAATATCCCAGGTAAAGAGTCATAGCTTTCCCCAGCTAATTTTTTAATAAATTCGAAAAGATGATAAAGCTGTTTTTTTCCCCCTGATTTCAGGCGGAGGCGAGGGGGGTGGGGGTACGAACTTTTGGCCACCGCCGCCTGTAATAGCCAACCAGGTTTTTTGCAAATCCTAAGGCCGTTTAACGTTTTATGTGCCCTTCCCTCTCAACAGTGTTGATTCGTTCGCTAGTGTCGGCTTCAAAAAAATTTTTTCGAAGTTTCCTTATTCTTTCACTTGGTTCGAATTTTGGTCTGGGTTTAGTATCAGCGCTTCTGTCTTGCGATCTTTCTTTGTTCAAGATTTTTTGGGGTCTTTGTTTTATTCTTTCTTTAAATATCGGCCCTAATTGGCGTCACACCCAAAAGAGTTTTTTTTTTTTTCCTTTTTAATGCTCATCTAGTTCACCTAGTTTTGCAAATTTTTTTTTTAACGCCTCTGATGCTTCTCAAAAGCTGATAAAGGGGCCGCTATTTCTCGCATGGGTGGGGCGAGTCGTGTATAGTCTTTATGCTGTTCTTCTGAAAAACGGGTTTCTGCTTCTATTCATTTATTTTTCATCTCCCGTTGTTTTAATTTCTCAATTTCCATTTTTTTGTTTTGGTTACTGTTGGGAGTTCCTGCAGTGTGTTTTGAATTTAGCAACTGCCTCCCTTTTAAATTTCGGCAACAAGCCCAAAGGGCGATTTTGTCTTTCACATGAGTTTTTTGTAAAATTTATTTTGGGCTAAAAACTTTGATGGGGGGGTTTAGTTGTAAGCCGAAAAATTCCCCTTGATCTTTTTTTTAAGACAAATGTCATTTTTTAAATTAAAAATCATTTGGGCTAAAAAATTCGGGAGGTTCTTGGGGCCTAAACTTTGTAAAAGATTTAACCTTTTTTCTTTAATTCTGCCGCATTGAGACTTGAGCGATGCTGTGTAAAAGGGGATCATTTCATCGTGTCTCCGGGAAAAAAAACATCAAAAATCTTCTTCATTTTCAATTCCTCCATGTTTTTTAAAATTTAAATTTTTTTATTTTGCTTCAAAAAAATGTCACAAGCACATGGCTCGATTCTTGACCCGCATAGAAGACTGAAAAAAACCCCTTGGGGCGTGAAGGGAATAAGCGACTATTACTTTTCCCAAAATAATCCATCTACTATTGAGGGGATAAAATTCTTACGTCAAATTTCCAACCTAGAGCAAATGACGTGTTTGTGCCAGGCTCTGCGCGCTTACTTTCCCCAAATAGCGCCGTTTAAACAACAGACCCAAAAGGACAGTTGTACAAAACCCGGGGGGCGGGCAAGTTAAAAAAAAATTTCTAAAAAATTGGGGGGCAGAAAATTTTCTTTACACAATGCAGACATATTTTTAACCTATTCTGATCATGGCTAACCGCAAATAAAAGGGGCTGACTTTGCTTTTAAAGGGAAATAAAAAATGAAAAAGCACTAAAACATAGAAAGGTGCCGCAGATACTAAAGAGGGCAAAAGTATGGGGCTGAAATTTTTTGGTTTGAAATCCTTTTCCTTTCCCTTGATTTTGAGTTTTTAAAAAGCGCATGAATACTTTCAAGGAGCATTAAAAACAGTTGTCATATAAACTAACTTTTAACGAAAAAAACGTTTTTATCAGATAAACAGCACCGAAGCAAAGTAAAGCATTTCTGACATCCGTTAAGTTTGACGTTGTTACCCCCCTAATTTAGAAAGGCTGATTGAGCAACAATATCACCCCAAAATTAGCAATATTTTTTCGAAAGGGATTCATTATAAAACATACCTAGAACAGGGCAACGCTATAGGGAAATTTTTAGTTTTGCGTTCAGAAGATCGTTTAAAAGGTTTTTATTGCGTGTGAAATGAAGAACCAAAAAAGGGGAAAGTGAAAATTTTTTTAACCAAAAATAACGAAAGTACAATGTTCATTGAGGGCAGCCCCAAAAAACTTGCTAGGGGGTTTAAACCTTATCGCTTTTTGATGAAATAAGAAAACTGGGGGGGGGGAGGTGTAGAAACCCAACATTTGCCCTTTGGGGCAAAAGATCTACACCTTCACAGCGTAAGATTTGATGATTATTTAAAAACAAAATACGGTTTATGGATTGACCTAAGGTAAAGGGAGGAAAATCTTTTCAGGGAAGCGGAGAACTGTGAGAGACGAAAAACATTCAAATTGTAAAAAAAGAAGAAGTGATAAAACCCGCTTAATGTACATTTGTTTTTAATTATGATGCGCGCTAATATTGAAAAAAACTTTAAAAAATATACAATACTAATTTTTTTTTTTATTTTAAAAAAAAGCGTCTGTTCAGGTTTTCCAACGTCCCTACACGCCGCCAAAAAAGAGATGTAAAAACCCCCTAACAAAAACCTTCAGATTAACCAACATTACACAATGCCAATTACTAGAGCAAGACCTTTTCAAAATACAGCAAAACCAAACGAAGGTATTCGCTCCCCTTTAAATGCGTTACATATTTAAATACTGGACATCGACTATAAGGGCTCTATCACAGGAACGGTGTTGGTCTCTTAGCAACAGGCATGGGCGCACCCCCCTTTTTACCTCTAGGGGGTTTTGTTTTAGCTCTGGGCTGTTTTCTTTAGTGTAGGTGCTGCTGCAAAAAATAAAAACTAAACCCCAAAAGCACCAGCTAGGGTTAAACTAATAACACTAAACCTTAGTTTTTCGTTCAAACGAAAATAAATAAAGCACTAGCTACTCAAACTCACGGTTGAAAAATTTTTAACGTTTACAGGCCGATTTTGATGACTACAAAAGACAAAATTGATTTTCAAAGAAAGGCGGGACAAGTTTTTCTAACAGCCAACCCCGGCAGATAAAAAAGGAAGCTTAAAAAAAAGTAAACGAACTTAAAACTCGTTCTAAAACACCACTTAACAACACCAAAAGGTTTTTATACTTTATTATGGTCCACGCAAAAAAACCGGATATTGTTTCTGATTAAAGGTTTTTTTTTTTTAAAAAAAAATATTTTGAGTTAAAAAAAGAAACTAAACAGGGATAAGAATAAGGAAAAGAGAATTGTTTGAAGGAGCGGGAGAGAGAGCGTTACAAGAGCGCTGAATGTTTTGTTTGAAGTCATTACCCAACAAACGTCGGCAAGTTGTTCAGCTTTTTCCAAATTTTCCAGGTAAACTAAAAATAGACCCCCCCGTTAAAGTAATTTTTTGCTGTTTTAATTGCTATGTAACAAAAAATGAAGAAAACAGAAGTCGGGGTCCGACTAAACAACGACTATTCTTTGAAAATAATGCTTAACCCCCGGGTTGGCGACGAACTGTTTGCCAGTTTGACGCTGCGGCTGAAAAGCCAAATGAAGGCTCGGTTTGGGTCAGAGGGGAAGTTTTAGAGATTAGAAAAAAACAGGCAAGTAATGCCCCGATTGTTGGCAAGTCTTACATTCCACCCCCCTCCGCATTAGTTCCCAAAAGAGCATTTCTAAAACATAAAGAAACAGACAAAAAATTTTTTTATGTGGGTGTTTTTTGCAAGGCTGCATTACGCCCGCAAAAAGCAGGAGAGTGCTAACATCACCCTTACATCAATGACTTAACTTTTGGGGGGGCCCTTTCCTGTTAGTGTGACCAAATTGACAGTTTGAAGAAAAAAACAAACCAATTCTGTTAATGTATACACTGGGTGAGGAAACAAAATTTTGGGGCCCAAATTTAAAATGTCCCAAAAACAGTCCAACAATGGCGAACCAGAAAAAAACTGTTGACTTCTACTGGGGGGGGTTTCCGGGGGGAACCAAAGCCCCACGTGATCTAAAAAGCATTTATAAAAGAATTTGGAAAAAATTTGGGGAGGGGAAAAGTTTTTAAAAGTGCCCTGTTTTCAACCGCAGCGAACTAAGAAACATTTTAAAAGTTCTGTAACTGTAATACGGGAAATAATTACACCTCCACCCGATCAAAGTTTTTTTTTTAAAAAACCCGGAAACGGATGCAAAATTCACCCTAGTTTTTTCGCAACTTGAATACTCATTGTTCCTTAGAAGGGCCCGGGGCACAAAAAACTTCGAAAAACGTCTTAATGAGTAAACATCAAATTTGTTCATTTGCTTTCATCTTTTTCGTCGGGTGGCGTTCATTTAAGCCAAAATTAATAGAGGGCCAAAACCGCAGAATCTTTTAGAACGCATGCGCAAGTGCGCAATGACTTTCTAATAATCTAAACTTATCTGAAATCATATGACACCTGAAGACCAACAACAGTATGCTCAGCCCCACATTGTTGGATTTGCGGTTTAGGTCTCCAACAGACGCAGAGATCCAACAGTAAAAGACCATGATCACATTACGGGAAAATCAGAGGAGCAGCGCCAGTAAATGCAAATTTTAACTAAAGTTTGATCCTAAGACATGGAAGCTGCCCTCTTTTTCATAACTTTCGAGGGTTTCGACTCCCATCTTATAATGAAAGCAGGGACGATTTCCTTCAGGGGGTCTGCATTTCACATCACAAAAATCATGTGTTTCACTTTTAAATACATGTCTTTTTTTGACTCTACAACAAAATGATGGGATCTTAGAGTCATGGCTATGTCCTTAAAGTCCTCCCATAAAGGAAGAATACTTTGACCAAAATTCGTTAAAAAGGGGTTTACCCCTTTTGATACAGAACAGTTGGGAAAGGTTTGATGAAGACACACTTCCCCTAAAGGCGCGTTCTTTTCTGTCTCAGAGGAAAGGACATCAGTGATTCTGATTACCCCGCATGCTTTAAAAGCGGCAGAAATTAAAGTGTAAAACGATGGGAGACTACATGATGCATACTTGATGGTTGTATGTTTGTTGGCGGGACGTCTTTTTAAAATTTCGAAAGACCGCATGAAACATTATAGCCTGGATCCCGCGCAATTTCATTTCGCGCCCGGGGTGATTGGGGCGCTTTCTTAATTTCTGAGACAGATTTATTTATTGTCAGATTTACCAATGATCCGAGATTTAAAAGGTTGGTGGGGAAATTTTAAAAGGGGTCGCACCATTACTGAAAAACAAAAAACAAATCCTAGATATTAGATCCAAGTAAAAAGGGCTAACTTCTTATGTATTTAGAGCAAAACAATCTGAGGATGGGCAATGGGGCAATCACTTCCGTTAGCAACTTTAAAATGTACACAGGCGGCGATCCGAAAATATTCAAAAGCATTAAAGTGGTTGGGGGATTAACGCCCGTTCAACAGCGCGGTTTTATTCTAGAAGTTGACTTAGAAATCCTCATGAACTCCAGACCTGCATAAGATACCATTAGCAGCAGAAAGTCTAAAGATGGATCCAAGAGAACCGCCTAAACTTGTGCCAACTTCGCGGCAAAAAAAAAATTTGGGCTGTCATTACAGACTTCTACAATTTTATTTTAAAACATGGGTTTTAATTGACAGCAGTTCATCGCTAATTGCTTTTTTTCAAGAACAGTTCATGAAAAACCCTACATCATAAAACACTGATTCCCCCGAACTAAATCCACAGATGCTTTAGAAAAAGACTTTTTCAAGCTGATGAACAACAGCTGTTTGGAAAGCTATGGAAAATCCCACAACTAAAAATTCAGATTGGTCACCAAAGAGAACGAAGCAATTAAGCTGACTTCAAAACCAAAATTTTCAGACTTCAGAAGATTTATGATCACTTTTTGCATAAAGATGAAAAAAAGAAAGTCAAATTAGACAAACCTGTATTTATTGGGTTTCTGTTTTAGAATTACAAAGTTTGTGTAAATTTTTTTAGACTACTTTTAAACCCTCGTATCCTGATCCAGATACTTTTCACAGAACAGATAGTTTGTTATAGTTCCCCACTGAAGCATCTAAAAGACAGGAATTAGAAGTGATAAAGGGCATGTGGGATGGTACGACACATCCATTTCCCTAAAGATTTGCTTTGCATTTAATTACTAACAAAAGGTTTTAGGGAAAAATGAAGGATGAATTACGGAAAGTGAAAGGGTTTGTTGGTTTAAGGTCAAAAAAGTCAGTATTTCGAGCCAGGAAAAAAATTAAGAAAGCAAAAGGGGAAAATTCGCAGCGTTTGCAGTCAAACATATCGCATGGAACTTAAAAGCTTGTTTGCAATAAGACTTTTTTCATGCAAGTAAACTCGATCTAATCTACGAATCAACACAAAAGTTGTAACAAAGAGTCATTAGATAGAACAAAAAAAACGGGGGTTTTTAATCCAGGTTTTTATTGCAATCGGCACGGGGGGACCGCTAAAAAGGGGGGGTTTTATTTTTCATCAACTTTTATTATAAAATCAATCAAGTTTCAAACCAAATTTTTTAAATCTTTTCTCAGTTTGCTTACGCGTTCGAATTTTTTTTTTTTCGATATTCTTTTTCCCCAAATTTGGGGTTTTATTTTAGCGATCGGATGATTGCATGCTTGATAATCCTCGAAAATGTTTCCTTAAAAACTTTTCAAAACATGAAATGATTCCCGCATCATTTTCAAGGGCCTTCCTTTGCCATCTTTGTTTCTTCGCCTTTCCTTCTGAGCTTCCATTTTAAACTCAAAAATTTTTTACGTAAATTAATTAAAGCGGAACTGTGTCCGGTGGGTTAACCAGTCTTCTTTCACAAAAGAATTTTTAGGAGCTGGTTTTTTGTTGTGTCATTTTCTGTAAAAAATACACGGGCGGATTCATTTTTTTCCTTCTTTTATTTCGTACGGGTCAATACTCCAAATTGGTCGGTTGCCCTATGTAGTTCCCCTTCTGCTTCCCCGGGAAATAAAGGACCTTACTTTAATCCCCCAAAAGGGAAAGTTTGCCGGTGAAGACTCCCTTTAAACAAATTTTTTTTTTTCTTTTTATTGCTTGTACGGTTTTAACCCTTAAATTTTCATTTTCATTGCGCGAAAAACTGAGGGGGTCTTCAACCCTTCTTTGGGGGCGAGAATTGTCAATCAGCTCTCTGTGATACTGGTAGGGAGAAAAGTCTTTCGGCAACTTTTTGTTAAAAATTTTCAATAAAACCTGGATCTGTGAAATCCCGGAAAGCCTCTTTAAAAAGAACTCTGGTTTTAACAAAATTGATTCCTTGGCCTTTAAATTTTTTTTCCCCCCATCGACTTTAATCATGCGGGGAAAGTTTAAGGGGCCCGTTTGGAATCAGTTGTATTGCGACAGCAACAGCAGAAAACCTTTTGGTTAATGGCTCCGCATCTTTTTATCTTGAAGCTGCCATGACTGTGAGTGCGTACTTAATTCTTTTTCGTCTAATCCTTTCAGAGGGTAAATATAGAAGATCCATTTGATGGGGGTCGTTTGGTATTTCGTTCACAAAGTGTGGTCTCTGTATCGGGCTAGGTGCGGTAAATAAATTTGCCAAATTGTTGTTTTGATAACCATTCCTTTGCGTTTGTTCCTGACTCCTGCCGCTTGGCTTGCTTTTGTATTGCGTGTACCCTTCCCAAAACCCTTTTGGGCGAAAAATAGATTTTTTTCATTTTTTTTCAGCCAAATTATGTCAACAAAATACACAACTCAACCAAAGGCAATAAACGCGATTTTCTTTCATCTTTTGTTTTTTCTGGTGGTTGATAAAAATCACTGAATTTTTGGGGGGGGGCAATGTCTCGATTGGTTTGCCTGTTACTAATAAATTGTTTTTTTGCTTGATCAAATTTTTAAAATGTGTAAGCGTGCCCCTGTCTTTTCATGGTCTTAAAAATTAAATGCTAAGTCTCTGCCTTTCCAAGGGGGTCTTGTGCAGCTCTAGTTGCTCCAACTTTGTTTTGTCTTTTTTTCTCTCGCCGTCATTCCCCCGTTTACTAAATGCGAAATTACTTCCGCAAAACAAGCGCTTCACCACGCGCCGCCATCATTTTTTCGAGTGAAGCCCTTTTTTTTTAAAAGTTTTTTTTTTTTTCTATTTATATTTTCTGAATTTTTCCTTGCTTTACAGAAAAATCTTTCGTGGGAACCGAAGCTGCAATGAACAATTAGCTTTGCTGAATCCTCAAAGTCTAGTTTGCCAAAATCTGCTGGTTTTAAATTTTTAACAACTTTTACCAAACATGAGTATCCCCACACTTAGGCCTCCAATAACAGCAGAATGGGATCAAGGTTGGGAACAGTTTTTTCGGGGCTCATTTTTAGAAAAAAAATAATTTTTAATTTTTAAAAAACTGAACAGCGTGACTACTCCGCTACAGGGAAGCCTAAAAACCCTTCCCGAACTTTTAATGACCAAATTGATGATCAAGCTTTATGCCCAAAAAGGGGGAGGGGTATTTCTTTGGGAGATGTGGGAAAAAAAAAAACGTTCCTCGGAACTGAATTCAGCATAGAACAATTCAAACAGATTCACACAAGAATTATAAAGTATCATAACAGGGATGAAGCGCAGCTGGGGCTAAATGGGAAAAGTGGGGGGCAAACGGGTTTTTAGTTTGTCACAAACTAGTCGTAGATTTGCTCCCATTGATTCTGAAAAAAAGATTTTATGTAATTTAACGCAAGATCCAGTTTTAACAAAGTCATTTGAGTCTCTAGGCCCTTATTTATATACAGATTTGGGAAAATTGTTATCGCCATTTAAACAGGGATTAATAACTTTTAAAAAATATAGATTTTATTTTTCCCCAAAATACCGGGGGCCCAAAAAACAGCAAATCAAAAAACACTGAACCCGGTGGAGAAAGTAAAAAAGCAGAAAAAAGCAGAAAACCGAAACAGCGGAGACCATTAAAAATCCCCGGGGGGGAAGCAGGGAAAAAATTAGCAAGTGGAACAACAAAAAAAATTAATGTTACAGAAAATGCTCACATGAAACATAACACCTCCAACGCAGAACAAGTTTTTCAATGCCGCTATAAAAAACTCCATGTGATACAAGGGCCCCAAAATCTTCATGGAAAATTGAACTTAAAACTGTTGCCATTTTTGGCGCCCTTGCTGCTGCTGGGGCGGTTTTTACTGTATAAAATATATAACCAAGGCACAAAAAAAAAGCAAACAAAAAAAAAACTGAACCCTTAAATGCAGAAAAAGACAACAGCAACGCCAAAAAAACCCCCCAAAACAAAGTCATTTTGATCCATTTCAAATGGGAAAAAATTTTAAGAAAAAATTTTTAATTTTAAAATTTTTTTTTTAAAATAGATCTGGGTATTTAAAAGATAAATCAATAAATAAAGCAGGAGTCCTAAAAGACATTTCCATAGACCGAATTGTAACAAGCGGTTGCTTAGGATGTGAACTTCCCCTTTAAAATCTATGCGGAAACGCTGGGCAGCATCCTCAACGATGACGCGTTTTTTGGGGGTGTGTGTACTATATTAGAATTTATATTTAAATAAAAACATAGATTGTATTTTTTTGATAAATAAGAAACTTAAATAAAAAACTTGGGTTTTCTTTTGGGTACTTAATCAAGAACTTTTCAAGAACTTGATCAAAAACTTTTTAAAATTATTAAGAAATTGTCAAGAAACTTATTAAGAAACCCGGGCGACTTTTTTAAAAACTTTGAGTAACTTGGTAAGCTTAAAATAACTTGGGTAACTTTTAAATTAAAAAATTTAAAGGAAATTTAGTGGTGCATGCGTGGGGGGGGGGGTGGGTGGCAAAAGATGTCGCCGCGCTTTTAAAGTTTCGGGGTGTGCATGCGGGGGGGGGGGGGAGGGGGGGTTGCTGGGGGGTGGGGGGGGCCATCTGCCCCGACGAGCACCACTACATCCCCTTAGACTCCCCTGCTCTAAATAAGCCGTTCATGTATAAAAAAGGCTTTTATAGTAGCAGTCAGCAAGGGGATTTCCCCACAGTCCTTTGCTGCTAAAAAAAGCCGTTTTGTAAAAGGGATTTATAGCAAGGCGGATTTCCCCCATCCCCTTTTCTGCTAAAAAAACCCTTCATGTATAAACGGCTATTTATGCAAGGCGGGTTTCCCCCCGGCCTCTTGCTGCTAAAAAATTTGGGGTTCATGTTTTAAAAGGCTATTTATAGCAAGGCGCTTCACCACAGGCCACCCCCGCAACAAAAAGTTTCATTTTACTTTCCTTCTCACACAAAAAAAGTTTTTAACCAAAACCCCCCCCCTTTTTTTCATCCGGCTTGGACCGGCATTTTGGCAGGTTGTGGGTTTTTTTTTTTTATTTTTTTTGTTTTTTTTTCAGAGCTTTTTTGGCGGCTCTTAATCGCCGTTGTACACCTGTCGCTGAACATTTTGGGGCTTTTTTTTTAGAAAATGGGGCCGCCCCCTACCCCACCCCTTCGTTAGGTGTACAAAAAAGAATCGATCTAATTTTGCCAGGGGGTTTTGAAAACATCATTTTTTTTGAAAGTACTTAGCGTCAACTTCGTTTGGCAAACAAATCATTGATGCTGTGCTAAGGGTATGAAATTTTGGACAATAAAAAAAAAATTTTGAAAGCTGCAAGTTTTTTTGCATACTTCATCAATATCCTGTTTCTTTGAAAAAAGAAGCCATGTCTCAGTTGGGTTTTTTTCAAACTTTTTTTGTGCCTTTTTAAGGCAGTGACCCATAACCGAGCTAATGGATGTTTTCTTTTTCTAAGTTTTTGTAAAAGAGCCCCATCTTTTGAAAAATGGAACTTTGCCAACCGCAAAAGCTTATCAAAAAAATCAACTCTTTTTCATAAAATTGCCCAAAACCCTTTCTAAATCTCTTTTTTTGAACCACAAGCTTCAAGGTATTGTGTATTCTTTAAAAGGTTGTTCTCGTTTTTTTTCTTTCTCCCCCCCTTCCCAAAAAAGCAATACGCTCTTTGCTTTTTTAGTAAAAAAACAGCGCCCACCTGGTTTATATACTCCCCCATAAGCCTGTGGAATTTCATATGACCCCCATAACAAGGGGTTGTTCCTCTTAAACAAAGCACGTCTGTCTCCATTGAAAACCCTGGCTAAAATGGCCCGGGCCCTTTCCGGCGTAGAGTGTTGACGTGGAGTTCACGTGGCAGTCTAGAAAATTCGGAACATTTCAATGTAATAATGGGCAAGTTGCCCGCGGCGCACTTGGGCCCGGTAAGAGACGAAAGCATAAGCCGCGAGGCAGGGATTGATTTTTTGGTCACAAATAGGAAGACACACAGTTGCAAAACGAGCCCCCGGGGCCCGCGCTGTTTTTACTAGCCGCGCAAAAGTGTGTGTGTGGGGTGTGTGTGTGTGTGTGTGTGTGTGTGTGTGTTGTGTGTGTGTGTGTGTTCTGTGGTGTGTGTGTGTGTGTGTGGGTGTGTGTGTGTGTCTGCCCGCCCCTCTGTCTGTCTGTCTGTCTCTCTCTCTCTGTCTCTCTCTTCTCTGTCTGTCTGCCGGTGATTCTCTCTCTCTCTCTTCCGCCACAGGAAAAGGCGGCTTTTAGGCCACTTTGCCCAAAAACTCGGTGGTGAAGCAAGTGAGTTAGAATGAAGGTTTCCCTGTTCTCTAGAGGCTTTCTGTTATAGGAGGGTTATTTAGAGGCTTTCTGTTATAGGAGGGTTATTTAGAGGCTTTCTGTTATAGGAGGGTTATTTAGAGGCTTTCTGTTATAGGAGGGTTATTCAGAGGCTCTCTGTTATAGGAGGATTATTCAGAGGCTTTCTGTTATAGGAGGGTTATTTAGAGGCTTTCTGTTATATGAGGGTTATTTAGAGGCTTTCTGTTATAGGAGGGTTATTTAGAGGCTTTCTGTTATATGAGGGTTATTTAGAGGCTTTCTGTTATATGAGGGTTATTTAGTGGCTTTCTGTTATATGAGGGTTATTTAGAGGCTTTCTGTTATATGAGGGTTATTTAGAGGTTATATGAGGGTT
>CM031613.1:11965118-11975118 GCA_018398815.1 Conus ventricosus
CTCCCAGCCGGGAGTCCGCGACGCTAACCACTTCGCCACGGCGGCTGGTACGTTGTTTTTTTATATTTGGGAATGTTACAGTGAGAAGCTTGTGCGCTAACCTGGAATATTTTTCACACGTTTCACAATATCTGGGCATTTACACAGGATGGAAAAATAGGTATTTAGTGTCACTGTTGTCATTTGGAAGATGAGACGGAAGTGGTTCTTGTCTGTCCGAATTATGATGATTTTAGAAGAAAGGTGGTACTGCCTAAACAAATGAGACAAACTTTTTGTTTCAGATTTGCGCTGTTGATGACAAACCGGAATGAAATTACAGCTAAAATTGAAAAAAAAAAACACATACAAAGAAATGTGTATATAAAATTCTGTCATTAATGAATTGTTAGGTCCATCACATTTTTAGGCAGTTACATTTACTCTGTAAACTTTGTGATTACTATGGTTACACTTCGTGTTTAGTTTGAGAAGGAAAGTGTAAAAACTCCTTTTCAAGTGTGGAAGACTGTTTAAAAAAGCGAAAAAAGGGAGGAAGGGGGCGGGGGAGGGGGGGGGGGGGAGACATATGTGTAAAACGAACGACATTTATTAATCAAGAACTGAATTTTCTGCAAGCGTTTGAATGGGCAGTATCTGCAGATAAACATCCTTGTGTGGATAAGTGTGGTTTATTAAGTCAAATCTTGACAGATCCAGTTTTATATTTGTCGTATCAATTATGTAATTAGGCATTTGGTTTACAATTTGATATAGTCTTTTTTCGGATGTGTGTAGTGCTTAACTTGTTAATTTCTTCACATTATTCAGTTCCTTGAATGTTTGTAATACCTACATGATATGGATATGTCAGAAAGTGAATGCGTGTGTACGCGTTCGAGGGTGTGTGTGTGTGTGTGTGTGTGTGTGTGTGTGTGTGTGTGTGTGTGTGTGTGTGTGTGTGTGTGTGTTGTGTGTGTGTGTGTGTGTGTGTGTGTGTGTGTGTGTGTGTGTGTGTATGTGTGTGTGTGTGTGTGCGCGCGCGCGCCGCGTGTGTGTGTGTGTGTGTGTGTGTGTGTGTGTGTGTTGTGTGTGTGTGTGTTTTGTGTGTGTGTGTGTGTGTGTGTGTGTGTGTGTTGTGTGTGTGTGGTGTGTGTGTGTGTGTGTGTGTGTGTGTGTGTGTGTGTGTGTGTGTAGTGCGCGCGTGTGTGTGTGTGTGTGTGTGTGTGTGTGTGTGTGTGTGTGTGTGTGTGGTGTGTGTGTGTGTGTGTTGTGTGTGGCGCTCGTGCGTGCGTGCGTTCATGTATGCGTGTGTGTGTGTGTGTGTGTGTGTGTGTGTGTGTGTGTGTGTGTGTGTCTGCAAGTGTGTTTGTGCGTCTTTTCAATTCTGTGAAAATCTGAATGAGGAACGGAGTGAGGGAAATAAGGCTGCAAGTCACCTTAGAAGTTTCCAGTCCATGGAATTTCAGTGTTTTCAATTTTGAAATGGACATTGTTTTTATTCGTTGTTGTTAGATCCTGGCTTTTTGCGATGGCCGGCGGCCTTTAACCATTACATCATCATTAATCATTCATCATAACTCTCTCTCTCTCTCCCTCTCTCTCTCTCTCTCTCTCTCTCTCTCTCTCTCTCTCTCTCTCTCTCTCTCTCTCTCTTCTTCTCTCTCTCTTTCCATCTAAGATGGGGTCTTTTTTCATCTTTCTTTCCTTTTTTATAGTTTTTCTGTTTATCGTGTGGTTTCTCATAGCTAAAATCATCTATCAGGTGTTTTTTTTTTCACTCAACGTCTCTGTCTTTGTATTGTTCCTGGCGGATCTTACCTGGACGTGACCATAAGCTGGCATTGTCCCCAGCTTTCTCCTCAGCTTTACAGGGTTCCTGTTAGTTCTGTCATTGAAAGTCTCTGTCTTTCTGTCTTCCTAAAGAACATTTTTCTATACGTAAACTTAATGTGATAGTATCCTTCTTTTCCTCTTCAACTAAAGACCTTTTCTTTATCTCAGCCTTCTGTTTATTCTGAGTGAGAGAGAAAGAGAAGGAGAGAGAGAGAGAGAGAGAGAGAGAGAGAGAGAGAGAGAGAGAGAGAGAGAGAGAGAGAGACGGATGGACGGACTGACGAACAGACAGACAAACAATGCAGAAGCATGTACATGAGAGTCTTTATTCTGAAAGAAAGAAAGAGAGAGGAAGGGAGGTAAGGAAGGAGAGAGAGAGAGAGAGAGAGAGAGAGAGAGAGAGAGAGAGAGAGGCTGACAGAGACAGACAGATAGACAGACAGATAGACAGACGGACGGAAGGACAATACAAAAGCATACACTCGGTAATCTTTCACAGCTATCAGATTAATCAGCTGGCAAACCGCTGAGTCGTCTGCCAAACGTTCTGTCAGTGAACAAACCGCTGAGTCGTCTGCCAAACGTTCTGTCAGAGAACAAGTTAACATCGCAAACCGCTGAGTCGTCTGCCAAAAGTTCTGTCTAGAACAAGTTAACATCGCAAACCGCTGAGTCGTCTGCCAAAAGTTCTGTCTAGAACAAGTTAACATCGCAAACCGCTGAGTCGTCTGCCAAATGTTCTGTCAGAGAACAAACCGCTGAGTCGTCTGCCAAACGTTCTGTCAGAGAGCAAAGCGCTGAGTCGTCTGCCAAACGTTCTGTCAGAGAACAAGTTAACATCGCAAACCGCTGAGTCGTCTGTCAAACGTTCTGTCAGAGAACAAGTTAACAACGCAAACCGCTGAGTCGTCTGCCAAACGTTCTGTCAGAGAACAAGTTAACATCGCAAACCGCTGAATCGTCTGTCAAACGTTCTGTCAGAGAACAAGTTAACATCGCAAACCGCTGAGTCGTCTGTCAAACGTTCTGTCAGAGACCAAACCGCTGAGTCGTCTGCCAAAAGTTATGTCAGAGAACAAGTTCATGGTGACCACGTCCACCTGGGACAGGCGCTATTGTGTGGACAGGGGTGACGGTTGGGGAATGCACCGGCCGTAAATAGGAGGGGGAAGTGTGGGAGTATAGGTGATGGACAGGGGAGGTGGGGGGGATTGACGGAGAGATGAGATTCAATTCAAATTGATCAAAAAGAAATCAGTAAAACAGCGAACGCACAGGTGACCCCCAATAAGGAAAAAAAAAACAATTATCGTCATCACCATCTTCTTCATCGTCATCATCATCATCATCATCATCATCATCATCATCATCATCATCATCATCATCACCACCACCACCACCATCATCATCATCATCATCATCATCATCATCATCATCATCATCATCATCATCTCATCATCATCATCACCACCATCATCATCATCGTCGTCGTCATCATCACCATCATCATTTTATTTTAATTCGTGTCTTCTTCCCTCCAGTGACGTTCATGTTCTCCGCAGTTCCATGTTGCAATATCACTTGATCCCCACGACCGATTTTATTCTGATAAGTGCAATGTGTTTGTCTGATATTGTCATGTTTCAAATGCTGTTTGTCCTGCCTGAGAAGTCCAGTAGGTCAAAACGCGTTTCGTCAGATTTTTTTTTTTAATTCAGCGGTCAAATAACTCTGCTTTTGCCCTTAAATTTGTTGCATTTTTTTCCGGATTCCCCCCCCCCCCCCCCCCCCCCCCCCTGCTTTTGGTTTAATTTGATCATAATCTGTCTTTTGTTTTGTTGATCTTGCTTTCATTTTGTTTTACGTTTGTTTCTTTGTTTCATTTTGTTTTACGTTTGTTTCTTTGTTTCATTTTGTTTTACTTTGTTTCTTTGTTTCATTTTGTTTTACTTTGTTTCTTTGTTTCATATTTTTTATGCTTGTTTCTTTGTTTCATTTTGTTCGTGCATGCCATCGAGTATTTTTCTTTTCTTAAAATAGTTGTGATCCTTTCGATTATTCGAATTTGTTTGATTTTTTTTTCTTTTCGTTTTCTTGTTTCAGTTTTTCAGAGTTCTTAAGCTATTTTTCTTATTTTTATTATCTTCCTTCCTGCTTGAGCATTAGTTTAATTATCCAGCGTATAGAGAAGGTTACATGCCCACATGGCATAGAACAACGATGTCATCCAGTGTACAGTGACATGTCCACATGGCATAGAACAACGATGTCATCCAGTGTACAGGGAAGGTGACATGTCCACATGGCATAGAACAACGATGTCATCCAAATATGCACACATTCATACACATATGTAAGCATTGCAAGTATAAAAATTTGATCATATATCAAGGAGCAAGTCTAAGTAAATTTAATAGAAAGGAACTTAATAGAGAGAGAAAGAGACAGACAGATTGAGAGAGACACACACACAGACAGACAGATAGACAGACAGATAGACACACAGAGCCACACAAACAGGCACACATACAGACAGAGACACGGACAGACACACAAACAGACAGACAGATAGACAGACAGACAATGACACACAATGACAGACAGACAGACAGTTTGAAAGCATACACATGAAAGTCTTGCTCCGCAATGAGATTTGTTAGCCCACAACTCACGCCAAAGACAGGCCGGAGAGCAAAGTCAACAGTGTCTAACACATCTGAACCGGACAGGAGCCACTATAGGCAGTGGATGGACAGGGAGGTGGGGGAGGGAGAAGGAAGTGAGGGAGAGATGATGATGGTGGGGATGTGGAGAGGGTAGTGAGGAGGAAGGAAGGGTAGTGAGGAGGGGGAGGAGGGGATAGTGATGGAGGAGGGGTGAGGCTCAACACAACACCGACCTGGCAGGAATCAATGACACAGTAAACACACGGGTGGGTTGCGTCCAGAAAACATCGACAGACAACAAACAATCAACTCTGAAGAGGATTGAAGATGAATGTGTAAGGGTGTTAGCGCGCGCGTGCTCTGTGTGTGTGTGTGTGTGTGTGTGTGTGTGTGTGTGTGTGTGTGTGTGTGTGTGTGTGTGTGTGTGTGTGTGTGTGTGTGCCTACGTTTGCCTATGCTACGTGTGTGAGAGTAGGCACATGCATTCAAGTGTGTGTGTGTGTGTGTGTGTGTGTGTGTGTGTGTGTGTGTGTGTGTGTGTGTATGTGTGCGTGTGTGTGCGTGCGTGCGTGCGTGCGTGTGTGCGTGCGTGCGTGTGCGTGTGTGTGTGTGTGTGTGTGTGTGTGTGTGTGTGTGTGTGTGCGTGCGTGCGTGCGTGTGTGTGTGTGTATGTGTGTGTGTGTGTGTGTGTGTGTGTGTGTGTGTGTGTGTGTGTGTCTTTTCTTTAATGCCCGTCTCTTCTTTCTTCCATTCTTGAAGATCGTATGCAGGTTGAATTGTAAAGGGAGCTTTGTCTCTTCCTCTCCAATTCAAAGCCCTTTCTCCTCCTGCTTTGTACTTTGCACTTCTTCCTCCTCCTCCTCCCCTCCTCCTCCTCCTCCTCCTCCTCCTCCTCCTCCTCCTCCTCCTCCTCCCTCCTCCTCTTCTTCTTCTTCTTCTTCTTCTTCGATAGCGACAGAGTCAAGAAGAGAAATTACAGAATGAAACTTTTTTTTTTTTAAACGATAATAATCCGCCTCTTGTTAAAACTGAAGTTCCAAAATCTAAAAGTACTCTTACTTGCAATGAAGGAAGGGACACGTGCGAGCAAAACATTTAATGGATCAGTTCCTGGCACGTATCGAGTTCGGTAGAAGTTTTGAATGTGTGTGTGTGTGTGTGTGTGTGTGTGTGTGTGTGTGTGTGTGTGTGTGTGTGTGTGTGTGTGTGTGTGTTTATGAAATGAGGTAGCATAAAATTGACAAGGCCTTTAGAAGAGGACTTTCGTGCACTTACAGGTAAAGTAGTACAACACTGGTACATGCAGCAAGAGTTATAGAGAGATAAATGAACCAATTGTTGGCAAAGAAACCCAACAAATTCAGATCATATGATAATGGGTTCAGTGATAAAAAAAAGGACCGTTCTTGTTTTTGAATCAGGTCAGCAAAGACCAAGTTCGTTAAAAGCAAAAAAATCAAAACAGTAGTAAGATCCGTGGGCGAGATAACAAACCAACCCAGACTAACGAGAATGAATGTTTGCTCCCACTCGATTTCTCTAAAACCTTGACTCAGTATCACAAATGTTTGTTGTTGTCTACCTTTAAGTTCTAACCTCAGGGCTAATTTTCAAAACTGAGTATCTGCATTGATGAATGGTACATGGAGTATCTGCATTGATCAGTGGTAAATTGAGCATCTGTATTGATAAAAGTACATTGATTATCTGTATTGATGAATGGTATTTTCAGTTTTATTGATCATGGTGGATGGTTCCCGAACCTTAACATATGAAATAACTCAACGCTCCCCATGGTCTCCATTAACAGTCTATAACTGTGTAGATTTTGTCAGTCATAATCAGAAAAGGATCAAAGACTTAAAACCTGACGTGCAGAAGACCAAAGCAATGAGAATGGTCTGCAGAGATCAGAGCAGAAGACCAAAGCAGTGAGAATGGTCTGCAGAGATCAGAGCAGAAGACCAAAGCAGTGAGAATGGTCTGCAGAGATCAGAGCAGAAGACCAAAGCAGTGAGAATGGTCTGCAGAGATCAGAGCAGAAGACCAAAGCAGTGAGAATGGTCTGCAGAGATCAGAGCAGAAGACCAAAGCAATGAGAATGGTCTATACAGATCAGAGCAGAAGACCAAAGCAATGAGAATGGTCTATACAGATCAGAGCAGAAGACCAAAGCAATGAGAATGGTCTACACAGATCAGAGCAGAAGACCAAAGCAATGAGAATGGTCTACACAGATCAGAGCAGAATCTGACGAAGGTCGTTTCTTTAACTCAGGAAAATCAGGAAACTTGGTGCCTAGCCTCAGATCGCATGCAGAAAACTTGTTAAAGAAAAAAAAATGTTCTTACCATAAACTGCAGAGCACGAGAATAAAGTAGATCCAGAAAGAATCGACAACAACTTTAAGAAAGAAATGCTGATACCTTTCAATTAATGAGAATTGTTAACACGGTGATGTGAGCCAAGGAACTGTGAATTCACTTCTCATGTTTTCTCCAATGGTGCTTTAATATCATAGAAAAAAAACGTTTTGTCTTCACAGATATTGTCTTAATCTTGGTACCGAACAGAAAAAAGCATGTAATACATCATGACAACGACAGATGGTGCTTTGTGAGGGAAGCATGTAATACATCATGACAACGACAGATGGTGCTTTGTGAGGGAAGCATGTAATACATCATGACAACGACAGATGGTGCTTTGTGAGGGAAGCATGTAATACATCATGACAACGACAGATGGTGCTTTGTGAGGGAAGCGGGAAACTGAGGTGGACAGAGTCCAACCTGTACACAATGCAGTTCAGTGAAAGCCTATTGTTCCGCTACAATGCTCTGAAGTGGACAGAGTCCAACCTGTACACAATGCAGTTCAGTGAAAGCCTATTGTTCCGCTACAATGCTCTGAAGTGGACAGAGTCCAACCTGTACACAATGCAGTTCAGTGAAAGCCTATTGTTCCGCTACAATGCTCTGAAGTGGACAGAGTCCAACCTGTACACAATGCAGTTCAGTGAAAGCCTATTGTTCCGCTACAATGCTCTGAAGTGGACAGAGTCCAACCTGTACACAATGCAGTTCAGTGAAAGCCTATTGTTCCGCTACAATGCTCTGAAGTGGACAGAGTCCAACCTGTACACAATGCAGTTCAGTGAAAGGCTGTCTTTTGTTCCGCTACAATGTTCTGAAGTGGACAGAGTCCAACCTGTACACAATGCAGTTCAGTGAAAGCCTGTCTTTTGTTCCGCTACAATGCTCTGAAGTGGACAGAGTCCAACCTGTACACAATGCAGTTCAGTGAAAGGCTGTCTTTTGTTCCGCTACAATGTTCTGAAGGGACAGAGTCCAACCTGTACACAATGCAGTTCAGTGAAAGCCTATTGTTCCGCTACAATGCTCTGAAGTGGACAGAGTCCAACCTGTACACAATGCAGTTCAGTGAAAGCCTATTGTTCCGCTACAATGCTCTGAAGTGGACAGAGTCCAACTGTACACAATGCAGTTCAGTGAAAAGCCTATTGTTCCGCTACAATGCTCTGAAGTGGACAGAGTCCAACCTGTACACAATGCAGTTCAGTGAAAGCCTATTGTTCCGCTACAATGCTCTGAAGTGGACAGAGTCCAACCTGTACACAATGCAGTTCAGTGAAAGGCTGTCTTTTGTTCCGCTACAATGTTCTGAAGTGGACAGAGTCCAACCTGTACACAATGCAGTTCAGTGAAAGCCTGTCTTTGTTCCGCTACAATGCTCTGAAGTGGACAGAGTCCAACCTGTACACAATGCAGTTCAGTGAAAGGCTGTCTTTTGTTCCGCTACAATGTTCTGAAGTGGACAGAGTCCAACCTGTACACAATGCAGTTCAGTGAAAGCCTATTGTTCCGCTACAATGCTCTGAAGTGGACAGAGTCCAACCTGTACACAATGCAGTTCAGTGAAAGCCTATTGTTCCGCTACAATGCTCTGAAGTGGACAGAGTCCAACCTGTACACAATGCAGTTCAGTGAAAGCCTATTGTTCCGCTACAATGCTCTGAAGTGGACAGAGTCCAACTGTACACAATGCAGTTCAGTGAAAGCCTATTGTTCCGCTACAATGTTCTGAAGTGGACAGAGTCCAACCTGTACACAAAGCAGTTCAGTGAAAGGCTGTCTTTTGTTCCGCTACAATGTTCTGAAGTGGACAGAGTCCAACCTGTACACAATGCAGTTCAGTGAAAGGCTGTCTTTTGTTCCGCTACAATGCTCTGAAGTGGACAGAGTCCAACCTGTACACAATGCAGTTCAGTGAAAGGCTGTCTTTTGTTCCGCTACAATGCTCTGAAGTGGACAGAGTCCAACCTGTACACAATGCAGTTCAGTGAAAGGCTGTCTTTTGTTCCGCTACAATGCTCTGAAGTGGACAGAGTCCAACCTTACACAATGCAGTTCAGTGAAAGCTGTCTTTTGTTCCGCTACAATGTTCTGAAGTGGACAGAGTCCAACCTGTACACAATGCAGTTCAGTGAAAGCCTATTGTTCCGCTACAATGCTCTGAAGTGGACAGAGTCCAACCTGTACACAATGCAGTTCAGTGAAAGGCTGTCTTTTGTTCCGCTACAATGTTCTGAAGTGGACAGAGTCCAACCTGTACACAATGCAGTTCAGTGAAAGCCTATTGTTCCGCTACAATGTTCTGAAGTGGACAGAGTCCAACCTGTACACAATGCAGTTCAGTGAAAGCCTATTGTTCCGCTACAATGCTCTGAAGTGGACAGAGTCCAACCTGTACACAATGCAGTTCAGTGAAAGGCTGTCTTTTGTTCGCTACAATGTTCTGAAGTGGACAGAGTCCAACCTGTACACAATGCAGTTCAGTGAAAGCCTATTGTTCCGCTACAATGCTCTGAAGTGGATAGAATCCAACATGTACACAATGCAGTTCAGTGAAAGCCTGTCTGTTGTTCCGTTACAATGCTCTGATTGATTCCATTCCTAAAACTGCGGATCCAACCGATTCAGATGAGAAAAACAGACAGCGACACGGCTTTATGGTGTTAGTTTATTCAAACCAAAGCCAAGGCAGATGAAAAGGAACGTATGACAAACGAAATATCATACCAACTGCTCGCCTCCATTGGAGCAGAGAGGGGAGGGGGAGAAGGGGATACAGCTGTCAGATTTCTGTTCCATGTTTTAGCTGCCATTGTTTTACAGGCAGACAGCTGGAAGATGTTTAGGTTGCGTTTTCTTTTTTGATTGAGCATTTAAAACTATGCCTGATATTTCCTAGGGTCGGTGAAAAATCTGCTTTCTTGATACCATTTAGCAATGTCGTTTAATTGCTGTTTACAGCAGACGTTCTGGCTTAGTTTTGTAGGTCACTCCACCATCTGCTAGTGTCAACACTAAAGCAGTGTCGTTTTCATTGAGATTGGCAGGGTCCTCAGCGTGAACATTCTAGAATACACTGGAGAATGGAGAACCCCAAAGTGATCCTATGGGCAGTTTACAGATTTCAGAAGTCCACTGCACGGA
>CM031613.1:11980118-11987618 GCA_018398815.1 Conus ventricosus
GTATGGTATGATGGTCTGTCGCACTTGTTGGTTGTGTATGGTATGATGATCTGTCGCACCTGTTGGTTGTGTATGGTATGATGGTCTGTCGCACCTGTTGTTGTGTATGGTATGATGGTCTGTCGCACCTGTTGGTTGTGTACTGTATGATGGTCTGTCGCACCTGTTGGTTGTGTATGGTATGATGGTCTGTCGCACCTGTTGGTTGTGTACTGTATGATGGTCTGTCCACCTGTTGGTTGTGTATGGTATGATGGTCTGTCGCACTTGTTGGTTGTGTACTGCATGATGGTCTGTCGCACCTGTTGGTTGTGTACTGTATGATGGTCTGTCGCACCTGTTGATCTTCCTATGGCCCGGTGTGCTGTGTGATGGTCTGTCGCACCTGTTGGTTGTGTACTGTATGATGGTCTGTCGCACCTGTTGGTTGTGTACTGTATGATGGTCTGTCGCACCTGTTTGATCTTCCTATGGTCCGGTGTGCTGTATGATGGTCTGTCGCACCTGTTTGATCTTCCTATGGTCCGGTGTGTTGTATAATGGTCTGTCGCACCTGTTGGTTGATCTTTGATCAGTGTCTCTGACCTTCACTATCTTGATATCACACCTCATTTCCATGGCTTGGATTCATTCCAGATCCGCTGTGAGGGGAATTGTCGCAATCCACTCGTTTCCTTGTGCCTATGTATGCAAACATTTGTGTTTGACGCTGACAGAGGTCTGCGTTGTCCCGGAGTTCATGTGTACTTTCAGAATGTTCTAAAACTGGCCAGTCATCTTTGACGTCATCCGATCAGTCCTCTGTTCTGAATCCTTCCCCGTCCTCCCCAAACCCAGTCCTTTGTTCTGAATCCTTCCCCGTCCTCCTCAAACCCAGTCCTTTGTTCTCAATCCTTCCCCGTCCTCCCCAAACCCAGTCCTTTGTTCTCAATCCTTCCCCGTCCTCCCAAACCCAGTCCTTTGTTCTGAATCCTTCCCGTCCTCCCCAAACCCATTGACCTTTCACCCATCCCACAGCTCTCCACCTCTCTCGTCCTTTGTTGCTTTTTGTTTGCTGTTGTTGTTGTTGTTGTTGTTGTTCAATGGATAATCATTGTTAAACTGACAACATAATGATGTTTTCATGTATTTAAATTTTAAAACCATGAACGTAGATAAACAGACTATATCCGTAAAATGAACCAACCACCCAACCACTGGTGAAGAGAAACATGAAAAAGGTCTCAGTGAAACTGTTATTTCAACAAATGATGCAAAACGGAGAGAGAGAGAGAGAGAGAGAGAGAGAGAGAGAGAGAGAGAGATGAGAGAGAGAGAGAGAGAGAGAGAGAGAGAGAGAGAGAGAGAGCAAAGTAGTTTTGTTTTGAGAAAAAGAAAGGCACGGCTAGAGAGGTAAAGGGAGACAGGTAGACAGAGACAAGAGACAGAGATAAGGCGGAGGGGGAGGCAAACTAAACGGGAAAAAAACCTGTTAACTTATTCCACATGGAGAGAACATGCACTGCCGAATTATATGGCTGCAACACAAACTATCTTTGAGGATGCTCAGAAGATTTATAAAATAGAAAAAAAAAAGCAGAACAAAATCTTCTTCAACACACACTCGCACGCACGCACGCACGCACGCGCGCGGGCAGACACACACACACACACACACACACACACACACACACACACACACACACACACACACACACACACACACACACACACACACACACACACACAACCTCTTTAAACACGTATTCATCCGTTTACGTTTATGTTTTCGTGCGTCATTTCCTATACGTATTTTTTTGTCTTTCGTTTTATGTCCCAAGTCCTGAAGACGGTCTATGACCGAAATGTTGAAGATTTTTGTTGTTTATTTTTAATCTTCTGAGCATCCTCAAGATAGTTTGCATTGTTCACAGAAGATTGACGGTCAAAGATCTTTTTTATATGGCTGCACTTGCACTTCCATGTGAAAGAGTAATGGAATAAGCAATAGCTTAGAGAGAGAGAGAGAGAGAGAGAGAGAGAGAGAGAGGGAGAGAGAGAGAGAGAGAGAGAGAGAGAGAGAGAAAACAAAACATGAAATTGAAGATAAAGAAATGTTGAATACAAGGATAATTATAAACATTACGCCTGCATGAAACAAATAGAGCGAGATGTGATCGTGCAAGTGAGTGAGTGAGCGCGCGAGCGAGCGAGCGCGCGCGCGCGCACGCAGAGAGAGAGAGAGAGAGAGAGAGAGAGAGAGAGAGAGAGAGAGAGAGAGAGACAGAGACAGAGGGAGAGAGAATGAGGGAGGGAGAGAGAGAATCTGATTTATTCTGTCGCGTGCTTCACAGGAAATCGGGCTTCTCTAGAATGACATGGCTAACACGGAAAACTTCAGCTTCACCCAGCGAGTATGGAAATTTCCCGTTTGTAACAGTACCAGCATTCCTAATAAGTTAGGTAATTTTAGAACTTTCCGGTCAAAAGTCATTAGGATTCCTGCATTTTCCCAAGTGGTTTTTCAGAACAGAAAACACAGAGATACAAAGTCAGTTAAGTTGTTCATGAAGGGCCTTTTTTTCGAATAACCATGTTGGTGTTTTTTGTTTAATTACTAGCATTGGGTTGATCAAAATGTATACCGTGTGGCCACTTGCTGAAATGTTAATTATCGTTTGTTTGTAAACTGTAGCCTCAACTGTAACCTTTATGTAGCTGAAATGTAGAAGTTATATGGAATGCTGTGATGTATGTAACTGAAATGTAGAAGTTATATGGAATGCTGTGATGTATGTAACTGAAATGTAGAAGTTATATGGAATGCTGTGATGTATGTAACTGAAATGTAGAAGTTATATGGAATGCTGTGATGTATGTAACTGAAATGTAGAAGTTATATGGAATGCTGTGATGTATGTAACTGAAATGTAGAAGTTATATGGAATGCTGTGATGTATGTAACTGAAATGTAGAAGTTATATGGAATGCTGTGATGTATGTAACTGAGATGTAGAAGTTATATGGAATGCTGTGATGGGGACGTGTAACTGAAATGTAGAAGTTATATGGAATGCTGTGATGTAACTGAAATGTAGAAGTTATATGGAATGCTGTGATGTAACTGAAATGTAGAAGTTATATGGAATGCTGTGATGTAACTGAAATGTAGAAGTTATATGGAATTCTATGATGGGGACGTGTGAGTCTAACAAAGCTACATTATCCTTTAGTCGCGCGCTCCACTTGAAAGGCTAAGAAAGAAACAGAAGTGCTATCCGTGATTATAAGAAATAGTGCATAGGAGCTAAATGTGACACCAAACCAAACAATATAATTGCAACACCTGAACTAGTCTAGAGCTGCTGTTGTTGTTTGTGTAAAACTGTACAGATTACGGAAGATTAACCAAAAGTGATTTGAATGTAAGGTTTACAAATTAAGGTAAATTAGCCAAAAGTGATTTGAAATTACTTGGACATACTATTACAGCAACAAGTACATCTCTTCAGGACATGAACGTTGTGCATTTAGGAAAGGCTGTGCCTCATGGAGTTTGTTTATTTGACAATTCAGAACCATGTTTTCAGGCTGGTGATGTATGATTGTGTATAAAACATAACCAAGGCTGATGAAGAGAGAGAGAGAGAGAGAGAGAGAGAGAGAGAGAGGAGAGAGAGAGAGAGAGAGAGAGAGAGAGAGAGAGAGAGAGAGAGAGAGAGAGAGAGAGAGAGAGAGAAAAGTTGTTAAATTCTACAGAATCTTTGGGGTAGAAGCAATTCCTGTCACCGGTGAACAGCCAGTCAGAGAAGAAGTCTTCCTGATGCAAGTGTTTCGGCCCGAAACGTTATTACATTGAACTCGGTCACCAGAAAATAAAGAAGAAATGTTTGGACAGCTGGACAGCTGACGGTCTTCCGAAGACACTCTTCCTATCCTCCGACCTTTTGCACCACCACAAACCACTCCCCCCCCCCCCCCCCCCCCCCCCCGCCCCGCCCCATCCCTCCCTTTCCCTCCTTCGTGCAAATATTCAAGCTCTAAACAATGCTGAGAAGTTCAAATTCAAATTCAGCAAACAAACTGCCCATTTTGAAATATATTGAGTTTCTGTGTTCTGAAATTTGGTAATCTAGATATTGCATAAGAAAAGGGAAAAATTAAGATTCGCAAGCACGTGTGTGCCTCTGTGAATGTGTTAGTGTGTGTGTGTGTGTGTGTGTGTGTGTGTGTGTGTGTGTGTGTGTGTGTGTGTGCGTGCGTGCGTGCGTGCGTGCGTGCGTGCGTGCGTGCGTGCGTGCTTGCATGCGCGCGCGCGCGCGTGTGTGTGTGTGTGTGTGTGTGTGTGTGTGTGTGTGTGTGTGTGTGTGTGTGTGTGTGTGTGCGCACGCACGCGTGCGAGCGCTCAGACAACTTTAGACTTATCAGATAAGAAAGTAGTTTCGGTGGTCTGTCTTCATGTCTGTGAGCATTTGTACGTTTGTGTATTGTTATCTTTGTGTGGAGGGTCAAGGGGAAATACGAAAGAAAAAGATAAGGAATGAGATACAGAAATTAAGAACTGACCAGAAAGAAAAGATCGAATCGAACCGAATGAAATTTGTGACTGTTTTTATTTCTACCCCTTTTAGAGATGCTTGTGATGTTTTCAGGAACAAAATGAATAAACAAAAAACATATTTATGTTAACAATTTAGAGCAAGAAAACAAAATGTTTATAATAACATTTTAGAGCAAGAGCACAAAAGATGCAATGCAGAGAACTACTAGTCTTTTGTTGATATTGATCGTACTAAGAGTTTTTAGTTCTTTGTTCCTTGATTCTCTCACAAATCTGAGAACTCTCGTATATTTTCAAGGGCAATGTCCGTTCAGAAATTTTCATTGATCACACACACACACACACACACACACACACACACACACACACACACACACACCACACACACACCAACACACACACACACACACACACACACACACACACACACACACACACACACACACACACACACACACACACACACACACACACATACACACACACTCACACGCACGCACGAATACACACGAATACACACACACACACACACACACACACACACACACACACACACACACACACACACACACACACACACACACACACACACACACACCACACACACGAATACACACACACGCGCGCGCGCACGCACGCACGCACGCACGCTCGCACGCACACAGGAAGAGAGACAGACTCACAGACACAAAGAGACAGACAGACAGAAGGAAAGCATACACATGAAAGCCTCCCTCTGCAATGAGATTTGTTAGCCCACAACTCACGCCAAAGACAGGCCGGAGAGCAGCGTCAGTAGTGTCCAACACATCTGAAGCGGACGGGAGCCGGCAGGGAACAGACAGGGAGGTGGGGATGGTGGAGGGAGGTAGAGGAGAAATGATGATGGTGGAGTTGGGGAGAGGGTAGTGAGCGGGGTGGGTGGTGGGGTGTAGTGATGGAGGAGGGAGAAGACTCAACGCAACACTGACACTGACAGGAATCAATGACACAGTAAACACACGGGTGGGTTGCTTTAAGTAAACAACAAACAATCAGCTCCCATGTACGTATAAGGGTGCACACACACACACACAAACACACACACACGTGCGCACGCACGTGTGCGTGTGTGTGTGTGTGTGTGTGTGTGTGTGTGTGTGTGTGTGTGTGTGTGTGTGTGTGTGTGTCTGTGTGTCTGTGTGTCTGTGTGCATATGTATGCCTATGTGTGTATGTGCGATAAGGCATGTGCTTGTATGTGTGTGTGTGTGTGTGTGTGTGTGTGTGTGTGTGTGTGTGTGTGTGTGTGTGTGTGTGTATGTGTGTGTGTGTGTGTGTGTGTGTGTGTGTGTGCCTATGTGTGTGTGTGTGTGTGTGCCTATGTGTGTGCATGAGTGGGCAAATGCATGCGCGTGCACGCGCGCGCCTGTGTGTGTGTGTGTGTGTGTGTGGTGTGTGTGTGTGTGTGTGTGTGTGTTGTGTGTGTGTGTGTGTGTGTGTGTGTGTGTCTTTTCCTTAATGCCCATCTGTTCTTTCCTCCATTCTTGAAGAACTTTTGCAGGTCAAAATGTAAAAGGTGTGTTCGTTCATTTCTCCAGTTCATGTTGCTGTGATGATGTGTGTTTGTTCCTTTCTCCAGTTCATGTTGCTGTGATGATGTGTGTATGTTCATTTCTCCAGTTCATGTTGCTGTGATGTGTGTTTGTTCATTTCTCCAGTTCATGTTGCTGTGATGTGTGTTTGTTCATTGTCTCCAGTTCATGTTGCTGTGATAATGTATGTTCGTTCATTTCACCAGTTCATGTTGCTGTGTAATGTGTGTTTGTTCCTTTCTCCAGTTCATGTTGCTGTGATGATGTGTGTTTGTTCATTTCACCAGTTCATGTTGCTGTGATAATGTGTGTTTGTTCATTTCTCCAGTTCTTGTTGCTGTGATGATGTGTGTTTGTTCATTTCTCCAGTTCTTGTTGCTGTGATGATGTGTGTTTGTTCATTTCTCCAGTTCATGTTGCTGTGATGAATGTGTGTTTGTTCATTTTCAGTTTTTGTTGCTGTGATGATGTGTGTTTGTTCATTTCTCCAGTTCTTGTTGCTGTGTGACGTGTTGTCACAATTTGCCAGCTTCATGTTGCTTGATGAGGGTTTGTTCTTTCCATTCAGTTCTGTGTGCATGTGGTTGTCATTTCTGCGGCTGATGTGGTGTTTGTTCATTCTCTTCTCAGTTGCTGTGAGATGTGTAGTTGTTCTTCTCAGTTATTGCTGTGTGAATGTGTATGTTCTTTCTCAGTTATGTGCGTGTATGTGTGTTTGTTCCTTTCTCCAGTTCATTGTGGATGATGTGTTTAGTACAGTTCTTCCAGTTCATTTGCGTGTCAACGTGTCAGCACAGAATGTTGCCACTGAACATGTTGTTAGGGTGTGTGCTTCTCGTTCTGTGCACTGTGTGACATTTCGCGAGGCGATGTGTTTGTAAGTAGCATTCTCTGCAGTTATTGGCGTGTAAGTAGCATTCTTCTGCAGTTATTGGCGTGCAAGTAGCATTCTTCTGCAGTTACTGGCGTGTAATTATTTTGTCATGAGAGCAAAAGTTATCCTCCTTCTTCGTTATTTACTGTTTGCTATTCCCTCATATAAGATTTCTTGTTATTGAAAATACTGTCGCTTTGGGGGAAATAGCAATTATTTCATCCTGGTTTTTCTCCAAAACTTGTATCGCCCTCTCGTGGCCTTTGCCGTTGTGTGCCGTCATTGTGATGACTGTGTCTAAAAAGCCTACATTGATATCAAAAGCTTTGCTAATTTGATTTTCATACACCTTGAATATTCAGAGAAAATAGCGGCGTAAAAGCTTGGAGTAACCAACACGCAGCACGACCACACACACACGCACGACACACCACAAACAACACACACACACACACACACACACCACACAACACACACACACACACACACAACACACCACACACACACACACAC
>CM031613.1:11992618-12002618 GCA_018398815.1 Conus ventricosus
GAATGACCTGGCTAACACGGAAAACTTCAGCTTGACCCAGCGATTATGGAAATGTACCTTCTTTTTTTTTACAGTTCCAGTATTCCTAATAATTTGGGTAATTCCAGAACTTTCCGGTCAAAGGTCAGTGGGATTCCTGCATCTTCCTTAGTGGTTTTTAGAACAGAAAGCACGCGGATACAATTTAATTGACTTGCTCAAGAAGGGCCTTTTGGAATAACCATTTTGGTGTTTCAGGTTTTTACCAGCTTTGTGCTAATCTATATGTAGACCTAGTGGCCATTTGCTGAAATAAAATTGTCTTTTCTTTGAAAACTGTAGGCTCAAATGTAAACTTCATATAACGTTTATACGATATGATGGAAATGTGGGGATTATATTGAATGCTGTGGTGGGGGCGTGTAAGTCTAGCAAAGCTACAATATTAGTCAGTCGCTTCACGTAAAAGGCTGAGAAGAAGAAATAGTCCATAGGTAACTAAATGTTGCACCAAACCAAACAATAAAATCACAGCACCTGAACTAGTATAGGGTTGTTGTGTATATAAGAGTTACAGATTACCGTGGATTAAGCAAAGGTGATTTGAAATTGCTTGAACATACCATTACAGTAACAAGAACATCACTTCTAGTGATGAACGTTGTGCATTCAGAAAGTCTGTGCCTTATCGATTTTGTTTATTACACAACTCCAAGCCACGCATTTAGGTGTGCGATGCATGAATGTGTATGATATAGAACCATAGCTGATTTAGAAAGGAGAAAGAAAACGCTCTTGAATTCTAAAGGTTCTCTGGAGTAGGAAACAGTTCTTGTCACAGGGGAACAGCGGATTCTCTGGGCATAGGCCTTCCTGATGCCAGAGTTTGAGCCCAGCGCGTTATGACATTGAACAATGAACACGTGGCTGGAGGAAAAAGAAACTCACTCCCTCCCGTCCATCCCGTCTTACCCTTTCCCTTCCTCTCCCCCTCCCCCTTCCCTATTTGGTGCACGTATTTCGGTACTAAACGATGTTGAGAAGTTCAAATTGACATTGCGCAAACTGCCCATTTTGAAATTTATTGAGTTTGTGGTCTTTCTTTTTATTGATGATTTCTCCACACTGATTAATGTTGATATTGTAAAGAAAAAGAAACTAGGGCACGCAAGCACGCATGTGCCTGTGTGTGTGTGTGTGTGTGTTGTGTGTGTGTGTGTGTGTGTGTGTGTGTGTGTGTGTGTGTGTGTGTGAGTGTGTGTGTGTGTGTGTCTGTGTGTGTGTGTGGTGTGTGTGTGTGTGTGTGTGTGTGTGTGTGTGTGTGTGTGGCACGCGTGCGCTCTGACAACTGGAGTTTCATCAGATAACAAACTGGTTTCAGTGAGTCTGTCTTCATGTCTGTCAGCATTTGTTCATTTGCAGCTTGTCATATTTGTGTGGAGGGGGCGGAGGGCAAGATGGGAGGGGGAGGAGCGCGAGAGGAAAAAGAAGGGAAGGAAAGTGGAGGGTAGGAAAGAAAAGATGGGAAAGAGATACAAAAACTAAGAAGTGACCAGAAAGAAGAGATCGAATGGAACCGTATGAAGTGTGTAACTGTATGAATATCTACCCCATTGGCAAATGCGTGTGTTGGTCACAGGAGCAAACAGAAGAAACAGCCAACCATAAATGTATGAACATTTTAGACCAACGGCACGAAAGATACAATGCAGAGAACTACAAGTCTTTTGGTTGTCCCTTAACGCTCATCTCTAAACTTCAAAAAGTTCAGAACAATGCCGCCCGTCTGGTCTCCCGCTCCTGTAGATCTGATCACATATCACCAATTCTGTCATCCTTACACTGGCTCCCAATTCAGTCTCGCATTGACTTTAAAGTTCTCCTCCTGGTTTTCAAATCACTGAATAATCTGGCTCCTTCCTACCTCTCTGACCTCCTCCATCTCTATGTTCCGTCTCGCAGCTTACGCTCATCCACCGATTCTCGTCTGCTTCGGCTTCCCTCCGCTCGTCTGAAAACTTCAGGCCAACGATCTTTCTCTTACCAGGCACCTGCTCTGTGGAATAGTCTCCCTTCTTCTTTGCGTAACACGGACTCTTTAGAGACTTTTAAAACCTCCCTAAACACACAATCTTTTCCCTCGACTGATTAACGATATCCACTTACCACTGTGCGCGTGTTTGCTGGTGTTGAACGCGCTCCTGTGTCTGCTGCGTGTGAGAGTTTTTGTTTTTTCCCCCGCGGTGTGTGTGTGTGTGTGGTGTGTGTGTGTGTGTGTGTGTGTGTTGTGTGTGTGTGTGTGTGTGTGTGGTTGTGTGTGTGTGCGCGCGCGCGCTTTGAATTAGAATTATAAATTTATCATGTTTTTTCTGTAATATGCGCTTTGGGCTCTTGCGCTCTATAAATATCCTTTTACATTACATTCTACATTGTTAATATTGATCATGCTAACATTGTCAGTTCTTTGTGCTCCTCTCAACCGATCTCATAAATGTGAAAACTCTCGTACATGTAATGGCTACCAGACTAAACAAGTCTCGTATATGATTAGAGGCAACGTCCCTGTGACACTGTTTCATCGATCATACACACAAGCATGAATCACTCACACCAGAGAGAAGGACGAGCGACAGAAAGAGACAGACAGACAGACAGACAGACAGACAGACAGAAGACAGACGACAGACAGACAGTATGAAAGCATACACATGAAAGCCTTCCTCTGCCATGAGATTTGTTAGCCGACAACTCACGCCAAAGACAGGCCGGAGAGCAAAGTCAATAGTGTCCAGCACATCTGAACCGGACGGGAGCCACTATAGGCAGTGGATAGACAGGGAGGTGTGGAGGAAGAAGGAGGTGGAGACGTGGGGTGATAGTAGTGGGGTTGGGGAGAAAGTAGTAAGGGGACGAGAGGGTAAAGGGAGAGGATAGTGATGGAGAGGGATAAGGCAACACTGATCTGACAGGATTCAATGACACAGTAAACACACACAGAGGATGCTGACAGATTCAATGACACAGTAAACACACACAGAGGATGCTGACAGGATTCAATGACACAGTAAACACACACAGATGATGCTGACAGGATTCAATGACACAGTAAACACACACACAGGATGCTGACAGGATTCAATGACACAGTAAACACACACACAGAGGATGCTGACTGGATTCATACACAGTAACCGCACACAGAGGATGCTGACAGGATTCAATGACACAGTAAACACACACAGAGGATGCTGACAGGATTCAATGACACAGTAAACACACACAGAGGATGTTGACAGGATTCAATGACACAGTAAACACACACACAGAGGATGTTGACAGGATTCAATGACACAGTAAACACACACAGAGGATGCTGACAGGATTCAATGACACAATAAACACACACAGAGGATGCTGACAGGATTCAATACACAATAAACACACACAGAGGATGCTGACAGGGTTCAATGACACAGTAAACACACACAGAGGATGCTGACAGGATTCTGTGACACAGACAACATACACACAGAGGATGCTGACAGGATCAATGACACAGTTAACACACACAGAGGATGCTGACAGGATTCAATGACACAGTAAACACACACAGAGGATGCTGACAGGATTCAATGACACAGTAAACACACTCAGAGGATGCTGACAGGATTCAATGACACAGTAAACACAGTCAGAGGATGCTGACAGAATTCAATGACACAGTAAACACACACAGAGGATGCTGACAGGATTCAATGACACAGTAAACACACACACAGAGGATGCTGACAGGATTCAATGACACAGTAAACACACACAGAGGATGCTGACAGGATTCAGTGACACAGTAAACACACACAGAGGATGCTGACAGGATTCAATGACACAGTAAACACACACAGAGGATGCTGACAGATTCAATGACACAGTAAGCACACACAGAGGATTTGACAGGATTCAATGACACAGTAAACACACACACACACAGAGGATGTTTGACAGGATTCAATGACATAGTAAACACACGCAGAGGATGCTGACAGGATTCAATGACACAGTAAACACACACACAGGGATGCTGACAGATTCAATGACACAGTAAACACACTCAGAGGATGCTGACAGATTCAATGACACAGTAAACACACACAGAGGATGCTGACAGGATTAAATGACACAGTAAACACACACAGAGGTTGCTGACAGGATTCAATGACACAGTAAACACACACAGAGGATGCTGACAGGATTCAATGACACAGTAAACACACACAGAGGATGCTGACAGGATTCAGTGACACAGTAAACACACACAGAGGATGCTGACAGGATTCAATGACACAGTAAACACACACAGAGGATGCTGACAGGATCAATGACACAGTAAGCACACACAGAGGATGTTGACAGGATTCAGTGACACAGTAAACACACACACAGAGGATGTTGACAGGATTCAATGACACAGTAAACACACACACAGAGGACGCTGACAGGATTCAATGACACAGTAAACACACACAGAGAGGATGTTGACAAGATTCAATGACACAGTAAACACACACAGAGGATGCTGACAGGATTCAGTGACACAGTGAACACACACAGAGGATGCTGACAGGATTCAGTGACACAGTAACACACACAGAGGATGCTGACAAGATTCAATGACACAGTAAACACACACAGAGGATGCTGACAAGATTCAATGACACAGTAAACACACACAGAGGATGCTGACAGGATTCAATGACACAGTAAACACACACACACACACAGAGGATGCTGACAGGATTCAATGACAGTAAACACACACAGAGGATCCAACAAGAAAACAACAAACAATTAACTTAGAAGGAGACTGAAGTTACGTGTACGTGGTGAATGTGTGTGATCGCGCGCGCGCGCCCCTCGCCGCGCGTGTGTGTGTGTGTGTGATGTGTGTGTGTGTGAGTGTGTGTGTGTGTGTGTGTGTGTGTGTGTGTGTGTGTGTTTTGTGTGTGTGTTCGTGTGTGGTGTGTGTGTGTGTGTGAGTGTGTGTGTGTGTGTGTGTTGTGTGTGTTGTGTGTGTTCGTGTGTGGTGTGTGTGTGTGTGTGTGGTGTGTGTGTGTGTGTGTGTGTGTGTGTGTGTGGGGTGCGTGCGTGCGTGCGTGCGTTTGTGTTTACATGTGTACGTATGTGCATTATGAGTGTGTGTGGTTGTGTGTGTGCATGTCGTGTATGCGTATGTGTGTGTCGTATGCTTGGGCACATGTGCAGGCTTTGTGTGTGTGTGTGTGTGTGTGTGTGTGTGTGTGTGTGTGTGTGTGTGTGTGTGTGTGTGTGTGTGTTGTGTGTGTGTGTTTCAGGCTGAGTGTCTGTTTTTTTCTTTCCTTGTCTTTATTGTTGTTTTTTGTTTTGTTTTGTTTTGTCTGTCTGCTGTCCTGTCTTTCTTTCTTCTTTCATTTTTCTTTCTTGTCTTTTCGTTTGCTTCTCTCTTTTCTCTTTTTCTATTTCTTTCTTAACCTTTCTTCTTTCTTTTTTGTCACCCTTCTTTTCTATAATGCCTGTCTTTTCTTTCACCCTTTCTTGAAGAACTTAAACAAGGAGCAATGTAAATGGGCGCCTGTCTCTTTCTCTCAAAGTTAAGCTCTTTCTCCTCCTATTTTTTCCTTTTACTCGTTTTCTCCTTGTCTTTTTTTCTTCTTCTGGGATAGAGAGAGAAAGGAAAAGAAAAGGAAAGAAGGAAACACTTTTAAGAAAAGGATGAAAATCTGCCTATTGGAAAAGGTGAGGTTGTAATTTGAAAAAGTACAGTCACAGTGGAGGAACTCGGAACTCTCGGAACTGGGAAAATTTTAATTGCAAAGGCCACCGACCTATCTGCAATGAGGTCAAGAAACAAAAATGAAAACACACACACTGACGCTGTGACATTTCTACTGATCACGCACATTTACAAAACGTGCTCACACCAACTATGTAATCGTAAATTGAGAATACCGAAAGATACATACAAAATCACACCCATATGTAACACTCTCCCAAACTCGCACAGCTCGCACATACAATTTCGCTTCCACTTACAATTGCGCGCGCGCACACACCACACACACACACACACACACACACACACACACACACGCTTGCACACACACACACACACATATATATATATATAATATATATATATATAATAACAAACTAATAAATTCCAAGGATAAGTACCGCACCGTTCCAGCAACTTACAGAGCAGCTTGGTGTTGCAATGACTGCAAGAAATATTGAATTATAAACAAAGCTTGCTCTTATGTCTTAGATTGAAGAAATAGGGGGAGATACGCATTCATATCTGCAGTGGTAGATGATTCTGCCTAACTAACAGTATGTGCATGAGTGGGTGAATGGGGAAAAATAAAATAAATGCTTCTCAAAATGAGCCTCAGCAAGCTTATATTCTCCAAGAGGAAGACATCCTCCAATAGGGAGGGAAACTCACTAACATATAACTCCTGTCATATACCGATATTTCGAAACTTGGTGGTTTCTCTCCTCAGTGACCGCGGAAAGTGGTAATTGACATCCTCTGGCCTTTTCAGTTTAAGAAGAATGCAATCCCAGAAAGGTTGTGTGCAGTACCGTAGTATGTTTGTTGAGTTTTCAAAAAACCAACCAAAGGTGCCACCTAAGAAGCAAAAGAAAATCATAAAAGAGCAAAACAAACTACATTTTCTTATGAAAAATAGAAAATATAAAACGATATCCTCTAAGACACAAGTGCTGAGGGCTAGTTCTTGGAATGAATCCCCAAGGGACTAAAATACAACAACTAATAAATTCCAAGGATAAGTACCGCACCGTTCCAGCAACTTACAGAGCAGCTTGGTGTTGCAATGACTGCAAGAAAATATTAAAGAGGTCCTGGGTCAGAGGTCCTGGGCCATGTTGTACTAGGTCCTCTGTCCTGTCCTAAACAGACCACTACACTGTCTTCCTCCGGTCAAAGGTCCTGGGCCATGTTGAGTAGGCTCTCTGTCTTGTCCTAAACAGACCACTACACTGGGCTCTCTGTCCTGTCCTAAACAGACCACTACACTGGCTCTCTGTCCTGTCCTAAACAGACCACTACACCGTCTTCCTCCGGTCAGAGGTCCTGGGCCATGTTGACTGGCCTCTCTGTCCTGTCATCCTGAGGGCGACACCTAGTTGGTGTGCAAACAGGTCACAAGTCTCAAGTGCATGAGTGGAGAGAGATGGGGTAGGGGCAAGGGGAAGTGGAGGGAAACGACGGGAGGGGCAAAAAGGGGGGGGGGGGGCAGATGGGAAGGGATGTGTGTGTGTGTGTGATGTTTGACTTTTTGATTCTCTCTCTCTCCTCTCTCTCCTCTCTCTCTCTCTCCTCTCTCTCTCTCTCCTCCTCTCTCTCCTCTCTCCCCTCTCTCTCTCTCTCTCTCTCTCTCTCTCTCTCTCCCCCTCTGTATGTATGTCTGTCTGTCTGTCTCTGTCTCTGTTTTTCTCTCTCCCCTCTCTCTCTCTCTCTCTCACTCTCTCTCACACTGTCTCTCTCTGATTCTAATGGTTTTTAAGAGGCATTTCTGTTCTTTTGTTTCTTTTTTTATCTTTTTTGTTTGTTTTTTGTTTGTTTGTTGTTTTGTTTTTTTTGGGGGGGGGGGCGTATTTCTTTTATCCGTACTTTTTTTATTTCTGCTTCATCTGAGCCGGTGGTCACAGACTTAGAAAATGCTTTGAACAAAATCCAGTTTTCAGTTTTCATAGAATTACTCCTCAACTATGGAGCCCAAATCACTTCAGGGTTCTCCATTCTTTCCAGTCTTCCCTGTGTTCTGTTCCATTTACGCTGAAGAACTTGCTGAGCTCAGTCGCTATGACGCTGCTCATGCGTTGGCTGTAACAGATGATGGTGGATCTACAGAGCTCCCGGTACATTTCAGAAAGAGCGTCTGCTGCGAAGAGCTGTTAAACAGTGTTGCTCAGTGGTGTTAAGAAACAAACTTACAAGACATCAGACCTTGTTTAGAGCAGTATTGCCCAGTGGTGTCAAGAAACAAACTTACAAGACATCAGACCTTGTTAGGAGCTAGCTCTCAGATGGAACCTGCAGGCAAAACATCCTTGAAGATTCCTTCCAACTTCCCGGCGCTGACACCGCGCCATGTCTTGCTGATGATCGTCCAGTCTTTCAACAGGCATGGCGAGTTCTTCTTCACTGTCTGCCCGGCCATGAAGGTCATCAGCAAACTGAATGTTCCTGGTGGTTCTCCCTTCAATGCTGTCTTAAGTAAGGTCATCAGCAAACTGAATGTTCCTGGTGGTTCTTCCTTCAATGCTGTCTTCAGTAAGGTCATCAGCAAACTGAAAGTTCCTGATGGTTCTCCCTTCAATGCTCTCTTCAGTAAGGTCATCAGCAAACTGAAAGTTCCTGGTGGTTCTTCCTTCAATGCTATCTTCAACAAACTGAAAGTTCCTGATGGTTCTCCCTTCAATGCTCTCTTCAGTGAGGTCATCAGCAAACTGAAAGTTCCTGATGGTTCTCCCTTCAATGCTCTCTTCAGTAAGGTCATCAGCAAACTGAAAGTTCCTGATGGTTCTCCCTTCAATGCTCTCTTCAGTAAGGTCATCAGCAAACTGAAAGTTCCTGATGGTTCTCCCTTCAATGCTCTCTTCAGCAAACTGAAAGTTCCTGATGGTTCTTCCTTCAATGCTCTCTTCAGCAAACTGAAAGTTCCTGATGGTTCTTCCTTCAATACAGACTGTGTTGACGTGATCTTCAGTAAGGTCATCAGTGTTGATTCGATCCAGGAATATGTTGGAACATAATTATGATAGCCGGAAGGGTGCTGTGAAGAACTCAGAGGCCTGAAACTTTCGGGTCCGCTCCATTCGGCCTAGTATTATGAGATCCCCTGCCCAATATGTCCGCTCCATTCGGCCTAGTATTATGAGATCCCCTGCCCAATATGTCCGCTCCATTCGGCCTAGTATTATGAGATCCCCTGCCCAATATGTCCGTTCCATTCGGCCTAGTATTATGAGATCCCCTGCCCAATATGTCCGCTCCATTCAACCTAGTATTATGAGATCCCCTGCCCAATATGTCCGCTCCATTCGGCCTAGTATTATGAGATCCCCTGCCCAATATGTCCGCTCCATTCGGCCTAGTATTATGAGATCCCCTGCCCAATATGTCCGCTCTATTCGGCCTAGTATTATGAGATCCCCTTCCCACTATGTCCGCTCCATTCGGCTAGTATTATGAGATCCCCTGCCCAATATGTCCGTTCCATTCGGCCTAGTATTATGGGATCCCCTGCCCAATATGTCCGCTCCATTCAACCTAGTATTATGAGATCCCTGCCCAATATGTCCGCTCCATTCGGCCTAGTATTATGAGATCCCCTGCCCAATATGTCCGCTCCATTCGGCCTAGTATTATGAGATCCCTGCCCAATATGTCCGCTCCATTCGGCCTAGTATTATGAGATCCCCTGCCCAATATGTCCGCTCCATTCGGCCTAGTATTATGAGATCCCCTGCCCAATATGTCCTCCATTCGGCCTAGTATTATGAGATCCCCTGCCCAATATGTCCGCTCCATTCGGCCTAGTATTTTTGAGATCCCCTGCCCAATATGTCCGCTCCATTCGGCCTAGTATTATGAGATCCCCTGCCCAATATGTCCGCTCCATTCGGCCTAGTATTATGAGATCCCTGCCCAATATGTCCGCTCCATTCGGCCTAGTATTATGAGATCCCCTGCTCAATATTGTCCGTTCCATTCGGCCTAGTATTATGAGACCCCCTGCCCAATATTCACCATAGTCGATGTTTCACCTTCCGGAACAGCTCCAGAACCCGCCCCACCCGTAACCCCACGCCTGCACGGGCGCATACGGACGCTCTCTCTCTCTCTCTCGCTCTCTCTCTCTCCTCTCTCTCTCTCTCTTTTCTCTCTCTCTCCTCTCTCTCTCTCTCTCGCGCGCGCGCGCGCGCGCGCGCGCACGCGCGCACGCACGCACGCACG
>CM031613.1:12025118-12027618 GCA_018398815.1 Conus ventricosus
CCTCTGTGTCAGTGCTGACTTGACTGTTTGACTGCTGTACTGACTGCCGTCCACTCCGTTCAGGTCAGGGTGTGGGTCAGCTGTATACTACGCCATTAACCAGAAAGATCCACCTGGAGACCTGAACTCCACAGTATATATCTCTTTAAACCTTTTTTGTCACTGAAGAAAAGAACGCTTTTTAGATCTTCACTTTAAACTTGACGTTGGTCAAAGTGGAGGAAAGAAGAGGCCCTCAGCTTTTCTGAGGAGAGACTCAGGGTGGTGATGCCATTGTCAACAACGCTGTTGAAGTTTAAATATGCATCACTGTTTTGTTTTAACTTCAATAATGCATTATAGTGCTGAAGAGAGTTATTTGAAGGTAATTAACCGATCCAAGAAATTTCGAATTCGTCCGATGTTGCCAAGATCATTAGCTTTGGAGAGCGCAAACAAACTCTGCATTCCTCTGTCTGTCCTTTCCTTTAAGATCCACCCACCCTTTTTCCTTCATCTTCCTGTGGTGCTTATTTATCACACGTGAGTCAAGAGAGGCATATTTTCTCTCTTGTTTCGTTTTTACCTTGTTCATCTCTTCCCATTATCCAGTGTTGCATGATTTGAATTTTTTTTCTATTATTTATTCACTTCCTTCTCTCCTTTTTTTCTCCTTCTGTCCTTTCTTTCTTTAATTAATTCAATTTATGATTTTTTTTCTTTCTATCCTTTATGGAACAATGGCGTGAAAACGACCACACACACACACACACACACACACACACACACACACACACACACACACACACACACACACCTCAACGTCCACCTCCCCAATCCCCTCTCCCTATTCTGCCAGCAGAAGCTCCAATCATTGTCACGCTGATCTTGCCCAGATGCCTTGGGGGGTTCTTCTGTCTTCCCCTCATTGACCGACATTCAGGTAATCCTCTCTAACCCCCTCCCCCTCTCCACAACTCCTAACCACATCTTCCGCACCCCCCCCCCCCCCCCCCCCCCTTTACATCCTCTTCGCTCTCCTTTGTCAGCACATGTCCTCAGCTCCTGAGCAGTCTCTGCATCCCATTTCCTGACATTGCACACACGACCACGCCTGCAAGCATGTATGCATGTATGTCCATGTGTATGTGCCTCTCCTTAGAGGTACTCAAATACATTCACACCCACTTGCCCACGCTCACATACCACTCACATGCGCACCCCCCCCCCCACCCCACACACACACACACACACACACTGTCTTCTCCATGAAATTTTGAAACAATGGGTTCTGTATTGTTGGAGTCATATTTCAGACAGACGGACAAACAGAGAAACAATGGGTTCTGTATTGTTGGAGTCATCTTTCTGACAGACAGACAGACAGACAGACAGAGAAACAATGGGTTCTGTATTTTTGGAGTCATCTTTCTGACAGACAGACGGACAAACAGAGAAACAATGGGTTCTGTATTGTTGGAGTCATCTTTCTGACAGACAGACAGACAGACAAACAGAGAAACAATGGGTTCTGTATTGTTGGAGGCATCTTTCTGACAAGCAGACGGACAAACAGAGAAACGATGTGTTCTGTATTGTTGGAGTCATCTCTTTGACAGACAGACAGACAAACAGAGAAACGATGGGTTCTGTATTTTTGGAGTCATCTCTCTGACAGACAGACAGACAGACAGAGAAAGGATGTGTTCTGTGTTGTTGGAGTCATCTTTCTGGCCGATAGACGGACAAACAGAGAAACAATGGGTTCTGTATTGTTGAAGTCATCTTTCTGACAGACAGACGGACAGACAGAGAAACAATGGGTTCTGTATTGTTGAAGTCATCTTTCTGACAGACAGACGGACAAACAGAGAAACAATGGGTTTCCGTATTGTTGGAGTCATCTTTCTGACAGACAGACGGACAGACAGAGAAACAATGGGTTCTGTATTGTTGGAGTCATCTTTCAGACAGACAGACGGACAAACAGAGAAACAAGCAAATGTATGGACATGGGTAAATTCGGAACTTCCTGACCTCCTCAGCAGAGGTATAAAAACATGGGGGGGGGGGGGGGGGGGGACCTTACTATACACCGCTTGGACTGCTGGTAAAGGCTGTCATTATGCCATTCTGGAGAATGTGTAACGTTTGTTGACCTTGTCGTATATCGCTGCGGTGTATAATAAGAGGTTGATGTTGTGCTATTCTTTAAAAACAAAACGTTACGTTTGTGATACATCAGTTTTGTTGTTGTTTTTTTGATGTCCCATCTTCTGTGCCACGTCAGTAGCATTGCACCCACGCCGCTCAGTCGTCCGACCCCCCAGCATGTTTTGTATCGTTGGAGCCCAGCATGGGTTTAGACAGCGAAGGAGTTGTGAGACAACTTATAACAACTCTCAAGGATTCTAACAGCTGTCTTAACAACAGAGAGCAAATTGATGCAATTTTGTTAGACTTTTCTAAAGCCTTTGATAAGGCTGACCATGAGGGCCTGCTGCTTAAATTAGAACACATC
>CM031613.1:12032618-12035118 GCA_018398815.1 Conus ventricosus
GGTATTTTACCGTTATGGCCGTTACTAACGGACATAACGGCCCAAACGGTTTTCCTTCTTTATGGAATATCTCAGAAAGTACTTGGCCGATCTCTCTGAAAATTTGTAGGCATGTTCATTATGGGTCATGGATGATACCCGATGTGTTATTTTACCGTTATGGCAGTTATTAACGGTCATAACGGCCCATAGCGGTTTTCCTTCTTTATGGAATATCTCAGAAAGTACTTGGCCGATCTCTGAAAATTTGAAGACATGTTCGTTATGAGTCACGGATTATTCCCTATGTTTTATTTTACCGTTATAATTGTTACTAACGGCCATAACGGCCCACAACGATTTTTATTTTTATGGAATATCTTAGAAAGTACTTTGCCGATCTTTCTGAAAATTTGTAGGTATGTTCATTATGGGTCACGGATGATGCTCGATGTGTTATTTTACCGTTATAGCCGTTACTAACAGCCATAACGGCCCATAACAGTCTTCCTTCTTTATGGAATATCTCAGAAAGTACTTGGCTGATCTTTCTGAAAATGTGTGCGCATGTTCATTATGGGTCACGGGTGATGCCAGATGTGTTATTTTACCGTCGGCCCATAACGGTTTTTTTTAATGGAATATCTTAGAGAGTACTTGGCCGATCGTTCTGAAAATTTGTAGGTATGGTCATTATGGTTCACGGATGATGCTCGATGTTTTATTTTCCGTTTTATCCGTTACTAACGGCCATAACGGCCAATAACGGTTTTCCTTCTTTGTGGAATATCTCAGAAAGTACTAAGCCGATCTTTCTGAAAATTTGTAGGCATGTTCATTGTGGGTCTCGGATGATGCCCGATGTGTTATTTTACCGTTATAGTCGTTACTAACGGCCATAACGGCCCATAAGAGGATTCCTTCTTTATGGAATATCTCAGAAAGTACTTGGCCGATCCTTCTGAAAATCTGTAGGCATGTTCATTATGGGCACGGATGATGCCTGATGTGTAATTTTACCGTTTGGACCATAACGTTTTTCTTTCTTTATGGAATATCTTTGAACGTACTTGGACGATCTTTCTGAAAATTTGAAGGTATGTTCATTTTGGGTCACGGATCATGCCCGATGTTTTATTTTACCGTTATAGCCGTTACTAACGGCGTTACTAACGGCTTTAACGGCCCGTAACGGTTTTTCTTCTTCATGGAATATCTCAGAAAGTACTTGGCCGATCTTTCTGAAAATTTGTAGGTGTGTTCATTTTGGGTCACGGATGATGCCCAATGTGTTATTTTAACCGTTATAGCTGTTACTAACGACTATAATGGCCCATAACGTTTTTTTTTCTTTATGGAATATCTTAGAACGTACTTTGCCGATCTTTCTGAACATTTGAAGGTATGTTCATTGTGGGTCACGGATGGTCCCCGATGTTTTATTTTACCGTTATAGCCGTTACTAACGGCTGGCCCATAACGGCTTTTTATGGAATGTTTCAGAAAGTACTTGGCCGATCTTTCTGAAAATTTGTAGGTGTGTTCGTTAAGGGTCGCGTATCATGCCCGATATTTTATGCTACCGTTAGAGCCGTTATTAAAGGCTACAACGGCCCCTAACCGTTTTCTCCTTTATGGAAAATCTCAGAAAGTACTTGGCCGATCCTTCTTAAAATTTGTAGGTATGTTTCATTATGGGTCACAGATGATGGCCGATGTTTATAGCCGTTACTAACGGCTATAACGGCCCAAAACGGTTTTTCCTCTTTATGAAATATTTCACGCGTATTGAAGATAAACTGGGAGTACGTTTATATGCTTTGCATCTTGTTTGTTCTTTCTTCAGTCGTGACAAGCTCCTAGCATAACATTATCAGTCTCCAAAATCCCCCGAAGTCAGAGTGTGGCTGTCCATGTGGCGGGGTAATCAAAAACGGTCACACACGTAATGTTCTCATCCCAAGCTGATGCATTTGTACCATAGTGTTCAAGTACTTCGGCTGTTTGGATGATCCCTGGAGTCTTTTAGCCAGGGTACGACGACGACAACAACAACAACTTAAGATAACATATTCATCCAAGAACACAGTACAATTCGCCAAAAGCTGCCGAGATGATTCAATTTTGATCATGCAGACAAGATCTGTATCCCACCCTTTGCTTTTCAGCTTCTTGTGGTGTTGATTCATCACTCGTGAGTCACAACAGGCACGTTATCTCCCTTGTGTTTCCTTTCTTCCTTGCTCATTTCACGTTCGTGTAGGCCGTCTTTCCCGTATTTCTCTCTCTCTCTCTCTCCTATCTGTTCATTTTTTCTGGTTTCTTCTCTTTCTTGATGCAGTCACACATGGTTTTTTTCCCCTTTGTGTCTTCCATGTACAACAACATGAAAACAACACCCCCATCTCCAGTATTCCGGCAGATGTTGCCACCATTGTCGCAATGATCGCCTCCAGAACACCATTGTCGCAATGATCGCCTCCAGAACACCATTGTCGCAATGATCGCCTCCAGAACACCA
>CM031613.1:12042618-12062618 GCA_018398815.1 Conus ventricosus
GTTGCTGGAACGGTGCGCGGTACTTATCCTTGGAATTTATTTGTTTGTTGTATTTTAGTCCCTTGCGGATTCATTCCAAGAACTGACCCTCAGCACTCGTGTCTTAAGAGGATATCTTTTTAGATTTTTTACTTTTCACAAGAAAATGTAGTTTGTTTTGCTCTTTCATGATTTTCTTTTGCTTCTTTGGTGGCACCTTTGGTTGGTTTTTTGAAAACTCAACAAATATACTCGGTTTTTGGGCACACCACCTTTTCTGGGATTGCATTCCCTTAAAAACGAAAAGGCAGGGGAGAAAATTTAAACCATTTTCCCCGGGGTTTCACTGAGGAGAAAAAACCCGGGTTTTTCGAAATTTTCGGTAAATGACCAGGATTTAAAAAGGTTAGCGAATTTTTCCCCCCCTTTTGGAGGATGTTCCCCCTTTGGGACTACAAGTTTTGCAAAGGCTCTTTTTTAAAGAAGAAATTTATTTTATTTTTCCCTTTAAACCCACCAAGCACTTTACTGTTAGTTGGGCAGAATCACTACCACTGCAAAAATGAATGCTTATTTCCCCCCTATTTCGTAAAATCTAAAAACAAAAGAGAAGCTTTTTTTATTTTTTCAATATAAAAATAAAAAAATTATAAAAAATTAAAAATCAGATTTAAAAAAAACCCCACTCAGCATACCAGAAAAAAATTTGGAAAAATGGAAAAATTTAAAAACCAAAAAATTTTGTTTCAAAGCCGGCGCTCTGTCAGGGTGTACAATTTGGGCACGCCACCGGTTTTATTTGGGGTGGCGTGGGGGGCGCCTGGCTCTGCGCGGGGCGGCACGGGGGCCCGCAGTTTTTTTATGTAGGGGGGGCACGTCGGGTGGGGGGGGGAGGGGGTGGGGGGGGGCGGGGGGGGGGGGTTGTGAAGGAATGGGGGAAACTGACAAGGTTTTTCCCCTTTTATGTGCAAATTTTTTTATTATTTCTACTCTAGAGTTCGAGTTTGCTAAGGGGTTTTTACATAATATCTTTGAAAAAACCATAGAGCAGACTGAAACATTTGGCGCAATATAGGGGGAAAAGCGTTTTTCTTTTTAAACCCCAATGCCAAAAAGGAAGATAAAAAAATTTTAGGGGTTTTAAAAGTCAGGGGGAAAACGCCCCACAATAGGGGAAATAAAACCCCTTTTGAAGAAAGTATGAAAAAAACAATAGCAAACTTTAAATTTCAAAAAAACCAAAATAAAAATTTTTCCAAACAACATTAAATTTAATAACAAAAAAACAAACCCAGAATGACAAAAAAATTTTTCAAAAAGGCTGACAAGACAAAAAATTTCTATAAAAGGAAAAACAAAATGGTACTCCAACTCCTCAAAAAAAATTTTTCAAAATTTATAAAAAAGCTAAAAAGGAACCACATATGAAACTCTGCAAAAAAAGAAAAAGAATTTGTGCCCCCGTTTGGTTTTTGGGTGACAGGATAGAAGCAACAGCAATAAAAAACCCTTTATAACCCTTAAAGACCCAAAACCTAATTTCCTCAACAACCCTACTTGTAAAATGAAAAAACCCATCAAAATCTGAATTAGGCAAAAATTAGAAAAAAGACCCGGGGAAAAAGCAATCGGGGGATTTTTTAAAAACAAAAAAGGGAAAAAAATCTCTAAAAAAACATTTAAACGAATTTTCCCCAAGGGTTTTAAAAGAACTGAAAAAAACAGAAAAATACAGTGTTCATTTTTTTTGACATAGTGGATTTCCCTCCCCTTCCCTTTGATGAGGAATTCCCTCAAAAAAGCACTAAAAACGCCAACAAATAAACAAATAAAACAAAACCCTGAGAGGGAAAAATCATTCCCCCACACTAAAAAAAACTCTTTCCATAGAAAACAGTGAAATTTGGAAATTAAAAAAAAAAAAGAAGAAATTCCCCTTTCGATGTCACAGGGTCTTATGATGGAGTTTAAACCGTTTTGGAAATTATTTTTGGACTTTTTTTGTTGTCTTTTTAAAACCGGGAAAAATATTTGGAAAAACTTTGGCTTATACAGAATGACGGTCTTCCCACGTTAAACAAAAAACCCAAAAAACCATTGAAAAAAAGGGAAAAAAAAAACTTTGAAAAATTTTTTAAAAGAAAAAACCTAAAAAATCACATTTGGGAAAGCCAAACCCCAAAAAAACAGAAAATTTAAATTTAACATAACTTTTAGCCCTTTAAAGGGATCATATACAAACCATAAAAAAAACCCTAATGACACACCTGTCTATGAAGCCCCAATAGTAAACCACCCCCACCCTCCTTCTTAAAAAAAAATACCTAATGGATAAAAAAAGAAAAATCTAAACTGTCATGAAAATGAAAGAATTTAACAGGCAGCAGCGAATCCCAAGGGGCGCTGAAAAAAAGTGCTACAATTTAAAAATTACAATTTTCCCCAATTTAAAACTGAAACCAACAAAAAAAAAAAAAAAAAAAGTTTAAAATTTTTGGTATAACCCTCCATATATGGAAGAACAAAAACAAACCGTAGGAAAAGAATTCCTCAAATCCTTAAAACATCATTCCCAAAAAAACATTTACTATCAAAAATTTATTCAACAAAAATACCGTAAAAGCAAACAAACTCGTGAATGCCCCCCCTTAAAAATGAAATTTGGGATTTTTCCCAAATAAAACCAAAAAACAAAAAACCCAAAAGGGAGGGTGGGGAAAGGATATCTTGAAATTTTGCACAAAAAAAGCCCGTGCCCTTAAAACAAAAAATGCCTCTCAAAAATTGTTCCCAAGCAAAGGGAAACCCAAGGACAGTGATAAAGAAACTTACAAATGGAAAATTTAAAAACCGGCAACCCCCAATTTTAAAAAAAAACCAAGGAATTTTTTTGGGTTTAAAAAAAAAAAATAAAAACAAGGTCCCTTTCAAAAAATGAAAAAAAATAAAAAAACCCCAACAGAATTTAAGGGGCAAAATTTTTTAAATTTTCCCCCCCCCCCCCCCCCCCCCCCCCCCCCCCCCCCCCCCCCCCCGTTTTCCCCCCCCCCCCCCCCCCCCCCCCCCCCCCCCCCCCCCCCCCCCCCCCCCCCCCCCCCCCCCCCCCCCCCCCCCCCCCCCCCCCCCCCCCCCCCCCCCCCCCCCCCCCCCCCCCCCCCCCCTTTTTCCCCCTTTTCCCCACCCCCCCCCCCCCCCCCCCCCCCCCCCCCCCCCCCCCCCCCCCCCCCCCCCCCCCCCCCCCCCCCCCCCCCCCCCCCCCCCCCCCCCCCCGCCCCCCCCCTCCCCCTCCCCCCCCCCCCTGAGCGTGCCCCCAAAGACATATAAAAATCTGCGGGCCTTTTTGCCGCACGCGCAAGCCAGGCGCCCACAGGGCCACACCAAAAAAACCGGGGTTGGGGGCCCCCAAAAACTTTACACCCTGACGAGAGCGCCGGCCAAAAAAAAAATTTTTTTGGGTTTTTTAAATTCTTCCTTTTTTAACTATTTTAAATTTGGTATGTTCCCCTCCCTTCAGGGGTCAAAGCACTTTTAAAGTTCTGAGTGGTTTTTAAAAAACTCTGATTTTATTTATTGCCCTCACCCTTTAGCAAATGTGGCCAAACAGAACCCAAATTTAAAATGGAGAGAATTAACTTTGGGGGAGTCCCCCCAAAAATATACCTTTTTTCCAATCTACAACTTTTAAAATTTAAAAAAAATTATAGGGGCAGAATGAAACATTTTTTGCGCAATTTGAGGTGGAAAGCGTTTTTTCCCTTTTTGGGAAACCCCAAAGCCAAAAAAGGAAAATAAAAAAACTTAAGGTTTTAAGTCATGGAGATCGCCACCCACAATGAGGGGAAAAGAAACCTTTTGAAGAAAGTATGAAAAAAAATAAAAGCCCAAATTGAATTTAAAACCCCCATAATAATTTTCCCAACCCAAAATTTAAAAAATAACTTAAAACAAAAACCAGAATGACAAAAAAATATTTTTAAAAGGTGACAAGACAAACAAAATTTTTATAAAATGGGAAAATAAGGTACTCTCAATCCTCAACAAAAAATTCAGAAAAAATTTTTAAAAAAAACGAAAAAAGACCACCCTATGACAACATCCAAAAAAGAAAAAGAAATTTTTCAACCAAAATGGATTTAGGTTTACAGGATAGAAGCAAAGGCAATAAAAGAAGCCTTTAAACCCTTAAAGACCCAACCAAAAAAACCCCCAAAAATTTCCCCCAAAAAACCCACTTGTAGGGCTGATTAAAAACCCCTCAAAAACTGAATTGCAAAAAAAGTAAAAAAAATCCGGAAAAAAAACAATGAGGGCATAAAAACAAACCCCTGGATACAATCCTGGAAAAACAGTTTTTGAAGTTATCCAATAGGGTTTTAAAGAACTGAAAAAACAGGGAAAAAAAAAAGTGTTCAATTTCTTTTGGGCATAGTGGACTTCTAACCCCCCATTGATGAGGGGAAAAAAAACTAAATAAAGCACTAAATTCGCCCAAAAAATATACAAATATAACAGATTCGGATGGAAACATTCTCCACACTAAGAAAACTCTTCTCCATAGCAACAGTGAAACTTGGATAAAAAAAAAAAACCAAAGAAAATTTCCCCATTCGAGGCACGATGGGATCTTTTGATGGGCTGAAACGTTTTGAATTGTTGGAAATTTTCATGTTGTCTCTTAAAACAAAAAAAACTTGGTAAAAAGGTTGGCTTAACAAGATGACAGTCTTTGGGACGTTAAACAATAAACCAAAAACCCTTGAAAAAAAAAAAAAAGAACTTTGTAAAAATTTTTTAAAGCCATAACCTAAAAAAACCGTAGAAGCCAACAAAAAAAAATAAATTATTTTTGACATAACAAAAAAAACCTTAAAGGGTCATACTTTCAAACCTATAAAAACCTAATGAAAAACCCCCCTGTTAAAGTTGACTTTAATGTAAAAATCCCCCTCCCTTTTTAAAAACCATACCTAAAGGGATAAACAAAAGATTATCTAAATGTCATGCCAAAGAGAAAAAAATTTAAACAGTGCAGCAGCTGAAACCAAGAGGCGCTGAAAAAAATGGGGTACAACTACAAATTCAATATTTAACCCCGATTTGCAACATGAACAGCAACAGGAAAAAAAAGGGAAAAAAAAAAATTATATTGGGGATAACCCCTCCATTGATGGAAGAACAAAAACTAACGTTGGAAAGAATTCCTCAGGGAAAAATTAAAAATCATTCCCCAAAAAAACATTTACTACTAAAAAATTCAACAAAAAAACCGTCAAGCTATCATACCGTGAAACCCAACCCTTAAAAATTTTAATTGATTCCCTTTAATAAAACCAAAAAAACACAACCAAAGGGGTGATGAAAGGAAAAATCTTTTAAAATTTCACAAAAAAAAACCATGCCCTCTGAAAAAATGTCTCTACAACAAAAAATTTTGTACCCAAAATACTTAAAAACCCGGGCAGTGAAAAAGAAACATACATAGGGGTCCGGCAAACCTTTTTTAAAAACCCGATAGCTAACCATAAAACCAAATCCTTTCCCAAAAAAGAAAAATTAAAAACCAAACAAAACCCAAGGGAAATTATTTGGGGAAACTTAAAGATAAGAAAATTGATTAAAAACATAAACATGGAAAAAAACATAAAAAGAGCAAACCATACAACAACATTTCTAAAAAATGGGAACCCTTTTGTATACAGAAAAAATGGCGATTTTTATTTAAAACCCCCTCTAGCCCCTCTCTGAACTCTAGATGAAATAATAACCCAAATTTCCCGGCATAAAAAGGAAATCCTTGTCAGTGCACCATTCCTGACACAACCTCCCCACCCCCCCCCCCCCCCCCCCCGCCGCCACCCACCCCCTCCTCCCCCCACCTGAGCGTGCCCCCAAAGACATATAAAAATCTGCGGGCCACGTGCCGCACGCGCAGAGCTCAGTCGCCCACACGCCACACCATATAAAACCGGTGGCGTGCCCAAATTGTACACCCTGACGAGAGCGCCGGCTCGAAACAAATTTGTTGGTTTTAATTCTTCCATTTTACTATTTTAAACTGGTATATATATATATATATATATATATATATATATATATATATATATATATATATATATATATATATCTTCTTCCTAAAATACTGGTTCACTCAAAAACGAGTAGGTCACCAGCGCGCATGTTAAAAAGTAAAATAAAATAACATAAAACAGTGCGACTCAGACTGTTGGCCCCTGGAGCAAATTTGGCAACAAGGGGTCGCACTCGATATTCAAGAAGTTAAAAGAATGGCCAAATTCAGGCCCAACAAATGTTGCTCCCTAGACGGTTGAGCTCTTTTGGATCTTTAAAGGACATTTTTATACTGTTCGTGATTATATATATATATATATATATATATATATATATAATATATATATATATAATATATATATATATATATATATATACCAGTTTAAGATAGGATTTTAAAATGAAGAGGTAAAAACCTACAAGCTTGTTTCAAGCTAAAAGCGCTCTCCTCAGGGTATAAAATACAAGGTATATTTTATACCCTGAGGAGAGCGCTTTTAGCTTGAAACAAGCTTGTAGGTTTTTACCTCTTCATTTTAATATATATATATATATATATATATATATATATATATATATATATATATATATATATATATATATTATATATATATATAGTTAAAACAAGTTAAAAGAGGAATCTTAAAACTATCTACAAATGGCTCCAGCCAGTGTAACACAGGGTTCTGATTACAGGACACAAGGAGATGGCTATATATATATATATATATAATATATATATATATATATATATATATATATAATAATATATAATATATATATATATATAATACATATATATATATATATATATATATATATATGTTCACTTACAAACAAAGCTTGCTCTTATATCTTAGATTGCAGAAATAGGGGGACATAAGCATTCATATCTGCAGTGGTAGATAATTCTGCCTGACTAACAGTAAGTGCTTGAGAGGGTGAATGGGGAATAATAAATACTTCTCAAAATGAGCCTTCAGCAAGCTTACAGTCTCCAAGGGGGAGACAATATCCAATGGGAGAAAAACTCACTAACATATAACTCCTGGTCAGATACCGGTATTTCGAAACCTGAAATACATGTTACATTGTGTTACACTGGCTGGAGCCATCTGGTTGTGTCCCATGATCAGAACCCTGTGTTACACTGGCTGGAGCCATCTCCTTGTGTCCTGTAATCAGAACCCTGTGTTACACTGCCTGGGGCCATCTGGTTGTGTCCTGTAATCAGAACCCTGTGTTACACCTGGCTGGAGCCATCTGGTTGTGTCCTGTAATCAGAACCCTGTGTTACACCTGACTGGAGCCATCTCCTTGTGTCCTGTAATCAGAACCCTGTGTTACACTGGCTGGAGCCATCTCCTTGTGTCCTGTAATCAGAACCCTGTGTTACACTGGCTGGAGCCATCTGGTTGTGTCCTGTAATCAGAACCCTGTGTTACACTGGCTGGAGCCATCTGGTTGTGTCCTGTAATCAGAACCCTGTGTTACACTGGCTGGAGCCATCTGGTTGTGTCCTGTAATCAGAACCCTGTGTTACACTGGCTGGAGCCATCTGGTTGTGTCCTGTAATCAGAACCCTGTGTTACACTGGCTGGAGCCATCTCCTTGTGTCCCATGATCAGAACCCTGTGTTACACCTGGCTGGAATCGTTTCGTCTCCCGGATGAGTCTCCTCAGTAGAACTAGTCTGGTCATAGGAATCCACCCAAGGGATCCAGCAGACACACGCCATCTACAATTCTCTGCCTATTCTCACCGCCACGGAGCCTCCCCCAAGGTAGCCAGCACAGAGCGGAACAGAGAAATGGGAACAGAGTGCCTGAAATAAACAAGCAGCAAAAAATGTTTATGATAATCGGCATGTTAAAAAGAAAAGAAGCTACGAAACATTAAAGTTCACACCAGAGAGCATGGTTCACGAAGACAGCTTAGTATGTCTGAGAACAGATCAAAATAAAGAAAGGGAGAAGAATGTATGTTGTCTGTAATCCAGGTTTGACTGCATAAAACAAACAGAAGGAAGGAGAGGGGCATTAAAAGACAGGAAGATGAGACAATCCGAAAAAATAGACAATGTCTTAGACAAACACAGGCAGGCAGACACACAACCAAAATAGGCAAACGAGGCAAACCTGGATAGTCTGACAGCCAAAACGAAGACCCAGACTAAACACAAAAACGAAAACGAATTATACAGTTGGGGTTAGCTAATGATACTGACAACGAGACAGACAAAGAAAAACAGACACAGAAAAACAGACAAAGAAAAACAAAGAAAAATGATCAAGCACATGCAGAGGCATACAGACATACATACAAACAGACAGATGCAGAGACATACACACACAGATGCAGAGACATACAAACAAACAGATGCAGAGACAAAGGCAGATGCAGAGACATACAGTGATACACACAAACAGACAGATGCAGAATCATTCAAGCAGACAGATGCAGGGCCATGCAAACAAACACTGCAGAGACATATAAACAGACACATGCAGAGACATATAAACAGACACATGCAGAGACATATAAACAGACACATGCAGAGACATACAAACAGACACATGCAGAGACATATAAACAGACACATGCACAGACATATAAACAGACACATGCACAGACATATAAACAGACACATGCACAGACATATTAACAGACACATGCACAGACATATTAACAGACACATGCACAGACATATAAACATACACATGCACAGACATATAAACATACACATGCAGAGACATATAAACATACACATGCAGAGACATATAAACAGACACATGCAGAGACATATAAACAGACACATGCACAGAATATAAAAAAGACACATGCACAGACATGCAACAGACACATGCACAGACATATAAAACAGACACATGCAGAGGGCATATAAACAGACACATGCACAGACATGCAAACATACACATGCACAGACATATAAAACAGACACATGCACAGACATGCAAACATACACATGCACAGACATGCAAACAGACACTTGCACAGACATGCAAACAGACACTTACACAGACATGCAAACAGACACATGCACAGACATATAAACAGACACGTGCACGACATATAAACAGACACATGCACAAACATGCAAACATACACATGCAAACAGACATTTGCACAGACATGCAAACAGACACTTGCACAGACATGCAAACAGACACATGCACAGACATATAAACAGACACATGCACAGACATATAAAACAGACACATGCACAGACATGCAAAAACACACATGCACAGACATATAAAAAAGACACATGCACAGACATGCAAACAGACATATGCACAGACATATAAACAGACACATGCACAGACATATAAACAGACACATGCGCAGACATATAAACAGACACATGCACAGACATATAAACAGACACATGCACAGACATGCAAACATGCACATGCAGAGACATACAGACACATACAGACATATAAACAGACACATGAAATCCCAAAAAATTCTCCTGTAGAAGACGGTAAGAATCCGACTGTACCATGGACAAAACGAATGTTCTCTACCTAATCCTTAGCGTCCCTGTCCCTACCTCCTTTTCATAAGGTTAGAGCACTCTCATGCACTGGAAACCCGGTTCACGATGAACACCAAACAGGTCGTCAGACAGTCTGTGGCTGTGATGTCATCAGACAGTCTGTGGCTGTGATGTCATCAGACAGTCTGTGGCTGTGATGTCATCAGACAGTCTGTGGCTGTGATGTCATCAGTCTGTGGCTGTGATGTCATCAGACAGTCTGTGGCTGATGTCATCAGTCTGTGGCTGTAATGTCATCAGACAGTCTGTGGCTGTAATGTCATCAGTCTGTGGCTGTGATGTCATCAGACAGTCTGTAGCTGTGATGTCATCAGACAGTCTGTGGCTGTGATGTCATCAGACAGTCTGTGGGCTGTGATGTCATCAGACAGTCTGTGGCTGTGATGTCATCAGACAGTCTGGGGGCTGTGATGTCATCAGTCTGTGACTGTGATGTCATCAGTCTGTGGCTGTGATATCATCAGTCTGTGGCTGTGATATCATCAGTCTGTGGCTGTGATATCATCAGTCTGTGGCTGTTAATGTCATCAGACAGTCTGTGGCTGTGATATCATCAGCCTGTGGCTGTGATTTCATCAGTCTGTGGCTGTGATGTCATCAGACAGTCTGTGGCTGTGATTTTCATCAGACAGTCTGTAGCTGTGATGTCATCAGACAGTCTGTGGCTGTGATGTCATCAGTCTGTGGCTGTGATGTCATCAGTCTGTGGCTGTGATGTCATCAGACAGTCTGTGGCTGTGATGTCATCAGACAGTCTGTGGCTGTGATGTCATCAGACAGTCTGGCATTGATGTCATCAGTCTGTGGCTGTGATGTCATCAGACAGTCTGTGGCTGTGATGTCATCAGTCTGTGGTGTAATGTCATCAGACAGTCTGTGGCTGTAAGTCATCAGTCTGTGGCTGTGATGTCATTTAGACAGTCTGTAGCTGTGATGTCATCAGACAGTCTGTAGCTGTGATTTTCATCAGACAGTCTGTAGCTGTGATGTCATCAGACAGTCTGTGGCTGTGATGTCATCAGACAGTCATTGGCTGTGATGTCATCAGACAGTCTGTGGCTGTAATGTCATCAGACAGTCTGTAGCTGTGATGTCATCAGACAATCTGTAGCTGTGATGTCATCAGACAGTCTGTGGCTGTGATGTCATCAGACAGTCTGTAGCTGTGATTTCATCAGACAGTCTGTGGCTGTGATGTCATCAGTCTGTGGCTGTTATGTCATCAGACAGTCTGTGGCTGTGATGTCATCAGACAGTCTGTGGCTGTGATGTCATCAGTCTGTAGCTGTGATGTCATCACACAGTCTGTGGCTGTGATGTCATCAGTCAGCCCGTAGCTGTGATGTCATCAGACAGTCTGTGATTGTGATGTCATTCAGACAGTCTGTGGCTGTGATGTCATCAGTCTGTGGCTGTGATGTCATCAGACAGTCTGTAGCTGTGATGTCATCAGTCTGTGGCTGTGATGTCATCACACAGTCTGTGGCGGTGATGTTATCAGTCTGTAGCTGTGATGTCATCAGACAGTCTGTGGCTGTGATGTCATCAGACAGTCTGTGGCTGTGATGTCATCAGTCTGTGGCTGTGATGTCATCAGACAGTCTGTGGCTGTGATGTCATCAGACTGTGGCTGTGATGTCATCACAAAAGTCTGTGGCTGTGATGTCATCAGACAGTCTGTGGCTGTGATGTCATCAGTCTGTGGCTGTAATGTCATCAGACAGTCTGTGGCTGTGATGTCATCAGTCTGTGGCTTTGATGTCATCAGTCTGTGGCTGTGATGTCATCAGTCTGTGGCTGTGATATCATCTGTCTGTGGCTTTGATGTCATCAGTCTGTGGCTGTGGCTGTGATGTCATCAGTCTGTGGCTGTGATGTCATCAGACAGTCTGTGGCTGTGATGTCATCAGTCTGTGGCTTTGATGTCATCAGTCTGTGGCTGTGATGTCATCAGTCTGTGGCTGTGATATCATCTGTCTGTGGCTTTGATGTCATCAGTCTGTGGGCTGTGATGTCATCAGTCTGTGGCTGTAATGTCATCAGTCTGTGGCTGTGATGTCATCACTCTGTGGGTGTAATGTCATCAGACAGTCTGTGGCTGTGATGTCATCAGTCTGTGGCTGTGATGTCATCCGTCTGTGGCTTTGATGTCATCAATCTGTGCCTGTGATGTCATCAGTCTGTGGCTGTAATGTCATCAGACAGTCTGTGGCTGTGATGTCATCTAGTCTGTGGCTTTGATGTCATCAGACAATGTGTGGCTGTGATGTCTCAGACAGTCTTGTGGCTGTGATGTCATCAGACAGTCTGTGGCTGTGATGTCATCAGTCTGTGGCTGTGATGTCATCAGACGTCTGTGGCTGTGATGTCATCAGACTGTGGCTGTGATGTCATCACACAGTCTGTGGCTGTGATGTCATCAGACAGTCTGTGGTTGTGATGTCATCAGTCTGTGGCTGTGATGTCATCAGACAGTCTGTGGCTGTGATGTCATCAGTCTGTGGCTTTGATGTCATCAGTCTGTGGCTGTGATGTCATCAGTTGTGGCTGTGATATCATCTGTCTGTGGCTTTGATGTCATCAGTCTTGTGGCTGTGGCTGTGATGTCATCAGTCTGTGGCTGTGATGTCATTTAGACAGTCTGTGGCTGTGATGTCATCAGTCTTGTGGCTTTGATGTCATCAGTCTGTGGCTGTGATGTCATCAGTCTGTGGCTGTGATATCATCTGTCTGTGGCTTTGATGTCATCAGTCTGTGGCTGTGATGTCATCAGTCTGTGGCTGTAATGTCATCAGTCTGTGGCTGTGATGTCATCACTCTGTGGCTGTAATGTCATCAGACAGTCTGTGGCTGTGATGTCATCAGTCTGTGGCTGTGATGTCATCCGTCTGTGGCTTTGATGTCATCAATCTGTGCCTGTGATGTCATCAGTCTGTGGCTGTAATGTCATCAGACAGTCTGTGGCTGTGATGTCATCAGTCTGTGGCTTTGATGTCATCAGACAATGTGTGGCTGTGATGTCATCAGTCTGTGGCTGTGATATCATCAGTCTGTGGCTGTGATATCATCAGTCTGTGGCTGTGATGTCATCAGACAGTCTGTGGCTGCGATGTCATCAGACAGTCTGTAGCTGTGATGTCATCAGACAGTCTGTGGCTGTGATGTCATCAGTCTGTGGCTGTGATGTCATCTGTCTGTGGCTGTGATGTCATCAGACAGTCTGTGGCTGTGATGTCATCAGACAGTCTGTGGCTGTGATGTCATCAGACAGTCTGTGGCTGTGATGTCATCAGTCTGTGGCTTTGATGTCATCAGACAATTGTGGCTGTGATGTCATCAGTCTGTGGCTGTAATGTCATCCGACAGTCTGCAGCTGTGATATCATCAGTCTGTGGCTGTAATGTCATCAGTCTGTGGCTTTGATGTCATCAGACAGTCTGTGGCTGTGATGTCATCAGTCGTGGCTGTGTTGTCTCTGTCAGTCTGTAGCTGTGATGTAATAAGACAGTCTGTGGCTTGTGATGTCATCGGACGGATGTGGCTGTGATGTCATACAGGACTGTCTGTGGCTGTGTGTCATCAGTCTGTGGCTGTAATGTCATCAGTCAGTCTGTTAGCTGTGATGTCAACAGACAGTATGTGGCTGTGATTGTCATCGACGTCTGTTGGATGTGATGTCATCAGAAGTCTCTGTGGCTTGTGATGTCATAGTCTATTGCTTTGATGTCATAAGTCAGGGGCTGTGGATGACATCAGTTCTGTAGCTGTGATGTCATCAGACAGTCTGTGGCTGTGATGTCATCAGTCTGTGGCTGTGATGGCATCAGTCTGTGGCTAGTGATGTCATCAGTCTGTGGCTGTGATGTCTACAGTCTGTGGCTGTGGCTGTGTGATTGATGTCATCAGTACAGTTTGTGGATTTGATGTCTTCTGTCGTGGCTATGATGACATCAGACAGTCTGTGGCTGTGATGTCATCAGGACAGTCTGTAGCGGTGATGTCATCAGGACAGTCTGTGGCTGTGATGACACAGACAGTCTTTGCAGAAAGGATCGGGGAAAATTGCCATCGACCGCCCCATGCTGCCATCATCTCTGAGGTACAAACTAGTTCATGGGCGGGGTTGATATCATGACTCCTGGACGGCCACTCTTACAGTTCGAAAAAAGTACCTGACAGTGTGGGACAGTGTGGTGGGTAGTCACCTGTGTGCCGGTTGTCATTACTTTCTTCTTCTCTGAAAAGGGATCCAGTCTTCAGTATTTCCAGGTTCTGCTTTCGAATACTTAGACAAAACGCATTTGGTTCAAAAGGTAAACAAGCTACATTATATGGAGTACACATACTGATCTCAAAAGCTACATTTCTTGTGTGCCAGTGCAACGTGTGTTTAGACAAGGTAAATCAAGTTTTGGAAAAAGGAAGAAAGGAGAAAAATCTTAGTTACTCTCATATAAACCTCACGATCTTCTTTAAGATCCGAAAATAATCGGACACTTAGAATGACAAGAAAAAGTACAGGCGTCACCCAGTGTTCCTCTTAATAAGGGAACTCCCCGCCTTTGCAGAAAAACAGTTCACTACAGCAGAACTATGTTCTGATATCTGAAAAGAAATGTGGAGGATTCGAATCGTGGATGGTGCTCAACGATTGGGAGGCCTGTGGAGGATTTATACCTCGCAGAGTGCAGCGCTAGTCAAAACTCTTACGGCAAAGGCTTCTCACTGAGAGGGAATTCAAGGTGGAGGTCAAGGATAAGAATCATTCCTGATAACATCCCTGATGGTCCAACAGGAAATTACCGTCAACCCAGTTGATTCATAAGTAACATTCCCCCTTCGTTTTCAGATGATGAAAATATTGAAATATTACAAAGCCATCAAAAAGTTAAAAGTAAACTTCGCTCAAAGCTCAATCTTAGAGAAGGATTGAGACAGCAACGGAAAACTGACAAGATTGAAAACTGGAAGAAGATTTCTGTACGTTGATGCCCAAAGAACTATCCCCAAAACAATAGAAATAAGTCAGTTCAAAGGGTCCCTTATCATAAAGAGCCAAAGGTTGTCGATAGACAGAAGATGGCGGGTGTGTGCGAAAATGCTTCACAGAAGGGCATGACTCTTCCCCTGCATCAATCCAGTGAAGTTGCCGGCAGTGCTTTTCATGATCGTCACAAGGCAGGAGACCCCGAGTGCGAAAATGACGCGGCTTTTCATAGAGAGGGGCCATCAGGAAATCTTGATGCATGATCAACCCGCAAGCCATAACATTCAGCCTGACAAAAACACAACTCAAACAAAATAAGACATCTGTTGACGGGACAGTCACAAACCTAAAACCAAATCGAAGAAGATGAGAATCTAAGAGTCGACGACAGGAAATAATAACAAAGCAAGTTGATAATTGCAGGAGGACACCTCCCGATCTGCATAAGGGAAACCGCAGATTGGGGTCTGACCGCCACCCCTCCTCAAACAGCCCGACAAGCAGCGCCGCCAGACAGAGAAGGAGCTTGATGATGATCCTCCTCAAATGACGACGAGGAGTGTTGCCGACTCTCGGCTTCAGTGCTGGGAATGACTGGTATCCTTGATGATTGATTAGGGGTTCGGCCACGCTTGGACGTTTATGGACTTGACGTTTATGGACATTGAGCTTGGACAATGGTTTTTGACGACTTGGTTGTCCCAAAACATATTTGGTTTAAAACGAAATTATTTTTGAGCATGGATAGATTAAGAATTTTGTCTTTAAACACTAGGAGGCTTAAGTAACAAATTAAAGCCTATGCTTTGTTTTCACAAAATTCTAAAAACCAGAAAAATGGATATCGCATGCTCCAGGAGGGGAAACGCATATAACGGAAAAAAGATGCACCACTTTGGAAAAAGAGGGTGGGGCAGGAGAACTGCTTATATCAGTCTGGGCTTATGCACAGCCGGGTGAGAAATAATCCTTACTGTAAAAAGCAATTTCAAAGGGAGATTTAAGTGCTGAAAAACAGACTGAAAGAATGATGATCGCTTCGTTCATATTGTTCAAATCGTTCACACTAGTAAACCTGTAACGCACAACGAAAAAGGGATAAAATAGTGTTTTTCAATAAATGAACTCAGTTCGTACAAATTACAAGATAACCTATTATAGACCGGTGATTTTAACACAGTAATGTCTTATTGACATGGGACATAATATAAGGGAACCCACATTGGCAGAAAGAGATAGACAAATTTAGAGAGGTAGTTGGTAAATTGAATTGACAGACATATGGAGAGGGTTTTCATTAAAGAGGAAAAAATCATACACGTGGTGCAGAGAAATCCCTTTATAGCCAGACGTCTTGATTACTTCTTACAAAACGCGGAAGTACTGAATCAGTGTGTTCATGCGATATATGTCGGTGCCCAACTCTGACAACAGAGCAGGTTACTCTTGAAATAAAAACTTCTAACGTTTTTTTGATGGGTCCGGGTTTTGGAAATTCAATAATTCTTATTTAAAAGGACAACGTCTTTATAGAGAAATGAATAGAAAATTGGATATTATGCTGGAAAGTACGGGAAAAATATCAATTGCGGACATATCCAGCACTGGGGAAAACTGCAAAATTGAGATTAAGACATTTGTGTGGAATATGGAAAATTTAAAGCGAGTCAGACGAGAAATGACATATTCAAATGCAGGGAGAGGTACAAACTGCTAGGAAGAGGCAAGTGCCAGAGACCCACAAAATGCAAGGATCACACACAAACTAAAACTATTAAACAAAATTCGAATGATCTCATTAGAAAAAGCAAGAGGAGGCAAAGATTAGATCGAAAATAACTGGATTGAAAAAAGGGGGTGAAAAAAAACCAATTTTTCTTAGGTCTAGAGAAAAGTTCGGGGCAAAGAATAAATACAATGGATCAAATTAATAAAGGACAGTGGGGACATTAATTTCAATCAAGCAGATATTCTTAAAGAACAAAGTTATATTTACTCCGAAATGTATAGTAAGCCAACACCACACATAGGATAACCTTAAGAAGAACTTAAATAAATCCTTGCGAACGAACAATTTCCAAATTAGAAAATGTAGTGGCTAGACCTATGCGAAGGTGGATCTCGCCTAAAGATGCAGGTGTGTAGCTCTACAATCAATGAATATGGCCAAGTCCCCGGGAAAGAGACGCTGGTCAGTTGAGCTCTTTATAAGTTGATTCTGGAATAAGTTAAAAATGGTGGTTACCCACATCGTTTAATGATGCATTATGACAGGGGGGGGAAAATGAGCTATAAACAAAGCATGCATTTTAATATACTACACAAAGGAAGCAGAGTAGCAAGGGGATACCATTAGTAACTGGAGGACCCACATAACAATACTAAATATAGATTATAAAATAATGGCAAAAGTGATTTCGATGAGATGGGCAAAGTGATTGGCAAATTAAATTAATGAAGACCTAGTTGGATATCTAAAGGGCAGAAACATAGGCGAGTGTTAACGTACAATTGACGGGACGCCAGCGAATATGTTAATTGCAACGAATAAATCAGATATTTGTTAGCTGATAGACTAACAAAAAGCATTTTGACACCATATCAAAGACTTCATGATGGAAACATTCGAAATATTTGGTTTTTGGAGAGCAGTTTAGGGAAACTGGGTTAAAATTTTAGTAACAGAACTTTCAGTAACATTTACCACGGTGGGTGGGATCTCGGCCTCCTTCCCCTCGAGTGCGGAATTCGACAAGGATGTCCATTCTCTCACTAGCCTTCGTGTTCGCAGTTGAGCTACCTTGCAATCAAATCAGATACAGTCAAATTAAAGGTATAAAAACTACTGATGTTGATAGGCAACATGAACAACAACAACAACAAAACGACGTGATGATGATGATGATAGATGATGATGATGATGATGATGATGATGATGATGTTGATGATGATGATATAATAATAATAACAATAATGATTTGAAAATTAAACAACTTGCTGACGACACACACTGTTTCTGAAGGACTGTGAAGACATGATCCTAGCAAAGAAACATTATATGACACATTCACAGGTTTCTCGGGGACTGAAAATTGAATTGCCGTAAGACTAAAGCGTGAGATTAGGCAGTCAAAGACAGGAAACGAAAATCTTGTATTCAATACGGAAACAAATTGAAGATTACTAGGCAAATTTGCACAAGTGAAAAAAAGCGCCGTAAATGTTGAGGCACAACTGGAAAAACAGATCGAGGAAAATCGAAACATTTATAAAACTTGGAGCATAGAACTTGGGATTAATGGGAAATTAATCATTATTAAAACATTTTATGCTATCACAGTTGATTTTTGTCATGCAGCAGATTGGCTTACCTGAACATGTCATTACTGCAGTCAACAGAAATGTTTTATAAATTTCTCTGGCAAGAAAGTTAGTAAATAGAAAAGCGTTTGAAAAAATTAAAGGAATTATGGAAGATCGACAATTCAAATGGTGGGCTAAATATGGTTAACTTACAAAGGGTCACAAGAAGCTATTATTTGGAAATGGGCCAAGAAGTTTATTGACGCGTGTAGACAACGAAATGGGCTCGGATCCCGAGATGGCGCATAAGTAAGTATTGAGTGGTTAGGATGCTTTGAAATAAATTGTAAACTTGAATGTGAAGGTCGTGGGAATGAAAAGATAAAAAGCTCCTTTTGGAAACGGTAGTACAAACCTACCTTAAAAACAAAACATGGTTCGAGACCTAGCTGAATGTAGACAGTGTACATATCAGCAGAAAACTTTTATGGAACTACATTTATACAGATTCAAGGAGAAAGTACTGTACTTTCCCCTGTGGAAAAAAGCAGGACTGGAACGAATGAGTGATATCATAAAAAGCAGCGAAAACAGAATCCTGACTAGAGAAGAAGTTAGATAGAATTGGAAGGAACCACGCAGTAACGTTTTTGAATTTACAACGCACTGGTTAACGCTTTACCAAACATATGGAAACGATGGACAGAAGATTGGCCTGTTAACTGTTGCTAACACCCAAAACGAAATCAGGTAGTTATGCCAGACTTCATGACAAATGGCCCCAAACCTAAACATATTGCAGCCTTTTTAAAAAAGAAAGTCAGGAAACAATCCTGTTCCAGGTCATGTGCAGGAGGCATTTTGGTTAAGAAAATTAAACGTTGTGCTAGATGAGAGTATTGGCTACTTGCGGTAAAATGGCAACTAAGGAAACTGACTGAGAGCACTGCCAATGGTAAATCCTACATATATCTACCCAACGAATATATTGCTGCCACAAAATGAAGGAAGCTGACAATTTAATGCTCCTTCTGCGGGACGAATTGACGTCTATTGAACATGTCTGCTACCTTTGTGCACCGGTGTGAGAGCGTTCTGGAAAGATGTAGGAAGTAAGGTATGTACAAACAAAGTTGGATCTGAAACAAAGTTAACTTTAATAGACTCGTTCTCTTTGAGTTGTAACCACGGTGAAAACAGATTGAAAAGTCTCGGTATATTAAATCATATCATTTTGATCGGGAAAATGTGCATTAGCATATATAAGATAAACTAAAGCTCAGACACCATTACGCATTCAGTTTGATACAACGTACAGAATAGGACGGTTTTTTTAGACAATGGTAGGAAGAGGGACTGTGTTAGTTGGGAGGACGGGAGGGGAGCGGGGATAGGGAGAAACATAGGTGGACGGACGGGTTAGCGGGGGTGTGCAAGGGAAGTAAAAGGATTTCTCGAGCAGCAAACCAAAAACAAAGCCAAAGTGAAAACACAAAAAAAAGGGCTAGCCTGTTAATAAATTGGACACGTAATAAATTAAAATAAAAAAAATTTAAAAAAAAAATAAAAAATAAAAAAAAATAAAATAAAATAAAATAAAAAAAAAATAAAAAAATAAAAAGTGGGATGGGGGGAGGGGGGGGGAAGAAAGGAGAGAATCAAAAAAGGAATAGGAAAGACAAGAAAAAAAAAAAGAAACTTAAAGGGGAACGAGGGCACAGAGAGAGAGAGGAGAGAAGAGAGTGTGTGTGTCGTGTGTGTGTGTGTGTGTGGTGTGGGTGTGTGTGTGTGTGTGTGTGCGTGTGAGAGAGAGAGAGAGAGAAAGAGAGAGGGGGGAGGGTGGGGGGAGATGGGGCGGGAGAGAGGAGAGGGGGAGAGGGGAGAGTGAGAGAGGGAGAGAGAGAGATAGGAGATGATTTTGGAATCACGAGTTTGATTCGTTTGTTTGTTTGTTGTTTTTTTCAGTTAACACCCAAAGCCTGATGCTACATCTGTCTTCTGGAATTAGTTAACAGAAAAAAACATTTATAAAAAAATAAATAAAAAAAATAAAAAAACCCCGCGCGGTGTAGACCGAAA
>CM031613.1:12067618-12070118 GCA_018398815.1 Conus ventricosus
GGAATTCCAGACCGCTTCCTGTTATCACTTACCTCTGCCAGCACAGCACGTGGTTACTTGGAGTCAACTTTCACCCCTCACTAAATCAACATGTGAGTACTGCCACCAGTCCTGGTGTGTTTATCTTGTCACTCAAGTGTCTGGGGAGGGGAACTGAGTAGAGATGGTGTGTGTTTAGTGTTTTCATTCCTGTAATGATAGCTTGAAGTTGTTGTGCCATAAATTAATTTTCAAGGGAGGTAACTCGTTGTGTGCGTTCCATATCTGGCACAACAGGCGTTAGGTGAAAAGTCGCAAAGAAACGATGTTTTATGTGTGACTTTCTGTTCCAAATTTTGCCAACGTTTTTAAACGTGAAACTAATAATTAAATGTGTCTCTTGTGTTAGCAATCTATAAAATATATGTGAACATTTTCAAAATATAAACAAGCATTGTAACTATTTGTGATTTGTTTGTTTGAATTCCCTTGAGTTCTTTGATTTCTTTTGTCTCTGATGAAATCTCCTTCGGTTTTGCTTTGTTATTTGTTTTCTCTTTTTAAATCCTATTATTCATTTGTGTATTTATTTATATATACAATGATTTTTTTGTCTGTTAAATAGTTTAAAATCGATCATTTTAAGTTATTATTCATCTGTCATTGTGCATTGTTTATCTGAGTTTCGTTATTGATGTTTATTTTGTTGTTTTCTGTTCCATTGTTTATATATTTCTATTCTTCTATTTGTATTCTTCCTCTTTTTTCTCCCTGTCTTCTGTCATTTACTTACTATTTATTTGATTTTGTTCACAGCATGTCAACTCAACGGGTACCAGTCACAAACGTCTGCCGTTTTTGTCACTGATGACCAGAGTGATTTTGAGGAATCCTGCAGCTCTGGGGATGAATGGACACCACCTGTTCATGAAGACCAGGAGGATGAAGAGGAAATATGCCGTGTTGTATTCAAAAAGCGGTCAGTTCGAACGAAACACCGAACGAGTGCCATGACCACCAAGCCGGCAAACCAACACCTCGCCCAGCGATGATGACAGCGATGATGACCAACCTCTAGCATCAGTGCGCCGGCAGTTTACGGCAGAAGATGATCTTCCGCTTGCAGCATTGCTGGCAACTAATGAAGATCTCCCTCTAGCCAGCATTGCTGATGATGACCTTGGTGCATTGGCTACAGCACCAGATGAAGATGACATCCCACTTAGCAGCCTTGCCAATATCACTCCACTGTTAGGAGCAGAACAAGTGGATGAAGAACTGAATAATCTGATGGCCAAGCCCACCTGGACTGACGTCGCTTTTCAGCCACCAGACACCACCTTCAAAGGGCAGCTGGAACAACCCCCAGAGGATGGCCAACTGAAGACTCCTTATCAGTTCTTCAAAGAATTGATCACGGACGAAATGTTAGACAATGTAGTCACACAGACTAACATTTACAGCATGCAGAAAACCGGTGTTCTCATCAAGACGACAAGAAAAGAAATAGAGATTGGGACTTGTACAAGGCCACTCTCTTCGCTCCTACTGGGAACACGGAACCCGATACGCCCCGATCGCTGACAACATGGGACGAGATCGTTTCCTGAAGTTGGCATCAACCATACATTTTACCAACAATGTTGTTGTGCCTGCTGAAGAAAAGGTTTCCAAAATCTGGAAACTTGAACCCTGGCTGAAAGACTTCAGGGCGTCTCTCAGCCGCATTCCTGCTGAGGAACAAATTCAATCGATGAAATAATGATTCCCTTCAAAGGGAAGTCTGCTGTAAAGCAGTTCATGAGGGGAAAGCCCCATCCATGGGGTTTCAAATTGTGAGCACGGGCAGGAATATCTGGCATCCTCTACGATTTTGATGTCTACGAAGGCTCGGTAGATGGCAAGCGACGGGAACCAACACCTCTAGGCCTTGGTGGAGACGTCGTCCTCAAAATGGTTAGAGGTCTACAGAATGGCCTAAACCATAAGATATTTGCGGACAATTTCTTCTCCAATCTCCCTCTTGTTCAGGCTTTGAAGAAGAAGTCGATGCACTTTGTTGGGACATTTCGAGCAAATCGTCTCAAAGGATGTGATTTGAAGTCAGAAAAGGAACTGAAACGAATGGGGAGAGGATCCAGTGATGCCAAAGTCGAGGTCGTGTCAAATGTCATAGCAGTACGCTGGTACGACAACAAAAGTGTGGATGTCATGTCTTCCTACACTGGCGTGGATCCCATGGGGAAAGCAGAACGCTTCGACAAAAAGGAAAGAAGAAAATTGCCATCGACCGCCCTGCCATCATCCTGAGTACAACAAGTTCATGGCGGGGTTGATCTCCTGGACTCCCTGACGGCACTCTACAAGTTCCCCATCAAGTCCAGGAGATGGTACATGTACATCTTTTACCACACCCTGGCCCTTGCCGTTGTCAACAGCTGGTTGTGGTATAAGCGCCATGCCAAACTGCTCAGAGAAAAAGCACCCATGAAGCTGAGCGTGTTCCAGGAATGATTGGAGA
>CM031613.1:12077618-12092618 GCA_018398815.1 Conus ventricosus
TAAACGGAAAAGTTGATCTTAGGTAGATGACAGGAATGGTGATTTTCATAGTAATGCTTCCCATTTTACTTCTTTGTTATGTCTTTTGCATGAATCTCTATTGCCAGCTTTTAGAGAGAGAGAGAGAGAGAGAGAGAGAGAGAGAGAGAGAGAGAGAGAGAGAGAGAGAAACGGCCATGACGTTACACATTGGCATGCCCTATGACGTGCGGTAGGCCATGAAAGGGCCAACAAACCTTTTTCAAAAAAACAAAACCATGGAAAGATCACGCCTGTCTTTCCATTGCAGCCGGAGTCACCTTTTCTCAGTTTAGGGATGAAGCAAACAGGTCTGGAGAGTCAAATATTTGAATTGTAGCCCACGTTAGGATAACGAGGGAATATCCCCAAGAAAATGGCGGAGTCGCATGCGCTAAACGCGAATTCTAACACAGATTACCCCCCCCCCCCCCCCCCCCCCCCCCCCTCCCCTTGCAGATCTCCGAACATCGTCTAGTGCGTCGTAACCTGGCTACTCTCAGGCTGAACATGTGTACCCGGTACGTCAATATTGAAGACTGGGATGGCCGTTCCAAAACACGGGGGGGGGGGTGGAGGGAGGGGGGCCTATTTTGCACTATACAGTACCACCAGAATAACAACATATTAGGCTGGGCAGCGAAGATGACCATTTTCATATTTGGCAGGGGCCATCAAAGAGTCACAATCGGTGACATGTAGTGTGTGTGCAACGTTGTGTACAACACCTAACACAGAGACTCGTCTACTGTTGAATAGGCCTGTCCTGGAAAGGAATCGATCGGGCGTCAAATTTGGTTCGGAGCTGGCACATCTGACCCTTGTTCCGTGTATAGATGCTTGGTTCTGGAAGATGATTGTGGAACTGTTTGTTCCTTGTTTCCTGTGCCGCTTTAGATAAACGAACTTTGAATGACTTGGTGAGGGTTTCTTTTTTTAAGTGTCTTGTTCTGCCGACACCATGTGCCAATAAAGAAATCTTACAGTTTGCAAATTTTCCATGATGTAGTGATGATCTGAGCCATAACTCTTTTAAGTATAAATGCAAAAGCCATATAACTCTACATGACTTGAGAATACATATTTTATCCTAACACAGTCCAGTTTTATTTCCTTTTTTTTTAATTAATTCAATCTATCGGCATGAGAAGTACAGGTGAAGTGATGAAGGATCAGTTCGCCCCCTGTTGATCAAAGGAATTCAGTGTTACCGGATCATGAAGTGATGAAGGATCTGTTCGCCCCCTGTTGATCAAAGGAATTCAGTGTTACCGGATCATTCAAACACATTAATGAACGTTGAACGCATTGGAGAACGATTATGTTTCTGTATCTGTGCCCTTTCTATTTGCCGAACCAGAGTTATCCAGTTTGGCTACAGCAGCTCGAATACTCCAACTTAACGGCCAACCACACCAAGCTGTCAGGGTGTCTTCCTACTATCGTATTGAGTTTCTTCATCGAAGGCCTCCTGTTATCAAACGTTCCCAAGAGTGTTTTTTTTTACCACTAATGCATCGGTCTTCATCGTGGAAAGCCTTCTATATACTATTAAGTCCTCCCAAGAGTCTCTTCCTACTAACGTCTCTGTGTTCTTCAGAGTGCCTTCTATTATCAAGCTCACCGTAAAGTTTCCACCTAAAACATATCAGGCGACACAATTCACCGAAATCTGTTATCTACATATGGTTGGTACTTGATGAGGCCGTCATTCACCTGGACAGTACTGCCCACACCGAAGTCTATCCACAAACCACCACAGTCATTTCTAGATGTGCTATGACGTCACTGCACGTGGGATTCGCCGGTAATTGGATAATGACAAGATGCAAGAAGATACGCCACCTGCTCCCATATCAGAAAGTCATTGACATTTTCAGAAACGATGCCGTTTTATACGTTGCAATATAACAGATGATTTCATTCATTTCTTTAATGTCAGCTTAGCAGGTGAGATGGGGGGGGTGGAGGTAATGAGAGAAAAACAAGGAATGGTGAGATGAAAACAGTGAAGGTAGGAAGAGTGGGGAGGCAAGGAGGGCGGGAGAGGGCGTGTTGCTGGAAAGGAGGGAGGGGTGGGGGGCACCAGGAGGAGAGAGGAAGAGGGAAATACGCGCATGGCCATATTAGGATATAGCGTTAGTTTCAAACAACATGGCGGCGTTTGGAGGCTGGCTAAGAGACTGGGAGAACTGCAATCATATATGCACCTATCTTGGGACGCAATATTCCGCTGCTTGCCAAAAGAATAACAGAATCAGAAACGATTTTGTGTAAAATATGATCTGGCCGTTTGGGACACCATTTTTCTCGTTTGGATCAAAAATTAAAGTGGATTTTACGTTGAATATATGTGTTCCTGCGCGTGTGTGAGCGCGAATTTTGAGAGAGAGACAGAGAGAGAGAGAGAGAGAGAGAGAGAGAGAGAGAGTGTGTGTGTGTGTGTGTGTGTGTGTGTGTGTGTGTGTGTGTGTGTGTGTGTGTGTGTGTGTAAGCATGCGTGCGTGTGTGCGTTTGTGTGTATGTGTATGACTGTGTGTGTGTTTGTGCGTATGCGCGCTTGCGCATATATGTAAGCGTGTGTGTGTGTGTGTGTGTGTGTGTGTGTGTGTGTGTGTGTGTGTGTGTGTGTGTGTGTGTGTGTGTGTAAACATGCGTGCGTGTGTGCGTTTGTGTGTATGTGTATGAGTGTATGTGTTTGTGCGTTTGCGCATATATGTAAGTGTGTGTGTGTTGTGTGTGTGTGTGTGTGTGTGTGTGTGCGTGCGTGTGTGTGTGTGTGTGTGTGTGTGTGTGTGTGTGTGTGTGTGTGTGTGTATGTGTGTGTGTGTGTCTGTGTCTGTGCGTGTGTGTGTGTGTGTGTGTGTGTGTGTGTGTGTGTGTGTGTGTGTGTGTGTGTGTGTGTGTAGCTATGTGGCTCGCCGAAGCATATAGATTGGTAACCAAAAATAGCAATTTACATTTGTTGTAAAATATGATGATTTATCGGATTTAAATGATGACGTGCGCGTGCATGTCTATGTACATATGTGACAGTTGGATGAGGTGCCTGCATGTATGTGGCCTGTCTCCCCTGTGCTTACGGGGATACTTCTGGGTGCAAACAGATACATGTGTGTGTGTGTGTGTGTGTGTGTGTGTGGTGTGTGTGTGTGTGTGTGTGTGTGTTGTGTGTGTGTGTGTGTGTGTGCGTGTTTGACAGACAGACTCAGAGAGAGAGAGAGAGAGACAATGACAATGACAATGACAAAAGTTTAATGAGCCAGGCCTTCTGCCCATGTCAAGGGGAGGGGGTACAAAGGGAAATCATGTCAAGATACTATATTGCAAATAAATATGATTAACATCCATACTAACCTGCAGACGAAATAGCAAGATTACGGATTTTAAATGCATCAGTTAGATATGCAGCCAGTCTGCACATACATTTAGTGTCACACATCAGTAACGATAACCTGAAAGAAGAAGGGTAATTGTAATACTTACAGGGAATGTATTTTTCTCTAACATTTGAGTATTTGGGACAGACGCATATAAAATGAAGTTCACTTTCTGGGACACTCTCACAAAATGGACAGTTAGTGGAGACATTATTAGAGTATCGGTACCGATGCGTTCGTAATGCTGAAACACCTAATCTAAATCTGATTAAGGTCTTTTTCAGTACACACTGTTTTAGGTCGAATAAGTATTGAGATGTACCAAACGATAGTTTGAAAGATGCATAAAATGTATACCGACTTTTATCTCTCAACTGAGCCTCCCATCCTTGAATGAAACAATCGATTAGTCTTTGCTTGAATTCTCTGAGAAAAAGATGAATATTTGAACACCTTGGTGTTCCCATACATGTCCGAATCCATATTTGTATAAAGTAAAGCATACGGTAGAAACCCAATTGTTCTGATTGTTATAGTGAAGAGCTAATAGCATTTTATAAGATTTTAAAGGCAGACGCTCATCAGACATTCTCAAAAGTTTCAACCAATATTTAACACATCTTGTATAAGTATGAACATAAAGAGGATATCTACCACATTCACCATAGACCAGGACATTAGGTGTCTTAACGCTAACATTTAGCAATCTTTTCAACGCAAAGAGGTGTACTTTTTCAATCAAATTCTGATTTGCAATCAATCCCCAAACTTCAGAGCCGTAAGTTATCATTGGTAGGATTTGACAATCAAATAATTTAAAGAACACTTTTGGATGCTTTTCACCGAGGGACCACAACAGTTTTAAGATACATACAACTCCTCTCTTTGCTTTCGCAGCTCTATCTTCCATAGCGTAGGAGAAAGAGAGGGAAGGAGAAAAAATGATACCAAGGTATTTATACTGATTGACCACTTCTAGCTTATTGCTACCAAAGAACCATTTTTCTCTCGCTGCAATGTAACCGCCTTTGCGAAAGACGACCACTTTAGTTTTATCTAAATTAACTGATAAATTCATTCTATGCGAGGCATCCCTCAAAATATTCAGCTGTCGTTGTAGACCAATAACCGAGAAAGATAGTAACAGAACATCATCAGCAAAAAGTAGTATCAAAATTTCCATTAAATCTGGGGATAGCTTCACACCGTGTTTACCATTACGGGTTACATCAATTGCAAGTTCATTAATAAATAGCGAGAATAAAACTGGACTGCAGTTGTCTCCTTGTCTCAGGCCACGAGGACAGAAGAATGGTTCAGTGCACTGGTTGTTCACTTTTACACTAGCTTTTGACAGTTTCATACATGGCTTTGACAGCTTTGTACATTTTACCTCTGATTCCTTTCTTCTTTAATATCATCCAAAGGTACTGTCTGTTAACTAAGTCAAAGGCCTTTTTGAAATCAATAAAGGCAACGTATAGCTTGCTCCGATTGAGTAACTGCTTTTGAATTAGTGCCAGAAGGGTAAACATGTGATCAATTGCACTATGATTTCGTCTAAAACCAGCTTGAGATGAATCAATTAAATCATTATCTTCGACCCATTCAGTAAGTCTTTTATTAAGGATATAACTGTACAACTTACCTCCAATATCGAGCAAGGAAATACCCCTGTAATTGTCAGGACAATCAGGATCACCCTTTTTATACACAGGCAGAATGATAGACTGACACCAACTTTTAGGAAAACTACCAGAATCAAACAGTTTATTGAAGTATTGAATTAAAAATGGAATGACTTCTTGAGATGAGTTTTTATAAAATTCACCACTTAATCCATCGGGACCAGATGCTTTTCCATATTTCAAAGCTTTTATAGCATCCTCAATTTCCCATTGCTCTATCGCTCTGTCTAGTGGAGCACAGTCCAAGTTTGTGTCTACAGGCAAGTTAGTTTGAAACGTTTCTTCAAAATCTGGTAATTCAGTATCGTTAGATAGATCACTATTAAAAACCATCTTGAAATGATCAAACCATTCACCAGAAGTGATCGAATTATGCTTTAATTCTTTAGATATAAGAACAGATTTAACAGTTCCCCAAAAACGTTTAGGATCGCCACTACTATTCACAAGGGTATCTAGAATTGAGTGTTTATGTTCGGATCTCTTAACGCTAAGCAGATTTTTATACTGTCTTCTTGAAATCACATACATATATCTGTAATATATCATTTGTAGCTTTTTACTATCATTGTCAACATCATTTTTTACAATACTGTTGCAAACTCTGTGAAATGTTCGTAAAGCTTTACGTACTTCACGTCTTTTTTCTGCACATACTCTGTCAAACCATGGCTTTTGTCTGAAACTATCTACCCTAAATGTCTTTAACATACTTTTTCCAGCCATCTTGAGACCACCAATGAATGAAGCTAATGATGCATCAATATCAAGATCTATTAAATTACTAGCATCTTGAATTAGTTTCGTAACATCATTATCATTAAACATTGCACGATAATCATTTTTCTTTTCATTATTCCACACAAACTTAATAACTTTACTTGTCGTAGAATGGGTCGAGGTGGGTTTCAGTTCAATGGCCTTAGGTACTTCAAGAAACATCTCTACAGGCATATGTTTTGAGTCAGTTCTGGGAATAACGTTTAAATATGAACCCGCATGAAACATACATTCAGATACAATAAAGTAATCAATAACACTACATCCATTATAGGCAATGTAAGTGAAGTTTCCCCCCTCATCACCCAAAACAAGTCCGTTCATGATAATCAGGTTATATTGATCACATATTTGAAGTAAATATTTACCAAATTCATTTGTAACACCATCCTTTGACTCCCTACGAAATCTTGTACACAGCTTTGAATCCTCTGTATTTTCACCAATAAAGTCGTCTATGGAAAATTCAGAAACACTACCATTGCCTGTTCTGGCATTCAAATCTCCAAAAACAATGAGAGGTAGTTCACCATATTCTTCAAATAAATCAGCGATACAGTTATCCAAAAAACATAAACCATTATCAATTTCAGTTTCAGCATAATAAACACTATTTGAAGGTGGGATATACAAACCAATCAAGAAACAGTCAGAATAAAAACCCGTTAGTAGTTTCGATATCTTGAGAACCAAGCAGTTGTCATATTCAATTGTGACATGTGTAATAAATCTAGTCAGCTTTTTCTTTACAAGAAGTGCAATTCCACCGGACAGTCTGGCGGTAACGGAATCAGAAACTTGAATACCAGGAGAAAATATATACACCATGATAAGGAAACAAGTGACATGGGAAGGAAACTGAAAAAGTTTCAACGAAAAGAATGAAATCATAAACAGACACAAAAGAGCGAACCTCATGATCATATATTGTTGACATACCTTCCACGTTGTAAGTTAAGAACCGTAATGTTTTGGCATCTTTTAAAATGCCAGATTGTTGAGCCGTGGGGTGATTTGAAACACAGGCAGGGCCGAATTCCTAGCTACTAGAGGGGGCAGGGGCTGTACGAGGAGTGGTAGTGAATGTGTCTGTCAGGTGTGTTTGGCGACATTTGGCTCTGCTTCGGGTTTGGGGTGGGTGGCATGGTGATTTGACTGGGGTTTCGTTTTCAAATGAAACTTGAGGAATGAAGTACGAACAGGCAGGGACTGGTCACTAACTAAAGGAGACTGCTGGGACTGAAACAAGGGCTGAGAAAAGGACTGACTTTCAACATCGTCGGAGTTCCAGGTATCCACAGGGTCTAGAACGGAGGAATGGTCGGCAGAAACAATTCCACTGGACAAGAAACCATTCAATTTGTCCGATGTCACAGGCACAGTATGGGCAGGTGGACCAGCATGAGTATATACACTGTTTTGCGAACATGCACTGAGCGGTGGAGGAGCGCTGATCACACTGGAAGCCGTGGTGGTGCGGGAGAATGAGGTGACACTTCTCTGGTAGACGGAAGGTTTATCAGCGAGTTTATCACTCACACTGTCCACTGAATCAGCTGCGAGGGTCTCCTGGCTGGCAAGGTCCAGGTCCTGTGGAACAGCAGCACCGTCACCAGAAGCGGAAGGAGCAGGACTTGGTGAAGCTGTCTGGCGAACACTGGCCTTGGTTCGCGGCGCTCTCTGAGGACGTGGCGTTGGGGCTGAAGAGGGAGGGCAGGACGCGGAGCGGGATGTCGGGCAAAGCGCAGCGCAAGAGGATCCGTCGTTCTGCTGAGCTGAGGCATGTGGACGTCTGAGGGCAGGAAAGGATTCCATATCAGAGGGAGGAGGTGGGCTGACAGATTGCCGCGGCTGGTTTTTCATTTCAGCGTGATGGCTTTGCGGAGAACGTCGTCTGCCAGTACGGTATCCATGGCGCTGCTCTCTTCTGTTGACGTCAACATGCAGGCGTCCGTTGCGAAAGAAGGCACGTCGTCCTTCTTCCTAGAGAGAGAGAGAGAGAGAGAGAGAGAGAGAGAGAGAGAGAGGAGAGAGAGAGAGAGAGAGAGAGAGAATTATGTTACCAGTGTAAACCATCTGCCAGACTGCAAAACTGCGCTGCTCGCCTGAAAGATTAAACATTCAATAACACACCATCAAACTTGCGAATCGAGGAGAAAAACAAAGATGTACTTTCATCTTATTTACTTGTTTGTTCAGCCAAATGATCAGTTTCACACGATCAAATTTTATCAGTAAACACGAAAACATTGAATGTGTTTTTGTACATTTATTAATTCATTTATTTACTTATTTTATTCATTTATTTACTTATTTTATTCATTTATTTCTCTTATTTATTCAATGATTTACTTGTTTTCCTCCTTGTCGGACAGCTCATACATCCAGGATGTTTTCGTTGCATTAGAGGATGAACATAATGCGTGGACATTCTTTAGCTTACCACCCACCTCACCCCCTTCCTCTGAACCGCCCACACACCTCTCCACCGTTTACTCCCATCGTTTGTTGGTTGATTGGTCGGTTGGTTGGTAGATTTTAACGCTTTCCGTCCAACAGCCAGGCCAACGAGAAGATGTGACAAAACAAAATGAAAGACTCCGATCGGTTGACATCCACGACAACACCCGCCAAGCCCTTCAAGGGACTTAACCGTGACGGTTTGCTAGGACTGTTGACAGAGAGTTATTCATGAGAGGGCCGGGGCAGGATGCTAGTACCTGGTTGCTGAAGGCAGTTTTTGCAGGTCAAATCATACCGTTTATTGCTCAGCCGACGATCGCAATAGGTACCTTCTACTTTCGCCGACTGCATTTAGGCCGTTCGTACTTTGCTCGCCAGCATTTTCGCCGCCAAGTAGACTAGGGGCATAATTCACAGGATATAAAACACGCCTTGCCGTACATTGGTGTAGATTCTCTCTCTCTCTCTCTCTCTCTCTCTTCTCTCTTTCTCTCTCTCTCTCTCTGCCAGGATGGACTTATTTCACGGTACAGAAATCACACTTTAGATCAATGTAAATACTCTCTTTCTCTCTCTCTCTCTCTCTCTCTCTCTCTCTCTCTCTCTCTCTCTCTCTCTCTCTCTCTCTCTGCCAGGATGGACTTATTTCACGGTACAGAAATCACACTTTAGATCAATGTAAATACTCTCTTTCTCTCTCTCTCTCTCTCCTCTCTCCTCCTCCTCTCTCTCTCTCTCTCTCTCTCTCTCTCTCTCTTTCTCTCTCTCTCTCTCTCTCTCCTCTCTCTCTCTCTGCCAGGATGGACTTATTTCACGGTACAGAAATCACACTTTAGATCAATGTAAATACTCTCTTTCTCTCTCTCTCTCTCTCTCTCTTCTCCTCTCTCTCTCTCTCTCTCTCTCTCCTCTCTCCTCTCCTTCTCTCTCTCTTGAAGGCTGATTTTGTTTTAAGCATCAGTATAGATACTTGGTTCGACCATTTTAAAACACTACTGACTAACAACACAAGTGTTGATGGTATATTACGATGTGAACATAATGAAGAAACTGAAATGTATTTTAATCGCCCAATTTCCAAAGAAAAAGTTTTGTATGCCATGAGGAAAATTAAACACCATAAAGCTGCTGGACCGGATGGTATTATTGGAGAGTTCTTGAAATACTGTAGTAAATCTGATCCTATTTGCATTTTTTAGTAACGTTTTTCAACTCTCTATTTGATAAAGGAATTTATCCTGAGAATTGGTCAGAATCCATTATTATACCCCAGTACAAGAAAGGAAATGCAAACAATCCCAATAACTACCGAGGCATTTCTCTTTGTGATGTTTCTAGTAAGTTGTATAGCACTATCATTAACCGTAGGCTACAGGAATGGGTAGAGGAAAATAATCTTACGGGAGAATACCAAGCTGGATTTAAACGTAATTATTCTACTGTTGATCATATGTTTACCCTGATGGCGTTTATTCAAAAGCAATTCCCTTTCAATCGTAAACTATATGTTGCTTTCATTGATTTTGAAAAAGCTTTCGATTCTATTAACAGAAGCATTTTATGGCCTATTCTGTTAAAAAATGGTATTCATGGTGAATTATTTAAATGTATAGTAAGTATGTATAACTGTGTAAAATCTAGAGTAAGAAGTGGAGGGAAATTGACAGATTATATTATGTGTATTAGTTGTGTTAAACAAGGTGACGTATGTAGTCTTATTCTTTTTCTTTGTTTATTAACGAATTGACATCTGAAGTTATAAATAATGGTAGACATGGAGCCCAGTTTACAGAGGACCTTTTAGAACTGTTTATACGTCTTCTAGCAGACGATGTTGTTTTTTTATCTGAAACAGTTATTGGTTTACAAACACAGTTGAATAATTTAGGGCGCACTGCTGCTTATCTACAACTGAAAGTAAATATGCAGAAGAGTAATATAATTGTATTCAGAAAGGGTGGCTATCTGGGAGCAAGAGAACACTGGAATTATAACGGAATAACTATGCCAGTCGTAAATGTATACAAATATTTAGGAATCTATTTTTCAACCCGATTAAGTTTTAACTTTGCTTGTAAAGATCTTGCAAGTAAAGCAAAGCACGCTGTTTTGTATGTAATGAGGAAACTATCAAGTTTGGGAAATCAGTCATTCGAAGTATTTGTGAAATTATTTGACTCCCAAATACAACCCATTGTTCAATACGGTGCTGAAATTTGGGGTTTGGATAAAGCTGCAGTCGATTGTGAGAAAGTCCATTTATTTGCCCTGAAGAGGTTTCTTGGTGTTTCAATACAAACGTCCAATGATTTGGTTTACGGGGAAACTAACAGATACCCAATATACTTGAATTCCACAGTTAGATGTGTTAGGTACTGGTTAAAGCTGATACAAATGAATGATTGTAGATTACCGAAGAAAGCTTACAACATGCTGTGTAATCTAGATGTCAGGGGAAAAATAAACTGGGCCACAAAAATGAGAATTAGACTACATGAGCTGGGTTTCGGTTATGCCTGGTTAAATCAGGGAGTAGGAGATGAACCGACCTTTATTCGAACACTCCGTGCCAGGCTGGTTGATAGCAGATGGCAAGAATGGAATTCTCACATGAATAATAGTTCTAGATTTGATTTGTATAGACAATATAACTCCTCACACTTTGTTCCGACTTACTTGTCAATGAAAATGGACAGACACCTGAAATTTATAGTGACAAGGTTTAGATTTGGAATATCGGATATCTTAGTTCATCATTTTCGTTACAGGCAACATTCCAATTCTGATCTTATCTGTCCATTATGTAAAAACGCGTATGAAAATGAAGTTCATTTTGTACTGCAGTGTACTGCCTTGAGTGATCTTAGAGATGAATTCATCCCTCCTAGTTATTATCGACAACCATCCTTGTTTAGACTCATCTTACTCATGTCTTGCACTAAAGAAATTGTTGTAAAAAAAAGCTTGCATTGTACTTATATAAAGCTTATAAACGCCGGAGCTTAGCATGTTCTTGACTAAGTACTGTTTTTCATTCCTTTTTTCCTGATATGTTTATGTTACCACTTTTTGTACATGTTTAATCCACCCCTTCATAAGGGGTCGTGGCCTATATTGAATAAATCATCCGTATCCGTATCCGTATCCCCTCTCTCTCTCTCTCTTTATCTTTCTCTCTCTCTCTCTCTCTCTCTCTCTCTCTCTCTCTCTCTCTCTCTCTCTCTCTCTCTCTCTCTTTTCTCCTCTCTTCTCTCTTCTCTCTCTCTCTCTCTCTCTCTCTCTCTCTCTCTCCTCTCTCTCTCTCTCTCTCTCTCTATCTATCTGTCTATCTATCTATCTATCTATCTATCTATCTATCTATCTATCTATCTATCTATCTATCTCATCAGTGCGTAAAGTTACGCTTCATTACAGACGGAGTTTCTCCTTTCTGTCGTGGACACAGCGTCACACCATACAACAGGACTCCACAGCGAAGCAGGAGCTGGGCATCGCATGCTCTGTCAGGACGCCTACTCTGGTATGAATAAAAAAAAATATCCACTGAATACGTATTCAGAATATTCCTCGTCCACCCAACCCCAAACACAGCGAGACGCTTCCAGTTTCAAAAAAAAAAAAAAAAAAAAGAGAAAAAAAAGTATCTTGCGCGGCGAAAATGCCCACGACGAAATTGTAGAAAAGTGCGGCATTACTACAGGCACCGGTCGTTCCTACCAGGCCTTACCAGGGCAGCAAGGAAGCCAAAAATGAGTGATTGTCCAGAAAACGGCGATGGATTAAACGTGCACACACACACACATACACACACATACACACTCACACACACACACACACACACACACACACACACACACACACACACACACACACACACACACACACACACACATGCACACACACGCGCGCGCGCGCGCGCGCACGCACACACCAACGAAAATCAAATTGGCGTTAGAATAAAAAAAAATTAAACAAACAGAAAGTAAACCAAATGTCATCCGTTTACGCCGCCTCAATTCTCAGCTGGCAAGGGGAGGAGGGGGGGGGGCGAGGTGAAGAGGGAGAGGATAGAGGCAAAACTTTGTTCTCGTTCACAAAATGTTTGTCTCCGCAAAGTTGTTGAGAAGACTGAAGGGGGAGGAGGGAGCGAGGGATGGATGTATGGCCTTTTTTTTCACTGATTTCGCTTTCAGATTATTTTTCTCTCCAGCATTGTGCCAGGGGTATGGGGCTTCAGAACTCCTGGATACTTGTACTCTCTTTTCCCGCTCCCCACTCCTCCACCCCCCCCCCCCCCCCCTCCCCCCGCCTTCTCTGGTAATGCCTCATAGGGCGGCCCGTGATCGCACTGCTCATAATTATTCATTCCGCCGTTTTCGGCAGTTTCGTCGCCTGAATTTGCGCCCCGACTCATACGTAGTTTTTTTTTTAACAAGAAACGTTTTGTAGGGTTTTTTTTTAACAGGAAACGTTTTGCTGTGTTATGGTCGGGTGGACAAAGAATATTCTGAATACGTATGAATATGGAGAGAGAGAGAGAGAGGAGAGAGAGAGAGAGAGAGAGAGAGAGTTGTTATGTTTGTAATGTGTAAAAAAAAATCACAGTGTAAATTACCTGTTACACAACAGGAGAATGAGTCAAAGCGGTAGTCTAGCGTCGCGTGGAGCGAGAGCAGTGTGTGCAAATGCTGTGTGCATTGACTCGGGGTTTGAACAATGCAAATGCTGTGTGCATTGACTCGGGGTTTGAACAATCTGCTGAGCGCAAGGAATCCTATTCCTCACACAGCATCAGGGCCCGCAGAGGGGAAGGAGAGAATGGAAGAAAAGACTGGAGACAGCGGGGATGACATGGAGGAGGGGAAGGGGACAGTGGGGAGTAGACAGACGGAGGGGGAGTGAGGAAAACATCTGCCAACTGGAATCCTTCCTGGGCGCTGCTTTATATTGATTTCATCTGAACCCCCGTTCCCTCCTCGCAGTGTTTATGCCTGGGTTGAAGAACATAGAAACAGAAAAAGAAAAGGTGGGCAGATTGAGAGGGGGCGGGGGGTGGGGGGTGGGAGGGGGAGTGAAACAAAAGCCATGCTTTGAGATGTGATCTTTTCGTACGTTGAGCAGAATGATGATAAGGATTGCCCATGGGGTAGGATTACGCAGTTAAAAGGTGAAGATAAGAAGGCTTAAGAGGGTTGGCAATGGGATAGCACTTTGAAACGAGCGTGGTGATTCATGATGCGTGTTGGCGGTGTAAAACGATCCTTCAGGATTCCTTGCGCTCAGCAGATTGTTCAAACCCCCAGTCAATACACACAGTATTTGCACACACTGCACTCGCTCCACGTGACGCTAGACTGCCGCTTTGACTCATTCTCCTGTCGTGTAACAGGTAATTTATGCTGCGATTTTTGTACACATTACAAGCATACCATGACAACTCTCTCTCTCTCTCTCTCTCTCTCTCTCTCTCTCTCTTATCTCTCTCTCTCTCTCTCTCTCTCTCCTGATAGGGGCCTTTCCGGTCGGCTGGGCTATAAGCAACATTACTTACTTACCTCTCTCTTTCTCTTTATCTCTCTCTCTGTCTCTGTCTGTCTGTCTGTCTGTCTGTCTCTCTCTCTCTCTCTCTCTCTCTCTCTCTCTCTCTCTCTCTCTCTCTCTCTCTCTCTCTTCTCCCTGAACTGTTAATTAAGCTGACTGACGGACCAAATTGATTGGGGCTGGTCAACCAGCAACAGCTGTCCCATGAAAAGGGAAGGGTCACTTTCCCTGAATGCCAACTCTATTACACATTACCTCCTTGTGAGTCCCGAACATGATCTGTCAAGGCATGTCTTAAACTTACATGGTTAGACTCTGTATCTTTCAGATTGTTCAGCATTGTTATTGCTACACATGTCACCATGAAAACAACAGTGCTCAGCGTGTGATAACAATGTAGGAGACAAGGTTGATTTCTTTTTATGTTGGTCCAGTGGTGGCCGGTTTAAGAAGATAATCTATACCTGTGGCGTTTTACTTATTCCCAAGCCAGTTTTGACTGAGTTTACTTTTGCTGGGCTGCGTACTACTGTACTATTCTCACCGGTCAGCAGAACAGCAGCGTTGTTTGTAGCCCAGACGACCATCAGGGACCATAGCAGAGCTTTAAGGAAACAACCATTCAGACATCATCTGTAGAAGTCCAGAGATCATTAGGAAGAGTGACTTCAGGTCGAATATAGTAGTCCACTTAGCTTCGTGAAAAATATTCTAATCAAACTCAAGGTGCCCCTGTGAAAGCAGAATGGAGAAAGCGCACATCTTCAACACTGAGAAGTACGCCAGTATAGCCAGCAGCTAGAGGGAATCTGATTTCCAACCAAATCCTCACGTTAGAAGTTGGGGCGAGGGTGTGTGTGGAGGATGGGACGAGGAAGAGAGCAGAGGGCAAAGATGGGGGGGGGGTAGGAGTGGATTACTCTCACCAGCCATGATCTCATGAAATATCTCCCCATTTCCGGGAAGAAGTCCAGAACGCTCAAGGCAATGGCAGAGGCAGCAGAAAAGAGTTTGATCGGGATCTGGTCGAGGAGGAACGAAAGTGAATCAATCCCCTACAAGGAATGATGTGTCGCAGGATCGTTCAAACACAATGAAGAAAGTTCAGCGTGCTAGATAAAATGACTTGT
>CM031613.1:12105118-12107618 GCA_018398815.1 Conus ventricosus
TGGTATGCATTCAGTCACAGTGCTCTCTGATGTGAATGAAGACGGTGACTCTGAAATCGTGATTCCAGTTGTAGAACACCGCCTGATTTGGGGGGAGAAAGGTATGTGTATATGCTCACGCAGATCCAAAAAGCAGGTTCGAAAACGTTAAGGTAGGAAGTGTAGAATTGTGTGCATCATGTGTTTTGACATATGTTATACAAATCTTAAATAAATGTTAGCGAAGATTTAAAATTTGTTTAGATTTCCTCCTGCAATCGTCTCACTTTGCAACTAGATATGTTATACAGCTTGGCAGCAACTGTTTTCAACAGACATGGAAATGCCAGCTTCATGTTAAGAAGGCAGAGGAACTTGATGCTTATCCATTGCGTGCGCGCGCGTGCGTGTGTGTGTGTGTGTGTGTGTGTGTGTGTGTGTGTGTGTGTGTGTGTGTGTGTGTGTGTGCGTGCGTGCGTGCGTGCGTGCGTGCGTGTGTGTGTGTGTGTGTGTGTGTGTGTGTGTGTGTGTGTGTGTGTGTGTGTGTGTTTATGGAGGGGGAGGGAGGGGGGTCGGAAATTTCTGCCTTCGGCAGATCAAGCACATTCTGCCTTCGGCAGAACAGACCTTGTCAGAACGTGATTGTTCAAATCTCAGAACGACACAGAAATACAGTTCCAGAAGTAGTGTGAGAGCAGAGGCAGATATTCTTGGAACGCAATCTTTGTTCCAGAGGCGGCCGATGGATTACTATGAGAAAGGGGCATACTGTTTTTAAAAGGGACTTGACGGTAGAATGCTTTACATGCTGGAGAAAGATCTCGCGGTAGAATTGTGGTACAGCCAGTTTAAAAGGAATGACAAGGGTGCAGTTTAGACAAGCGAATGATTTGCAGTATGATGGGTGTGTTTCAGACGAATGATTTGCAGTATGATGGGTGTGTTTCAGACGAATGATTTGCAGTATGATGGGTGTGTTTCAGACAAATGATTTGCAGTATGATGGTGTGTTTCAGACGAATGATTTGCAGTATGATTGGTGTGTTTCAGACGAATGATTTCCAGTATGATGGGCTGTGTTTCAGACGAATGATTTGCAGTATGATGGGTGTGTTTCAGACGAATGATTTGCAGTATGATTGGTGTGTTTCAGACGAATGATTTGCAGTATGATTGATGTGTTTCAGACGAATCATTTGCAGTATGATGAGTGGTGTTTCAGACGAATGAGTTGCAGTATGCTTGGTGTGTTTCAGACGAATGATTTGCAGTATGATGGGTGTGTTTCAGACGAATGATTTGCAGTATGATGGGTGTGCTTCAGACGAATGATTTGCAGTATGATGGGTGTGTTTCAGACGAATGATGTGCAATATGATTGGTGTGTTTCAGACGAATGATTTGCAGTATGATTGGTGTGTTTCAGACGAATGATTTGCAGTATGATTGTGTGTTTCAGACGAATGATTTGCAGTATGATTGGTGTGTTTCAGACGAATTATTTGCAGTATGATGGGTGTGTTTCAGACGACGAATGATTTGCAGTATGATTGGTGTGTTTCAGGCGACGAATGATTTGCAGTATGATTGGTGTGTTTCAGACGAATAATGTGCAGTATGATTGGTGTGTTTCAGACGACGAATGATTTGCAGTATGATTGGTGTGTTTCAGACAAATGATTTGCAGTATGATTGGTGTGTTTCGGACAATGATTTGCAGTATGATTGGTGTGTTTCAGACGACGAATGATTTGCAGTATGATTGATGTCTTTCAGACGAATAATGTGCAGTATGATTGGTGTGTTTCAGAAGACGAATGGTTTGCAGTATGATTGGTGTGTTTCAGACGACGAATGATTTGCAGTATGATGGGTGTGTTTCAAACGTATGATTTGCAGTATGATGGGTGTGTTTTAGACGACGAATGATTTGCAGTATGATGGGTGTGTTTCAGACGAATGATTTCCAGTATGATTGGTGTGTTTCCGACAATGTTTTGCAGTATGATTGGTGTGTTTCAGACGAATGATTTGCAGTATGATTGGTGTGTTTCAGACGAATGATTTGCAGTATGATGGGTGTGTTTCAGACGAATGATTTGCAGTATGGTTGGTGTGTTTCAGACAATGATCTGCAGTACGGTTGGTGTGTTTCAGACGAATGATTTGCAGTATGATGGGTGTGTTTCAGACAATGATTTGCTGTATGATTGGTGTGTTTCAGCGGAATGATTTGCAGTATGGTTGGTGTGTTTCAGACAATGATTTGCAGTCTGATTGGTGTGTTTCAGACAATGATTTGCAGTATGGTTGGTGTGTTTCAGACGAATGATTTGCAGTATAGTTGGTGTGTTTCAGACAATGATTTGCAGTATGGTTGGTGTGTTTCAGACAATGATTTGCAGTATGATGGGTGTGTTTCAGACAATGATTTGCAGTATGATGGGTGTGTTTCAGACAATGATTTGCAGTATGATGGGTGTGTTTCAGACAATGATTTGCAGTATTGTTGGTGTGTTTC
>CM031613.1:12112618-12157618 GCA_018398815.1 Conus ventricosus
AAACTAACAACAAACAAGAACAGGCATTATATGAACACTAAGCAGGAGCCCAGCACACACCTCAAACTAACAAACAACAACAGGCATTATATGAACACTAAGCAGGAGCCCAGCACACACCTCAAACTAACAAACAACAACAGGCATTATATGAACACTAAGCAGGAGCCCAGCACACACCTGAAACTAACAAACAACAACAGGCATTATATGAACACTAAGCAAAGGCTTGCACACTATCCGAGCCTTATGACAAATGAGACAAAACAAAACAAAGCCAAAAGACAAACAACAACACAACACTACGCACAAAGGGTCAGTCCTCGGCTAGTTTCCGCTTGGCCTGTTCCCAGATCATCCTCGTTCTTATTTGGTCTGTTCCCAGTTCATTCTCGTTCTTATTTGGTCTGTTCCCAGTTCATCCTCGTTCTTATTTGGTCTGTTCCCAGTTCATCCTCGTTCTTGTTTGGCCTGTTCCCAGTTCGTCCTCGTTCTTATTTGGTCTGTTCCCAGTTCATCCTCGTTCTTGTTTGGTCTGTTCCCAGTTCGTCCTCGTTCTTGTTTGGTCTGTTCCCAGTTCATCCTCGTTCTTGTTTGGCCTGTTCCCAGTTCGTCCTCGTTTTGTTTGGTCTGTTCCCAGTTCATCCTCGTTCTTGTTTGGCCTGTTCCCAGTTCGTCCTCGTTCTTGTTTGGTCTGTTCCCAGTTCATCCTCGTTCTTGTTTGGCCTGTTCCCAGTTCGTCCTCGTTCTTGTTTGGTCTGTTCCCAGTTCATCCTCGTTCTTGTTTGGCCTGTTCCCAGTTCGTCCTCGTTCTTGTTTGGTCTGTTCCCAGTTCATCCTCGTTCTTGTTTGGCCTGTTCCCAGTTCGTCCTCGTTCTTGTTTGGCCTGTTCCCATTCATCCTCGTTCTTGTTTGGCCTGTTCCCAGTTCGTCCTCGCTCGTTTTTGTTTTGGGCCTGTTCCCAGTTCTCCTCCTCGGGTGTATTCTTGTTTGGCCTGTTCCAGTTTGTCCTCGTTCTTGTTTGGCCTGTTCCCAATTCATCCTCGTTCTTGTTACCTTAAAAGGAAAAGAGTCCAAGAGAGAGAGAGAGAGAGAGAGAGAGAGAGAGAGAGAGAGAGAGAGAGGGGGGGGGGAGTGAAACATGGTGAGAGAGTAAGGGAGAGAGAGGGGGAGGGAGAGAGAGAGAGGGAGAGAGACAGACAGAGGAAGAGAGATGGGGAGAGGGAGAGGAAGGTAGAGAGGGAAGAAGGAGAGAGTGAAGGGAAGATAGAGAGGGAAAGAGAGAACATGAGAGGGGGGAGTGAGAGGAAGACAAATGGGGAAGAGAGGGGGAAGGGGGAGAGGGAGGAGGAAGAGAGAGGAGAAGGAGAAAGAAAGACACAGAGATGGAAGGAGGGAGAGAGAGAGAGAGAGAGAGAGATGGGAGAGAGGGGGTAGGAAGAGAGGGAGGAGAGAGAGAGAAGGGGGAGGCAGAAGGAGATGGAGAGAGAGAAAGACAGAGAGAAAGCACGCGAGGGGGAGAAAGAGAGAGAAAGAAAGGGGAGGGGGCAAAAGAGGAATGTCTGTCCTTTGTCAGTGAATAAGCAGGACAGTGGTCAATCATGTTCTGTGGCGGTGATGATTGGAAGTAAGAGAATGCATCATTGAAGCACTCATGCGTGAGGGTTTAGAAGTAACTACACTAGAAGGAACGAAAACTATGAGCTATGGGTGCAGAAAGGAAGACGCAAGGTAAGATAATGTTGCTTATAGCCCAGCCGACCGCAAAGGGCCACATCAGGGCTGTCACCACGTTAAAATCAACTCACAAGTCATCTTTTTTTTAAAAAATAAAAAAAAATAAAGAAAAACTTTCGCACATCCTTTAAATTACATCTTCTACAAACGCACCAGACACTTCGTTAAAAACCTTCTTCCGTAAAATCTTAAATCAGATGAAAAATGTAATCTCTTCAAAAACCAAAGATCACGTCAGGCGGACATCTCTGAACAGGTCTTCATGGACTCCGCTGTAAAATGTTCGTGTCTCACATCGTGCAAGTCCCAACACTCTAAAAGAACATGTTCATGTGAGTGGCGCATGACATGGAATGCACCACGGAGCTTCTTCACTCTTTAAAAGGTAGGAATGGGTAAAATACGAAGGGCCCGGTGTGCAGCCGGCACAGAACTGTTTCTTCTTTACGACCCCAGACGTAGATGAAGGAACTCCTTAAGGTTTGGACGATCTGAAAGAGTTTGTTATCCGTCTGTGTATTCAATCCTCTGCCAGAGGTCTCTGACATAATCGTTAATTTTGGGTTTCAGATCTGAGCAGGGGATATTATAATATATTATAAAAGTAACCATCCACCTTCCATACTAAAAACAATACCCAGGGCATAATAAGAGATTATACTAACCTGTCATGCAATGAAACAGCATTCAATAACGCTGCAGCTGAATATCAAGAAGCGTTACACAAAAGTGGCTACAACTACAAACTACAATATGACCCAGATAATGACATGAGCAGACACAAGAAGAACAGGAAAAGAAAGATCATATGGTACAACCCCCCATATGACGGAAGAGTGAAAACAAATATAGGGAAAGAATTCTTTAGAATCCTAACATCATCATTCCCACAAGAGCACAAATTATCCAAGATATTCAACAAAAACAGCATCAAATTATCATACTCATGTATGCCCAACCTTAAAAACATCATTGATTCAACCAACAAAATGAAAAGCAGTACAGAGAAAAACGAGGGTGATGAAAGGAAATCCTGCAACTGTATCAAGAAAGAACAGTGCCCTCTGAGCAACAAATGCCTCTACAACAGCATTGTGTACCAAGCCATTGTAACATCAGAGAACGCAGAAGAAACATATATAGGTATCACTGAAAACCAATTTAAAACTAGATATGCAAACCACAAACAGTCATTTAACAAAGAAAGATACAAAAACCAAACAGAATTGAGTAAATACATCTGGAAGCTCAAAGAGAAAAAGATAGAATACAATATATCCTGGAAAATCATAGAAAGAGCAGCACCATACAACATTTCAAAAAGATGTAACCTATGCTCAACAGAAAAGTACATAATACTATGCAAACCACAACTGGCAACTTTAAATACTAGGATAGAAATGGTTAACAACTGCAGGCACAAGTGGAAATTCCTATCAGTGAACAAGAACCAGAAACACACGAAAAACACAGACAGCACGTGATGACAGACAACACAAGCAGTTATAAAACACCGGCAGCACAGACCCACCACATCCTGATGATTGCATTGCATGAAACAGCGCTGTAGATAGTTTTAAACCTTACTTTTTAACAAATATATATATATATATATATATATATATATATATATATATATATATATATATATATGTTGAACAATTTCTCTATTGTGGCATTCTTGGCCAAACGATCAACCATTTCATTCCCTCCGATGATAACATGACCAGGAACCCAAGCCAGAGTAATGTTGTAACCCTCCACTTTAAACTTGGTAAAAAGTTTTTAAAAGTGTAAAAGTTCGGGATGCTGGAGGTTGCGGCCTGCTATGGCCTCCAAAGCTGACAGCGAATCCGACAGAACCAGAAAGTCCCTCTTCGTAGATTGTGAAATTATCCTCAGCGCCAGAACCAGAGCTGTAAGTTCAGCAGAATTAACAGAAGCATCTGAAGGAATATGATCTAACAGTATCTGAGAAGGAGCACCAGGGCAATAGGCAGCACATGCCACTCCATCTTCAGACTTGGGACCGTCAGTGAAATTATTTTGGTAGGATGGAAATTTCAAACAGAGGTCAGCATACAATGCCTTGTACGCCAGAGAGCTGATGGACTCTGCGAAAAGCTGTAAGGTCAAAACAAATTTTTAGTGTGGAAAAGGTCCATGGAGGCTGATCTGGAAACTTGGAAAAATGGGACACAACTCCTAGGTCTAGACCTTCATTCTGTGCATGAGGCTGCATACGAAGACCAAACGACGGAATAGAGTTGGGGTTGTTTTCGAACTTACTTAGGAACTGAGGGTCAAAGACACAGTCATAGGCAGGGTTTTCCGGTTCCCAGAACAGTCTGATATAGTCATTCAAAGACAGTTTCAGCCTGCGGTTGGACAGTGAGGGTTCACCTGCCTCTGCGTACAGGCTGTACACAGGGGTGGTGCGGAATGCTCCAAGACAGAGACGAAGCCCTTGATGGTGGATAGGGTCCAACAGTTTTAGGTAAGACGGTCTTGCAGAGCCGTACACAGCACAACCCAGAAAGGAAGAGAAGAAAACAATGAATGCACGTATCTAAAGAAAGTAATTATTGATTTTTTTTTTAAGACTTGAAATTTAGCACTTTTTTGAAAGAGAGGAAATAAAGAAAACTAAAAGAGAAAAAGGAAAGGTAAGGTAATGTTGGTTATCGCCCAACTGACCACAAAAGGGCCGTATCAGGGGCCGGGATAGCTCAGTTCGTAGAGCGCCGGACACGTAATCAAAGGGTTTCGGGTTCGAATCTCCGCCGGGCCGTTTCGGTACAGGGGATTTTTCCCTGGGAGTTAACATTGGTTCTGACTCCATTTCCCATAGTCCTTCGAATGAGACTATAAACCGAGGTTCCGAGAGAACGTATAAACACCGATTCTGACTCACTTGCTACTCCACCACGTTTTTGGGCTCATACACGCGCGCGCAACAGAGAGAGACAGACAGACAGACAGACAGAGAAGAGAGAGACAGAGAGAGACAGACAGACAGAGAGGCGGGCAGACACACACACACACAGAGAGAGCAGGGTAAACCGACTTGTTGGCACTGACAGCACAGACTGAGCGAGCGCATGGGCCGAAGGTGTTGGTACACACGAGACTGACACCAGGCTACTAACACAGTAGTCTCTTCAACACGGGACAGACTCAGGAGAAGCAGTATCAACACTGGGCAGACACGGGACGAAAAGGTGTCAACATGGGCCGGGGTAAACTGATCTAAAACAACAACAACAACAACAACAACAAAACCTGATCTGGGAGCTGTTCACAGTTTCGTGACGTTGACACAACACACACACACACACACACCACCACACATGGGCACAGACAGACACTTATACACGCGCGCGCGCGCGCCTCACACCTGCCGACAAACTGAGAGGCTAAAAAATCAATACTGCTGCCCCGCTCCTCCCCTTACCCCACATATTACATCAGCCAGCGCTGCCACGCGGGCAGTGTTGGCAGGGAACTGCTGCGAAGACGGCTTTGCCTCTTATCAAATCAAGTGCCGAGCTTAAATCACGTGACACTTTGTGTTGTGCTCACCATACACAGCCGCCGCCATTTTAAATTCGACCGGCGGGCTGTAAAGACGTTTCAGAGAGAACTTGTGTGTGTTAAAAACATGGCGAGTCAGGGAAGTGATATTTCACTGTTTTCTGCCAGTGCTGGAAGTGACACTAATATTACTCAAGAAATGGATGAAGTGTTGTTATCTTCGCAAGGAAAACTTTCCGATCAACAGACTAATCTTGTGGAAAAATACATTGTTTATCATGAGGCCATGGCAAAGTTTTTGACAAAGAAATTGAGCGGCGAGCCTTGTTCTCCTCCCTCAAAGCCAAAAGGAAGCATTTCGTTTTTGTTTTCTCAACAAAAAACGGAACTCTCAGTTGAAGATCTTGACAAATATTTGAAAACACAGCTTTGTGAGCTGCCTTCCGATCCATTTGATGAAACCAAAACCTTTGAAACTGTTCAAGAAATGACCCCCATCTTACACCGGGCTTGTTACTCAGTGAAAGATGACGAAAGGAAATCTCTTTCTCAGGCTCTTTTTTTAGGGCATTGGCTTCAGAAAGCAAAGACAATTTTGAAACAGTCAAAAACAAAAAACTGGGAGTCTTATCTGAAAGAAGATTTGCTGGTTGATTTAACTCGTGCAAGAAGACTAATTGAAGTGTCATTTTGTTTCTATTCTTATCCAAAATTTCACAAACTCGCGATTTCTTTCAATGAGTTATACAACAAACGAAAACTCATTCTGAAATACATACAATCCAACCCCAACTTTAAAGCATTCTGGCATGATACACATGACGTGTTAGAACCTGCATGGCAGGAGTAATTGAGCCACTTCCACAGCTAGTTTTACTACCGCTGGCCTGGCATTTTGCCAGCATTGATCCGGCTAGAAAGCACCCAAGCAATACTGGGTCAATCAGGCGAGCTCGCCTGTTTGACCTAGAAAGCGCACGAGCCACGCTGTAGTATGACATGACTCTAAATATAGTACTGTTCGGCTGTTTGATTGTTTAAAAAACGCAGTGTGCCCTTATGCAACTGGATAACGATTTTTGAATGTTCTGGCAAACAAACTAGATAGGGTTAGGCAAGACCTTAGTACATCTACCAGTATGGAGAGGAGTAGTGTGTGGCTAGCACTATCTTCATATAAATGCTCCAAATATACAATGACGGATGTACTACTACTGGCGATTAGAGCCGCCATAAAAGCTCGGCTACAGCAGTAATTGCTGTAACTCTGCCATAGCCAGTTGCAAGCCTGGTTGAGAAAAGAGGAGCACAGCAAACTAGGCCAAGTCTTTGTCAACCTCGGTGTAATGTCAGTGGAGGAAGGACTAGCGCACAGCCCAAACACACTCACAGCTTGCTTACGATCTCATTCATATATCATGCATTCGTCACATCAAACCACTAGTAAAGTCTATAACTTTACTACACATGTTCATAGAACGAAACATCAATGCATATAGAACCAAACAAAGTAAAACATTCTCTCTTTCCTTGAACTTCACAAAATCATTTATCTAAAACATCATTAACTAACCCGGGTATAAACCGATTTCTACTTTACCTGGCCAGGTGATCTTAACTATTCACGAATCACTGTCTTTTCTTTTCTTTTCTTTTTCTTTTCACTGTCACTTTCACAACACGACACAACCGCCGGCACTGGTGTTGGTCTGATGGCGCCTGGTCAGGTGAGACTGTTTTGGCGTTGGTCCAGTGTTTCTGCTTGGCGAAGTGACGCTGCCATGGTATGAAGGTCGAACCCCCGGTTAGGATAAACCATGAACTATCAACATCGATCGATCTCCTTTCTTTCTTCTGTCATTATCGCATTGCCCTCTCTTCACTCTCTCTTCTATCTGCTCTTAACAAATGGACATGGTTGCTTTTCTTTTTTTTTTTTTCTTTTCTTTCTTTTTCCTCCTCTTTAGTTAGCAGCTCTCTCTACTCCACACCTCTCCTCAGTCCATCCTCTGCAGACAATCTCGTGTGCTAATGCCCCCTTGGTTCTCTCGCACTCCTCCCCTCATCTCTCTGCTCAATCTCTCCATCAAAAATTACACTCCGACCTCTCTCCTATCTCTCTGTTCGTTTCTTCCCCTCGTTCTCCTCACTTCATCTCTCTTCCTTTTTCCTCGTGCAGATACTAGTACCACCTAAAACCCCTCCACATCACCTCTGTCTCTGATTCGTTCTCAATCTCCCAGCCATCCCTGAAGGCGAGAGCCCACTCCCCCAAGACTTTCTCCCCCTCTCTCTCTGTCTGTTCGTTTTTTTTCCTCCTCCTCTCTCTCTCACTCACACAAGTCCTTTTATCCTCTAAGCCCCGTGTTCAAGGTCCAGTAACCATTGGTCCAGTATTTTTTTACCCCTGACACCCTAGGTTGTCGCCACCCTCTAATTTCATTGATCGCGTTTCAAAATCATGACATCCGCTTCTACAACGCCTTACACCTCTGTGGTGCAATTGGTCATTTAATTGATTAACTAGATTACACTCCCCCACCACAAACACCATCCCCCCCTTTCCTGACTTGACTGGCGCGGTGTGGCATAAGTTGGTGAACACTGGTCCAATCTAAAATGGCCCAGCTGAGTCTGGGAAAGCCCCAGCCACGACGTCCTAGTAAACAAATGACAGTTGGGATCCACCAAATTGGGCCCCCCGGGAAAAAAGCTTGACTCGCACTGCGACTCTTCTCGCTAGAACATCGAGCGTCGACCAAAAACAGCTTATTCAGACTGGGAGGGTTCTGACCGTCTTCGTGAAACCTCTCCACTAAGCTTAAATGGCCGTGACCCCACCTCATTGGGCCCGACATTCTGAACGCCTAGAATTTTTGAGTTTTGGGACTTAGGGCCCCCGAACAAATTGGCTGCCGACACCCCAAGTTAGGTTGTTTCCCCCAAGTTAGGTGTTTCCCCAAAAGTTAGTGTTGTATTACATTTTTTTGTCCGTGACAATTTCCCCCTTTGCAAAAGAACCATGCTCCGCATATGCCTCAAAACGAACGGCGAAGCAAAAAGAACAACAACAGAATTGGCTGACACACACTCCAACGCGCAAAGAATTGGAAAAAACTATACAACCAACGGTTTCATAAGTTATAAAATAATACAATGAGTGAAAACCACACCAATTAGTTATCATTGACGAGCGCTCCTCGCTTTATTTTCAACTCATTACTATAACGTTGTGGGGAAGTTGGGATTGCACCCCCTGTGCGCACTTAATGCAATTTCCCCTACCTGCGATTTGCCATTCTCACACTTTTTTCACAATTCTTATGAAAAGCACAATATAATATGATCGCGACCCATGGACACCTTCACGAGGAATCTCCATCCCGCTTATTGCAAATAATGCATCACTACACAAGCAGACTGTATGCTCCAAGTAAAACAACATCCACAAGAACAAGTTCCTCACAAATAAAAAATAACAACGTCTCACACAAAAAAAAAATAAGAAAACCATAACCAACTGGAATGACACCATAATCCAATCACATAACTGGAAATCCACCCATATATCATCAATGCACCCTTGATATGACTAGACTTTCCGTCTGATTTCAGCTTGCATAGACAACAACGACTTAAATAGTCCAGCTCCGACATTCGTCGACCGGGAATGTACTGCACTCGTGTACCTGTATGGCTGCAGTTCATTGCCAACGCATAACCCTGCTGTTTTTTCAGCTGTGGGCCACCTGCAGGAATTCTTGAGTTGGTATGTGATCCGTCTCCGATCCGAACCTCTTTCCCATACAAGAAATTGTGGAATTTCTGCACGGCCCCACACAACAAGCTAAACACTACCTTCCTCCCCTCGATGCGTACACCTTCTTCCACACATTGTCAACCTTCCCCTGCTAGCTTATCTCACAGAAAACTCGACACCGTCATGCACCTGCAACAAATACTGCACCAATCCCCCCACCTGAATGCATCTGTCCGCAACCAAAAAGTTTTGGACATATCAGGTAGCATCCAAGATGGGAACGGGAACCTAAGTCTCTCCACACCGTCCCTGCAAATGCTAGCTCTGCACGTCTTACCACTCAACCCCCTGCCGGATCCCAGCCTTGACCCAATCCACAGAGAAGGACTCGGTGTTGCAGCAAAGTTATGGACAAAACTCCCTATAGAACCCAAAAAAACCTAGCAGACACTCCTGACATGTTCCTTTTTGGTCTTGCCTCTCTGAAATTCCATCATCTTCTCCACCGTTTTCCCTATCTGCTGCTTTTGAACGCCACCTACAACAAAAACCTAGGAACCTCCTACTTGTCTAGTGGGTTTTTTTCTAGCCCTTCTACAGTACACATCACCTGTATTAATCTTTCTATGGAAACTTCGGCATCAAAATCTCCCCTTCTTCAGCTGAGTCTCTTCACCTCATCAATGATTGCTGCTGGCGCCTATGTGCAGATTCCCTCACCTGAATATATTTAATGCGGAGAAAATTCGCCTGCAAAAGTTTATTAAGTTTCACATTCACATCAAATCGGTAAACCCCGCCCGACCTTTTTCAGTGATGGAGAATGGTCCCTTATTTTTTATTATTTTTTTTTTGATTATTTTTTTTTTTTTTTTATTTTATTTTTTTTTTATTTTTTTTTTTTTTTATTTTTTTTTTTTTTTTTTTTTTTTTTTTATTTTTAATTGTTTTTTTTTTTATTTTTTTTTATTTTCCAATGCCTCAGCAACCTTGTTGTGACCCAGGGAAGCATACCAGGACTTCTGATCTCCCCGCCTTCCCTCCTAGAGGGATTGCTTCCTCACCTTCCTGTCATATTTGCTTCTTCTGACCGAACCCAAACCTTCTGCAACCTCCCTTTGCAACCTTGCATGTTCCTCATACCTGTGCCCACCTTTTGGAACAATGGCGAGAATGGGCCAATCAAAACACCCAGCCACTCATCCATTAATGGTGTGGTCCAAATTTAATAGTTAAAGGGGGATGTATAAAGAGGCCCTTCCACTTCACCCCTCTTTGTGGCTGACGCTTTGACACACATCACAAGGACCTTGCAAACCGCTTATGTCCTGCCAATGCTCCTGGCCACTTAAAATCATCAAAGACACGTCCAGCCTTTTTACCGGTATGCCGAATACTCCGCCCTGTAGCGACCCCTTTTTTACGTGACCCACCTGACATGACAGTGCCCGATAACATGCAGGTACCTCTAACTGAGTGTCACCCTAACCTGTCTTCCCCTTGGTGAACACCTTTACAACAGACACCGCATTTCACAAGAAATTCTGTCTCTACACTCCTCTAACCTCCAGTTTCTCTCCACCTCTTGCCAACTCCCAAGACTTCAACGACGAAAGGGTCTTGGTTCCAAGCGCTGCCCTAAAACACAACAGTCGACACATCTATGCCCGACTACCTTCCTGGAACAACTAACGTTTAACAACCATTTTCCCTCCTTCTGACCGAGTTTGAACTGCTGCCCCTAAAGCAGTCAAACAAACTCAGGAGCCCCTGGATCCCTTGCACATGGAATATTCCCCAATGATCCAAATCATGAAAGGGGTATTCTTCCATCACCAACGCCAGACAACACTCCTGAGAAGTAAGGGTACGCACTCTATCTTAGCAACAGGAAACTCCCACCCATTGCCATCGATTTAGAGTACAGGATCTGGATTTGCCCTGTCAAATCCCCTTTAATCGACCAGCTTGGTTCCGTACTACCCCGCATTAACAACCAAGTGTCCCTCGTAACACTTTCACCGCCACTGCAGTCCAATCCACCCCTTTCTTCCACTGGTAATGAACCACTCAGCCCTAGGTCCCTCCATCCCTGACACTTAGACTGCGGTCCAGTGGGCCCCCTTTAAACCCCCTAGGCTTGCACACTCACCCTCTTCATACTGAATCCCTTTTGTTCCACTGCAGGCGTTTTCCCTGGCGACCCTTTGTCCACCTCTTGCAAGGCTGCATAGCCTTCTGGAACCTCCATGCGACAATCCCTCGCCACGATGACCCTTCTTTGACAAATGAAACCACCAAATTTTCCCCTTTGCCCTTCCCTATCAGCCCCACCACTGGTTTTGCAGACTTGGCAGAAAACTCCCATGGTCTCCAGCACTCTTCCAAACCTGTGCCTACACCTGTTTCTCCTGCACCTTAGTGCCCAAACGTGGCCTCTCTATAACCACCACTGCGAACTTCCAACAACACCCCTGCTGACTCTGGCTTTTCTCTCTTTCAAATGTATGGTTAACACGGGCCGCACCTGACAAAATCTGTTCCTTTCATAACTATCTCTTTTCAACTCAGCGAACGCCCTTGTTTCGTACACTCTCAACTCTAACCACTTTCTCAAAAAAGAGATACCAAACGTGCACCAAACTGAGTACTGTACTTCCTCACCTGCTTGTAATTTATAGCTTACCGAATAATCTTCCTGACCCCTTCCTCAGTGAAGGTCAAATCCTTTCATCAACGATTCCTTCACAGCGCCGAAATCAGACATTTGTTCATGACAGTACCCGCAGTAAAAATCTGTAATGCCTTTACCCGTCAGTAAACGCTAGACAAAATGACTGCCCCACTCTACTGAAGGCCAACCCTGACTGGTCCCGCAAACGTTTCGGAACGACTGAATAGTCAGCATCAATCGAATCGGTTCCTCAGAGGAATTTTAGTATTGGCAACATTGGGTCGGGGGCATAGCTGCGCACAGAGTCCCAGGAAACTGAACTAACATCCACGGTGGTCTCCCTTTGTATATCACGACTTCTCCAATTCTAATTGAACCATAAATCATTCTGTATCCTGCGCTTCTTTAGTCTTTTTCTGTTCCTGCGTTTCCAAGCTTTAATTCTTTTCTGTTTCCCTGCGCTTGCATTATTCTTTCTGTTTTTTTCCTGGCGCTTCCCGGATTAGCCTGAAACCATAACCTATCTGAATCTTTCTTTTTTTCTACCCACATCCGTCTCTTTACCCGCGCGTTTCATCTCTTTCCATCTTTGTTTGGATTTTCAACGAAGCACCAAACTCATCTCCAGAATCTGCCTAAATCACGAGCGACGCTCACAATTTTTCATAGGGTGTTCTTTTCTTCCGCCATTATAATCTCTTTTTTTTTTTTTTTTTTTTATTTTTTTTTTTTTTTTTTGAAACAAGATTATATTACGACAGCCAACTGGATGGTTTCAGACACGAGTGCCCGTAATAAGCACAATCCTAGAATGATAATAATCAGCTTGGGACACCGTAATTAAAGATTTTATAAGACGCCCAGCGCCCTGACCCAACGATAGAGCGAAAAAGGCAATCTGTGTCGAAATAATTAGCTCAGGGGCTAAACTGCCCAAGCTAGCTATTAACTATCTTGGAATCAATGCCAAGCCTAGTATTTTAACAATCATGGAAACAACAGTAATACAACCCCTTGTCATTAGGAAATGACAATACTTTGAATCCCACCCAGCTTCCTCTCTGAGAAGTTGAACAATTATAATATATTGGTCCATAAAAGTCCTGGCAGTGCTCGCCAATAAATATGTCAACCTCGGTTTAATTCATGGAGGAAGGACTAGCCCGCACACCCCACACACACTCCAACGAAGCTTGCTTACGATCTCATTCATATCTCATTCATACGTCCACAACAAACCAACTAGTAAAGTCTAAAACTTACAACCACCAATGTTCATAGAACAAACAACAATGCATATAGAACCAAACAAAGTAAAACAATCTCACTTTCCTTTAACATTCACAAAATCAAATATCTAAAACATCAATCAACTAACCCGGGTATAAACAGATTTCTACATTAACCCATGCCAGGTGATCTAACTATTATCACGAATCACTGTTCCCTTTTCTTTTTCTTTTTCTTTTTCTTTTCACTGTCACTTTTCACAACACACACAACCGCCGGCAACTAGGTGTTAGGTCTGATGGCGCCTGGTCAGGTGAGACCTGTTGGCGTGGTCCTGTGTTCCTGCTTGGCGAAGTGACGCTGCCAGGTATGAAGTCGAACCCCCGGTTAGGATAGAAACAGTTACTACAACATCGATCCTGTTTCTCCTTTCATCATCCTGCTTTTAACGCATTGCACTCTCTCTCTCTTCACCTCTTCTAGTCTGCTCTTATCAATGGACTATGGTGCTTTTTCTATTTTTTTTTTTTCTTTTTCTTTCTTTTCCCCTCATGTAGGTAGCAGCACTCACTCTCTCCACATCTCTCCTCAGTTTCCTCTGTCATACCAATCTCTGCTACTGCCCACACTTGGTTCTCTCCTCTCCTCCCCTTCACCACTCAGCTCTTCACACCCACAGAGATTACACTACACCCTCCTCTCTCTCAGTTCGATCTTCCCCTCGTTCTCCTCTCTTCATCTCTCTCCTTTTCCCTCGAGCAGATACTACACCTAAAACCTCCTCATCTCACTTCTCTGTACGTTTCTCATCTCCCTGACCATCCTGTACGGCGAAGAAGCCTACTCCCCCAGACTTCTTCCTCCCTCTCCTCTCTGTCGTTGCGTTTTTTTCCACCACCTCTCTCTCACAACTCACACAATCCTTTATCCTCTAACCCCGAGTTTCAAGGGCCATACCATTGGTCATATTTTAAACCCCTGCCAAGGACCCGAGGTGTCCTCCCTCTAATCATTGACACGTCAAAGAACATGACAGTCCCCCGTCTACACGTCCTTACTCCTCTGTGTTGACAATTGTCCTTTAATTGCTTAGCTAGATTTCTCACCCCTCCACCACGACTCTACCTTCCCCCCTTTCCTACTTGACTGGCGCGGTGTGGCTTTAATTGTGGGGACATCTGGTCCAAATCCTAAAATAGGCCAATTGCTGAGTCAGGTAGGCACCACGACGTCCGAGTAACAATGACGTTTGGTTCCCACAAAATGGCCGTTAAGCTTGAAGCTCGCACTGCGCCTCGTCACGCAAGACAGGCTAGGCGTCTTCAAAGCTGCCTTATTCAGACTTGGTGGGTCCGTACCGTCTTCGTGAAACCTCAGCCCCCCTAAGCATAATTATGGCCGGACCCCTACCTAAGGGCCCGTCTTTTCCTGCCCAAGAATGTTTGAGTTTGTACTTAGGGTCCGGAACAAAAGGCTGTCCGACACCCCAAGTTAGGTTGAATCCCCCAAGTTAGGTTGTTTTCCCCAAAGTTAGGTATTTACATTTATTTTTCCGTGACATCTAACAGCTAAATGTCCTAGACTATTGTGTGTGGATTGTTTTGTTTGTGTTTGTTGTTTTTGTTTGTGTTGTGTGTTTTGTCCTACCCCACTCAACGCACCTCCCCCCCACCCCCACCCCAAACGCCGCACCTCCCCCCCACCCCCCCCACGCAACGCACGTCCACCCACCCCCAACCCCACGCATGCACACTCAATTCTATCCACAAGTTTTCATAACTTAAGTTAACCCAATGTCACTTTCTAAGTCATCCTCAAGTTCTTACTTAAGTCATTCTCAGTTGTCCTATAAGTCATCCCCAAGTTACTTTCAAGTTCTTAATAAGTTTCTTGATAAGTTCTTGATTAAGTCACCTCAAGATCCTAGATTTAAACTAAGTCATCCTTTTAAGTACAACCAAGTTTCTTTATTAAGTTATCTTATAATTATAAAAAAAATAACAATTTATGTTTTTTTATCTTAAATAGCAATGCCTAATATAGTACACACACGCCTCAAAAAACGCGACATCAGTAGAGGGATGGTCTTGTGGCTCGGCGTTCTCATGCAATAGATTTTATAATGAAGATTTTTACATCCTAAGCGAACCGCACTTATTTAAAATTCTGTGCTATGAAAATGTTCTTTTATAGACTCCATGTCTTTATTTATTGACTTCATCATTTTATAATACGCCAAATGGAATCAATTTTTTATAAAAAAACATTTAAATAATATTACATTTCAAATGGATCCAAAAATGATCTTTGTTATTGGCGGTATTGGCGTGCAGTAGTCTCTTATTTGTAATTTAATGGTTACAGATTTATTTGATCTTCTTTTTGTTTCTGTTGCAATTCGTATAACTTATATAGCCTCAATAACTGCCCCGCCAACAGCAGCAATGGGCGCCAACAAAGTCAACAGAATTTAGAAGTTCAATAATCATTTAACGACATTGGGGCCCTTTTAACCCATGAAATAGATAAAGCTGGCATTGAATCACCTTTGTTTCTGGCGTTTTGGCGGTTGTTAAAATTTTTCAAGATACTTGATACCATTAATAAATTTAAGAAAGATCCACTCAGCTAATTTTTTTCCTGCATCAACACGCCCATGGCTATTTTTTTTAATGGTCCCCACCTGGTTTCAGCGTTTTTCTGCTGTTTTTTCTGGCCTTGGGTTTTACTTTCTTCACACCTGATTCAATGATTCCCAGTTCTGATGATTTTTCCCAGCTCCCGATCATTTTGAAGGGAAAATAAAAATCTATCATGCTAAAAAGTACAAATCCCATGAATAATGGCGATAACCAATGATTCCCACATCTAATAGTTATAAATCACCTATCCTAGAGACACTAATTACCTTTTGTAAAAAACTGTAATCATGCGTAAAAACATACGTAAGATCTTGTTCAAAACAATGGGAGCAAATCTACTGACAGTTTAGTGTACACACAAAAACCTTTTTTGCCCCCCCCACCCTTTTTCACCATTCTAGACCCCCAGCTGCGCTTCATACCTGTTTATGAAACTTTATAATGTCTTGTGGCGAACATCTGTTGAAAACTGTTCACTGCCGAATTATTCAGTTTCCGAGAACAGTTTTGTTTTCCCACACGCTGCCAAACTAATACAACCCACTCCTATTGTGGCAAATAGCTTGATCATTAACTTGGCATACATAAAACAGGAAGAGTTTTATAGGCCGCCTTGGTAAGCTTTATTAGATCAATCGGCTGTTACATGTATTTATTAAATTAATAAATATTTTAATTTTTATATAAAAATAGCAACCAAAAAACTGAAGCAAACCTTGTAATACCATTCGCTGTTTAATTGTAGGGCAAAGTTAGGAGATCACCAATGCTTGGTAAAAAACCTGTTAATAATTAAACCAGCAGATCTTGGCAACCAAGACTTTGATGAATCAGCACAGCTAATTGCTAACATTGCAGCTTCGTTGCCATCTAAAATTTTCAGTTAATCAAGAAAAATTCCAGACAATATAAATATTAAGAAAAAAAAAACATTTATAATAAAAAAATGGCCTTCACTCGCAATAATTGTAAATGCGGCGCTGTAGGTGAATGCGCTTGCTTTTAGCGAAGTAATTTTTCCATTTAGTAACCTGGGGAATGACGGCTAGAGAAAAAAGACAGAACAAAGCTATGGAGGAACTAGCAGCTGCACAAGACGCCTATGAAAGGCAGAGACTTGAGCATTATAGATTTTATATTAATGACACACTGAAAAGACAGGGGCAAGCAGCTTACAGCATTTAAAAAAAAATGTTGATCCAAGCAAAAAAACAATATTATCTAGTAACATGCAAACCGTCCAATACATTCCCCCCACCAAAAATTCAGTGACTTTTATCAACCATCAGAAAAAACAAAAGAATGCAAGAAATCGCGTTTAATTTCCCGTTTGGTTATGACCGATCGAGTATTTTGTTGCACAAAATATAGGCTGAATAAAAAATGAACAAAATCAAATAAATCACGCCAAATGCTATTGGAAGGTATCACAGCAATACAAAATCAAAGCCAATCATCTGGAGTCCAGTGTAACAAACACAAAAGAATTGTTTTATCTAAAATCAGCCGATTTGGCAAAATTTATTTAACCTGCCCCAAGACGAATACATATGAACCACAACTTATTGGAACACAACACCAAACGCACCCAACAAAAGGATCTTTATATATTTACCCTCTATAGGATTATACTAAAAAAGATATTAAGAACGAACTCACAGTCATTGACATAGCTTCAAGAATACTAAGAAGCGAGCCATAGAACCACAAAAGAGTTCTTCTGCTGTTGCTGTCGCTATTAACAAACAGATATTACAACGAGGCCCCTTAAACCTTACCCTCGCATGATTCCAAGTCATGATGGAAAAGAATTTTAAAGGCCAATGTGAAATCAATTATTTATAAAAACATAAAGAGTTACTATTAAAGTAGGCATCCTGGAGTTTTCACAGATCACGGCTTAGTCGAAAACTTTAAACAAACAGTTATCTGAAAGACTTTTTTCCTACCAAGTATCACAGAGATCTGATTGACAATCTCGCAACACAGTAAATGGGTTAAGAAGACTGCCTCAGGTTTTGCGCGCATGAAATAATGAAAATTTAAAGGGCCTAAAACCAGAACAAGCAATCAAAAGAAAAAACAATAAATTGTTGCTGAATGGATAGTCTTTCATCCCCCCCGTCAAACTATTTACCATATGGTTTGAAAGTAATTGTACCTATATTTACCGTGGAGCTAGCAGAAGGGACACTCGGAAATCATGTCAACAATCCGTTTTGAGAGTTGACCCGTACGAAATATAAAAGAAAATTAGTATAAAATTGAATCCGCCCGTGTAATATTTACGAGAAACTGGCACAACAAAACAGCCAGCCCCTCAAATCGATCCTTTTGTGAAAGAAGAACTTCAGATAATTCCGACCAGTCACGTTTTTTCCTTTAATTAAATTTTACGTTTCTCCATTGCCCAATTTGCATATGAGAAACTCTGGATTAACAAACAGCTCCGATTATGTGTTTGTTCCTATCAAATTAACTTCTTTTTATACAACAGTTTGTGGTAGATCTCCTTTGGGGTAGATTAATCGCAGTTTAACGTTGTCATGATGAAAAAAGTCCCTATTGCCAAACCAATGCTTCTTTGTATATGTCATGTGATATGTATGGACAGCACAACGCGCGAGATATTCCCTTTGCTTTCCTAATGATTTTCTCCTGTCTCGAAATACTGTAACATTTTTAGACGGCATAACCCCACAAACTCCCTTTTAGATTACCTTTCCATATAATTCATTCCTTCATCTTTCCTAAAAACCTTCTTTGTTATTAATTGAATGAAAGGTGAATCATTCTTGAACTCAGATGTATCAAACCAAACCCGCATGTCCTTTTAGCTTACTTCTAATTCCATGTCCTTTAAGATTCTTCAGTAGGATATCTATAAACAAAAACTGTCTGTACTTGGTAAATTACTCAGGACTCATGAAATCCAAGGGCTAAAATTGTTATCGTAAAGAAATCCTAACAACAAAAGCTTTGATAATTCTAAAACATAAACCCCAATAAAAACGTGTTTGTCCTAATTTGACTTTCTTTTTTTACATCTTATGCCAAAAATCTGAATCATGAAAACTTCCTAAAGTCCTAAAATTTGTTTTGAAGTCAGCCTTAATTGCTTCGTTCTCTTTTGGTGACTAAACTAACAACTTTGCGTTGTGCTGATTCTCCATAGTCTTTCCAAAACAGCTTGTTCGGATCAGCTTAAAAATTCTTTTTTTCTGAAGCATCTTGGATTTAGTTGGTTCTGATGAACATTTTCTTCATTGATGTCTGGATTCAAGATCAGTTCTGATCGAAAGCACAATTATTGCGATGAACAGCTGTTTAACGAATCAAACCATGTTCTTAAAAATAAAATTGAAGAAGTCTGGTAATGGACATACGAGTAAATTTTTTTGCCCCTAAGATATGCACAAGTTTAGGCGGCTCTCATTTGTCCCACTATAGAGCTTTCTGCCGTGTCCAATGCATATTCCATTTATGCAGGTCATGGAGTTACATGAGAAATACTAAGTCAACTTTCTAGAATGAACCGCGCTGATGATCAGGCGTTAAACTGCTCAACCACTTAAAGCCATTTTTGAATATTATTCGTACCGTGTACATTTTAAAGTTTGCGTAATGGAATCCGAATGGCCATATGCCCTCCATACAGATTGTTTTTGCATCTAAATACATTAGATATTTAGACCTTTTTACTTGGATTGTAAGTCGTCCAATTATTTGAATGTATGCTTTACATAATGGTGCTACGCCAAACAAATTCCCCCACGCAATCCGTTTTCAATCAATCTGAATCAATGGGTAAAATCGACAATAAATCAATCTGTACTCCATACACTTTAAGTAAAGCGTTCCCAGCTCATCCCGTGTTCAGAAATATAATGCGTCAGGATCTAAACAGTAATGTATCATGCAGGTCTTTCCTATAGATTTCAAATACGTCCTCCAACAAACAAGTATCTGCCAACAAGTAGGATCATGATAGTCTCCCATACGTTTTACAATCTAACTTCAGCCTCGCATCTTGGAGCATGGCTGGTAATCGAGTCCCCGCTGATGTGACCTATTCCTCTAAGACTAGAACAGAACTCGCCTTAAGGAGGAAGTGTCTCTTCGTCAAATCCTTTCCCAACTTTTCATTAACTCGAAAAAGGATAAACCCCCCTAACTAACGAAGTCGTAGGTGGGCAAAAATATACTTTCCTGATATTGGGCAGGCCTATTAAGGACATACCATGAGCTCTTAATGAACCCATCATGTGTATGCTAAGTCCATAAAAAGAACATGTTTATTTTTAGATTAAAGCACAAGAACATTTGTGCAGCTGTGGCAAATTGCATGACACCCGTAATGCATCCTTCCACTGCTTTTCCATATAATTAGTGGAGTCTTAACCTCGCAAGTATGAAAGAAGATTGTGGCAAGCTTCAATGACTTGGTACAAACATTAGTTGAATATAGCATTTGTTATGGCTGCACCCTCTGAACATACCCACTACTGTTGAACATGGTCACTTACTGTGGGGATTACACACATGGGCGTTAGCTTCTAAACCCGCAAATCCAACATGGAGTGCTGAGGCATACTTTTTTATGAGTTATGCTATCCGGCGTCATCAAGATTTCAATAAATTCAGATTTATTAGAACAATCATTACGCACAAGCTGCAAGCCGTTATAAGATGTTTCTGCAGACAACTTGTCCTCTATATAATTCTGGCGCTTGAATTAGCGCCCCACCTACCCTATACAATAAGAAGGCATACTGAACAAATCTGATGATATACTCCCATAAGGACTGTTTTTTTTTGAAGTTTTTGATGTGCTGGGCCCTTCGATAAGGAACTATAAGCGACTCGAAGACTTCGTAAAACTAACGTATGGATAAAGTTCATTTTTATCCCAGTTCTTAAAACTAACCTAAATTAACCGGGCGGGGGCGTAAGTTATTTCTGAATTACATTCAACTGGGCCAATACAATGATTTCTTAATGTTCGCTTGCGGCCTTGAACAGATGCATGACATAGTTACACCCTTTTCTGCAGAATTCTTGTATTATTCCCCCCAATTTTTTGAAGTATTGTCCCCAATAATCAACTCATTGTGCGTATCAATGAGTAATGCGGCCAGCCCCTCTGTGTGGAAATCAATCATCAGTAAGTCACATGGCTTTTTGTCCTTAGGATAACCTAATTGTTGGCAGTTCTTGGACACTTTAAACGCACCAAAATCTGTTTCCACATCCCATGTGTAAGACATAAACAGGTTATGGGTTTGATTTGTTCTTCAAACTGATCAATTTGATACTACACTAACAGGAAAGATATTCCACTATAGTTAAGATCATTGAATGTAAATTGCGATAGTTAGTAACACTCACTCTGCGTTTTTGCCGGCGTAAATGCATCCATTGCGAGAACAACACCACATAAAACATTTGTCGTCCTGAAATCCCGTTAAGTTTATAACTGCTCTTTTTGCGACTAATGCTGGGTAGCGGAATGTAAGCCTTTCCTACAAATCGGATGCATAACTTTAGCCTGTTTTTAATCTTATCTCTAAAACTTCGCCCTCTGACCAACCAGAGCCTCTCATTTTAAGCTTCTTCAGCGGCAGGCGCCAACAGTGAAAAGCAGATCTTCTGCCCAACCGGTGTTAAGTCATTAAGAGGAAAGAATAGTCTGATGTTTATTTGAGCACCCCAGACTTCTAGATTTTTTCTTCCCTTTATTGTACATAGTGCCGATAAACACACGAACATTTTACTTTTAACCTGGCGGGATCTATATGTTAGTTTACATTGGAACATGTAAATAGCATGAACAACGCTTGCCTGTACGTTTTTGATGGGTCAATGACTTCTAAATCAATAATCATTCAGCGCTTCGTAGTCAAATTTTTCTTGCTTGCTTCAAAAAAAAAATTCCGGCTTGTCCCCTGTCCCCCATATACTATAGCCATTGATATTGAGTCCACTTTTCAAACTCAAAATATTTAATTAAATTTAAAAAAAAAAAAAACTATAATCAGAAACAATACGACTGTCTTTTTTTGCGCTTAGACCATCAAACTACAGTATATACCCCTATATAATGTGTTTGTGTAATGTGAGCAGTTACGAGCATAGTTTACTGTTTTCGTTGACTATTTTTAAGCATAACCTTTTTATTATTGCTCGCGACCCTGGCTTGTTGAGAAAAACTGACCCACGCCTTTCTTTGAAGATCCAAACTTTTGTCTTTTGTAGATACATCAAAATACGGCCTGTAAACGATTAAATTCTTTCATCCGTGATGTTTGATCCACTAGCGCTTTATTTATTATCAGCTTAACGAGCTAAGTTTTAGCCGTTATTAGTTGAACCATAGCTGTGTGCTTTTGAGTTTAGTTTTTTATTTAATTTAGCTGGCGGCACCTACATCTAATGAACACAGTCCAAGAGCTTAAAGACAAACCTACCTAGATGTAAAGCTTGCGGGCCGCCGTCCTATTCCCGTTGCTAAGTAACCTCCGCTCGTTCCTGCTGATAGAGCACAACTAGTCGAATGCCCCCCGTATTAACATATGTAATCAGCAATTAAAAGGCAGCAGCATACCTTCCGATTAAGTTTTTTAGCTGATATTGGAAAGGTCTTGCTCTAGTACTCTCTTGCATTTTTTTAAAGTTGATTTAATCTGAAGGATTTTTGATTAGGAGGTGATACTATAACAGCAGAATTGCCTTCTATCTTCTTCTTTTGGCGGCGCTGGTAGGCACGTTTGGATAAACCTTAACATACATGCTATTTTATAAAATAAAAAAATTTAGTATTGTAAATCTTTTTAATCTGTTTATTTTTCAATATTCATTCCCCTTGCGCATCAAATATTAAAAACAATGTACCATTAAGCGGTTTATCAGCGTCTTCTTCTTTATCAATTGAATATTTATTCCGACTCACACCGTTTCTCCCCTCGAGACCGCTATCCATGTAACTGATTAGACCTCTGTTGACCTTAGGTCAATCCAAAAACCGTAATTTTTGTTGTTAAAAAATCATCAATTTCTAACGCTGTGAAGGTGTAAGAACTTTAGCCCACAAGGACAACTGTTGGATTTTACACCACCTACCCTCCAAACAGTTATATATTTCTTATTTCATCAAAATGCTGATAAATGTTTAAGCCCTCTAGCATAGATTTGGTTAGGGCTGCCCACAATCGAAACATTGTCACATATTCCTTATATTTGGATTTAAAAAAACTTTTTCACTTCCTCTTTTGAATGGATCTTCATCTTCAACCAGCAATAAAATAACCTTTTAAGTCGATCTTTGCAGAGTACGCTAAAACTAAAATACCATATAGTGTCTGCCCCTTCTACTAGGAAAAGTTGTAATGATGAACACTCTTTCGTAAATGTTGCTAATTGATTTGACTGATAATGGTGCTCAATCTGCCTTGCCTAAAATTAGAGTTGCTAACAACGTCCCAAACTCTAACGAGAATTGCAGAAATGCTGTTACATTGCATCGTGTCATGTTTGAATCTGATAACACGTTTGTATTCGTAAAAAGATAGTTCCATATGAAAGTCCTGACTTTAATGCTCATGAAATAGTATGCGCATGCGCTACTATAACAACTCAAAATCCCCTAAGGTAAAGGAAAAATGCATGTAACACCGATACTCAAACTTTACGGCATACATACTTTTTGCCGTCTTTAGTACTTCATCGCCAAATATCTATGTTTTAGTGCTCTTCATTTTTCTATCCTTGAAACGCAAAATCATCCCCCCCCTACATATTCCCGGTACCAGAGATCATAATAGGTTAAAAATATGTCTGCATTGTGGTAACGAAAATATTTTCCTTGCCCCAGCAAGTTTTATAGACATTTTCTTAACGATTGCCCGTCCCAGATTCTGTAAAAGCTGTCCTGTTTTGTGATCCTGTTGTTGAATCGAGTACTAATTTTGAAAGTAAGACAGCGCAAGCCTTGCCCAATCACGTCATCTTGCTCCTAAGTCAGAGTCCTGAAAATTTAACATAAACGAATTTGATCTGCCTCAATAGAAGAAGGATTTATTATGTAACTGCATGTTAGGGGGGCGAAATAGTCCGCTTTATTTCCCTATCACCCAAAGGTGTTCTTTACAGTATCTTCAAGCGGGATAAGAATCGATCCAATTGCTTGCGACATTTTTTAATGAAGCAAAATAAAAATTAATTAGTTAAAAAACAGGGTCCTTGAAGTTGAAGATTGAAAAGATTAAGATGTTTTATAACTCCTGGAGACGACGTCGGAGTGAAATGATCCCTTTGACACAGCATCCTCATCAAGCCCGCACCTCACATCATGCTTAGAATTAAACAGAAATACGTTCCGGGGGAGCAATTTGACAATAGTTTAGCACAGTTGCATAAGGAAAGATTGTTTTGTTAAATTTTGTGGGGGTTGGTTTTGTGGGGGATGGGGGGAGGTTATTTAGTTATTGGATTAGGGGGGAGATGTATTATTTAAAGTAAGGAGGTGATTGGGGGGTGGTTTTTTTGAAGTAAGGGTGTTCCAATTAGAAATAAGACCCACAGTGTGAAAGATCAAAATCGCCCTTGGCAATTCGTGCTAAACCAAAATTTAAGTTCGGAGGCAGATTCCTAAACCATCAAAACACACTACAAGAACTCCCAACAGATGAAACCAAGATTGCAAAACAAGGAACTTAAAGAATAAAAACAATCAGCAGGCAAATAAAAAAATACAATAGAAGCAGAAACAAGTTTTTTCAGAATAAACATCGTTAAAAACAATGAATGATTCCCCCATTGCCTATGCCAGAATTATTAGACCCTTGATCGAGACTTTAATAACCGTCCAGAGGCGCAATAACAAACAATATAGTCAAAACAAGTGAACTAAGATGGCATAATAAGAAAAGAGAAAAAGAAAAACTCGTTTGAGGCTGATGACGCCAACATAAAGGGCCTGAATATTAAAAAAAGAATAACCCAACACAAAAAAAGCATCTTGAAAACAAGAGAGAACAGCAAGACCTAGAAGTGGCCTGTGCTACTAACCGAAAAACAATAACTAACTCAATAGAAAATATTAAGAGAAACTAACCGTAAAATTTATATGCCGACACAATACTCTAGCAGAAAACGAATACGAACGCTTTGTGTGTTTAGAGAGCAAGGAGTCACCATTACAACGTTATAACGTCCTAAGTATAGCAATAAATAAACTGTGATGGCTATTACAGGCGCACTCGACCAAAGCCCAGTGCCTCCACCGCCATCGCCTGATCAAAACATGGGTAAAAAAAAAAACAACAGCTTAGATCATCTTGCAATTTATTAAAAAAATAAGCTTGTAAAGAGCCCGTGTGGATTGCTATAACCAGTGGAAAATTGAGGTAGTATTGTTCATCTGTCTATATGTCTACGCATCAAAGTAAGTTGGCTATAATGGTCCGAGCACAATAAGGGCAATAATTTCTCTTAATATTTAGGATAATAATTTTAGTAAAAAAAAGACCGAGTAAATCCAAGGCCATTTATTAATCCAAGTACCAAGCTCGGACTTATCATATTCCATGGTCATTGCGCGAACAGAGTCCGCAGCCTTAGCTGATCCCTTCAATGGCCCTTTGGGGCTTTGGGGCCGGCGGGGATTGGATGACATTATATTCCTGGAGTTCTTATACTGCTTGCAATAATAACTGGCTCAAACTTATGTCCGTTTTTCCCCAACCATCCTGATCAATGCCTGCTATAAAAGAATATCAATATTATATAATTCGTACACACATATTATTATCCAAAACCAGGAGTCAAAGGTCAGAAGGGTCAACATTTATAAACCAGTAGCCCACAGCACAAGTCTACTATTCGATCCTTTCGTATTTGATAAAACCATTGGAACCGTTTTAGAATACTTGAAGTTAAATCAACCAGTAGACGAATAAAAGGCGTCCCTCTAAATTTGCATAAGCAATTGTAATTTGAGCGTCATAGGCCAGTAGAAGGATCAGTTTTAAGCTTTAAACTTGTCCTGAGCTTGCGACCCGAAGCAAACCACCAAACGTAAGTACGAATAGATTCGTTTTATTTCGTTCATAATCCCGACTCTATTAGGGCCGCATAAATGAATGACATAAGACAAATGATGTCCATGCTCTTATTAAGCTCTTGCACTGAGGACCCGAGGTGAAAAACTGATTCGCTTGAAGAGAAAAGATGTTGTATATGTAGATTCCAGTCAAATTAAACTTTCTGTGCAAGTCCCCAAAAAAAATTGTGGCCTAGACCATGAATAAGGAAACCAACTTTTGTCTAAAGTCCTGTCCTTGGTGTTTAAAATTGAATTCGGTTTACAGATCCTTTACAAAACCTTCATTCTATTTCTAGTATGCTGAAGGATTAACGGTTTGTCATTCAGTAATGAGCGCTTGCAGTACCATTTAAAATACTCTGAAGTTGTAATAGAAATGAAATCTGTACACTAAACCTAACCAACGGATCAGGAATGAATTTAAGTGATTCACATACGACACTCCACACCCATATTGATGCAACAACAACAGTAAAGCAAAGTTTCACTGGTTCTGATAAAACTGATCCGATTGACTAAACCACGCTTGCGCGATGTAGATCTTAATTTTAATAGGGGTTAAGAATAGCTTCTTCAATGTAGTACTCACCTTTTTATGAAAGATCGACAGTCTGGGTCACAGAAATTCGAGGGAGTCAGTAGTTATATATTAAAGATTGTAGTGCGGCCCAACATAAATAATTATGTCATACATTTTATAATTTTGAATGCACTCAATTTTATAATTTGTATTAAAAAATGTTATAACAATACAACTCAAGACCGCCCTTCGTTTTAGAACATGTGCTATTAATAACAAATGCGAACCAGAATACGGTCGCCTCTCCATAAAAATTAATACAAATCGTTATGTTTAATATAAGCAAAGCCAAGGAAAATATAAGTTTCTAAAGTTAACAGAGCAGGGACAAAAATGAGCCAGTTAACATACCTGAAGGTATTACTGGTTTTGCTCACTAACAGACGCAATGAAGATAAATCTTTGACAATACTCTCAAACTTAACAAAGCAAAACAAAAAACAATGTTAACATTTAAGCATGTAGACGAAGGAACAACTTACTTTTTTGATAGAGAGCAAGCAAAAATGTAAGGCTTACAACTACAAATTACCCACTCATAGATATTTAATGCTGGCCCAGACAAAACAACTTAAGAGGGGGATAATCCCGCACGATCTTGCATTACATTCAATACACTATGTCATATTGGAGAGCTGAGCACAGATTGAAAACTTAATAATGAAGGAGGCCCTCAAGCTTTTTTAAGAGCTCTTCCGTCCAGGGAAAGCAGCATATTGCGAATTATGCAATTATAACATTCCCTAATTAATCAGTTTAAAAATTTAGTATTGTGGGAGGGTCGGATCATAAATATAAAAAATAAAAATGCAAGACAAAACAGGTAAATACGTGAAATTTGATCAACCTGCACATTGATAGGAAATACAACATAATACGCAACAAAAACAATAAAGTCGCGTGGGCCAGAAAAACCAGGAGTTAACCTTAGCGCCTTGAGGTGTAAAAACTTAGAATTAAAAGACCATGCAGACGTTGCGGACTTTTAACATAATGGTGGAGATAGTCACTTTGTATGGAGTATGCTTACACTAACGATGTATATTAAAACCGCAAAGAGGTTGACGACAACAAAAGGTTATCCTAAACTAGAACAACTACGCAATCAAGAAGCAAAATAATGTTGGCCCGTAAAGAAATATAAAATATTCGAACCTGAACCTCAAATGCTACTTAGAACCATAATTAGAATGAAATAAAATTTGAATTCAAAATCCCAATAACATAATTTATTGCCTCAAAAAAGTTTCAGAAAAGCATTCAACTCTGTCCCTTTACATTAAGTCTTATAGCCGGACTCTTAAATCTCGAAAGAAATAGAAATAACGCCTGTATGGGAAAAAAACAGTACAACCTCCACAGAACAGAAACATTTGAAATAAAAAGCTTCAAACAAAAATAACAGTTTCTTTACCAACCTAAAATTAGGAGACACGTACCATCAAAAATATTTGCAAATTTCTGTCCTTTAAACAGATGGGAGAGGGATTGGGGTTGTTGGTCGTTTAGTGAAGACCTTCATAAAAGCATTTAATATTAGCTGGCATAACTTAGACGTTAAACACCTATAACGATGATTGTCCGTACGTACTTCAACAATGGCGAGTATAATAAGATCATAACAACAACACCAAAATCCACTGTTGACATAAAGTAAAACCAATCTAACAAACAAAATATGATATAAACTTACCTACAACAATTAGGCCCTCGTAGGTTATAAAGACTAACAAGTTTTGAACAGAGATTAGGAAAAAAATAAAAACAGGATTAGATTTAAAATCTGGGCTATAAAAACTATTAGCAGTTAAAACTATTAATGACAAAAACTCCCTCCAATGAGCTCATTAATTTGTGGCAAACTGGTTGTGGAAAAAACAATAATAACCTCGACCTTTACAAAACAGTTTATCGTAATATAATATATAAATCAAATTGGTGGTTTTTTCTGTCCAAGCACTTAAATGGAACAAAGCATATCAAGATAGAAGGATTTATATATTTACTGATAATACCATAATTAATTAAGTTAAACCTAGCAATAAAAGCTAGTGATTGATTAGAACAGTTTTTTTTAAAAACTTTTTGAAGGAACGCAAACCAATTTATTAATAAGATGACTGTTCGGCAGAAGAGAGACATAGTTAAAAAAGAAAAAACACTTTGACAAAAACTCAGGCTTTCCAGTTGAAGGCAAGCTAGGATAAAGAGATTGGATTTATAAAGCCAAGAAATATAAACTCAGATGTATAAAAGACATATAGAGAACAGTTTTAAAGACTGTAGAGTATTTTTATTTCACATGAAAGACCAACGACACCATTTAAAAATGAAAGTTTTGGAGCGCGAAAATGATGTTTATAAGAAAATGACCAGGAAAAAATATAGGAATTAAACAAAAACAGAAAACTGAAAAGTTTAGGATAAAATAGTAATAAAAAAAAAAACGTTATAACCCACCCACAGTATGTTTTGTTTGAAGGGGTCGTTATTATTTGTTACTTGTCAAGAACAGGAATAATCACTTATAGTCCACTTAACGCCAAAAAACACGGTTGTGAAGCAAGTTGAGTCCTGAATTCGGTGTTTATACGTATCACTTTCCGGTGTTGAATGCACTCCAACATCATGCACACACGTCCCAAATCCCAATCAGACCACCATTCGGAATATAAGTGCCATGTTTTGGCCGTCGTAATGGATGACAACGTTACACATAGCATGCACCTCCCCGAAGAAGGAGTATGGCTGCCTTAATGTCGGATTTTAAAAAACGCGGTCAAACACCAAACCTCCACCTCCCTTTGATTAGGCAGATGGGATTACTCCTTGCCTTTCTAAACAGGGATTGTCCGCATGAGTATCACCTGCGTACGCAGAAAAAGAAACGTTTAGTCACCGCATCAAACCAACTCATCAGTCATTGACAAGCACACAAAAAAGAAGTGGGGGGGGGGGGGGGAGAGTGGACGGTGTCTGAAAACAAAGACAGGATCTAAAAGATGAAACTAAAGTAACCCAGTATGTGCTTTTATGCATTCGAAAAGATTTATTTAATTTAACATCTCAACAATTTTTGAGATTTTTGCGTTATGTGTTGCAAGACGGAATACTTTTTATTTTCGCAACATTCTGCGTCATAATTTTCTAAAATACTAATATTAATTGAGAAGACTGGTGACCAATTATCGGTTTTTTAGGCAATACAATCTTCAGATAACAAAAAAAATGTTTTGTTTTAAATACCAAAGTTTTCCAAGGAGGGCACAGCGCACACCTGACGAAATTCCAAAGGGAAAAGAACAGAGATAATTTTTGTATTGTTTTTTTTATTATCATCCGAACGCAAAGAACAAACACAGTTTCTTCATCCAGTGCCGAGTAGTATGGAAGAAGTGACAACAGTTGCTACCCTGTCCACTGAATAAACCACACACTGTGCAGGGTCCCGTCAGTGCCCACCAAGACACACGAGCCTTGGACGACGTTGTGTTTGCACGTGCTTTATCTGAAGGTGACAGGGCGGTCTTCGTGTCGATGTAACCGCCTCACTGGCATTGGCCGAGGACTGTGGATGGAGGAGGAGTAGGAGCTGATGGGGGAAGAGAGAGGAGGGCTGGGGGACCGGTGAGCATAGCGGCGTTGAAGCACGAGCACGAATTACCACACTCATCAGGACGCCAGGTGCGTGCATTACAACTATCATTTGGTGGAGTGTGTATTGACCAGGTAGGTGAGCGACTGGCAAACAGCAGGGAACAAAGCTCACGGTTCGAGCTACGGATTAGCAGTAAAGTAATGAGATGAGAGTTAGCGTTATCGGACTGGGATAGTATGGGTTCGTGTAGTATTGTGGTTATGATTTGGTTACGGTCCAGTAAAGTCTAATACGAAAGTTTAGTAAAAATAGTCAAAAAAGTTAGAAATGACTAACCCGTGTAAAAGTTGTGGTTGCAATTTATTTTTTTTCACGGTGTAGGGGTTGCAGGTGATGTCCGTTGCAGTTTTTGTCTCCTCTCTCTCCACACTCACTCATCTCAGTGCTCTCTGTGAATTTAATGTAAAGTTTAAGGTCTAAACTGCACTTTACCCATATATACTTTTTCATTCACGCTTTTACAATACTGTAATCCGTCCAGGCCCCCCCCCCCCCCCCAAAACACACACCTCCGTCTCCTTCCACGTCTCTCTCTCTCTCTCACTCTCTCTCTCTCTCCCCCTTGCTCGCTCACGCGCTCGCTGGTTATTATCCACTTCTCTCCCAGCTGGCCTGATTTTTTTCCGCTTTTTCCTTATTTTTCAACATATCATTTTAGCTTTGTGCTAGTACTGTGTTTAATAGTATTGAATTGGACCTAGCAAAGACACCAGAAAAGCCCAGCCAGAATGTGTAGAATAACCGCAAACCAATTTCTTCGACCTGGTGAAAAAAAAAGATGAACGTTTGCTTACGACATCTAGTCACAATCCCCACAAGATGAACACTACGACCTCTTTCATCTCACGAGTCATCCTTGGCCTAGAGCCTCGGCTAGAGCCACCCCTCCCTGGACTCACCGACCAAGACAACGTCTACCTGTATTACGACACAAACCCTGCATAACAACATCCACCAAAGGCGCCAGTCCCCCCCAATATTCCAAATCAACAGCCTTCAATTAAATCAGTGCATCTGAACTCTCTCCATTCACGTTGCTGAAATCCTTCGACACAAGAATGACACAGAACATCTTGTGGCAGTCACAAAAGAAGGCATCGCCACCAAGAAAGGAGAAGCAATAACCCCCGAAATAACGATAGGCGGAAAAACAAGCCCTTGGTAGACTATCCAACCCTGAAAGATGAAATCCCGGCGACGAGACCGACTGTAATAAACGTTGGAAAAAAAGACCAAAAAACCCAAAAAGTGCGAACCAAACTGAATAAGCGAAACACAATGTCCCAAAGAACCCTGCGGCCGTTCTTACGTACATACACCGAGAACATTTTCCACTCTACGGCACATATGATACCATTACCGAACAAGAAGTATCTGGGCCATACATCAAGGCCCTTCGCACTGAGCTAGGGACAAGTTACCCACTAAAAAGAAAGACCGCAGACTCGACAACAGAAGCTAAAGAAACGAGCTTAAAGTAGCAAATCAGCAATTCCAGACAGCCTGCAGCCCGAAGTCACACTGCAGCAAATAAGATTTACTTTCTAGAACTTGACCTATCTGCAGATCCCCCCCCCCATCAGACATTCCTACTTTAAGCACCCCAACAATTTCAGTAGCAGGAGTCACCAAGCTATTTAAAGAACCTGAATCCCGATAAATCACCTGGTGCCCAGAAGCATTCGCCCGAGATTACTGCGAGCTTGCCGTAGAACAAGCTCCTCTTTCACACTCCTCTACCAGTGCTTCCCGAACAGAGGCATAGTACCAAAAGGACTTAGAACAGCCAATGTGACCCCAGTCTTTCAATAAATTAGAGGCCAACTGCCCAGAAAACAACCGTCCTATCTCCCAGACCAGTGTTCCATTCAAAGTAATGTGAGCACATCAACCACTAGCACTGTCAAGAACTTTGCTGAGGAGAATGGGTGATTATCACCAAAGGCACCAGCACGGCATTCAGACGTCAGCGCATTCCTGAAAAGCCAAGCACAAATGGACTTGTTGACGAGTTTATCCAAAACCTTGAGGGGCTGGAACACAACAAGACGCCTGATCATGACAAATTTCGCAAGCGATTGACCAGTCCTGTCAATCCCTCCATGCTCCACACGAACCCAAACCCTTGGGTATCACAGGTAAAAACACACACCTGGATTAATAATTTCCACTTGGGTACTGACACAACAGTAGTGGAGGAATGGAGCTACTTCCAGTCCTGTGCCAGGTGGAGTCCTGAGTTCCAAGGTTCTGTCCTTGGGCCTAGCCTATTCCCCATACCGCGTACATCACAATGACCAAGCCGAATAGTACTGTCCCCCACCACCTGCTCAGTCCTCTTTCTGATGACACGCTTCCTTTGCCACAAAACTGTCTTCTCCATCATCGACCATCAAGTAGTCCATCCCATAAAGGAACTCGACCGGACTCGCAGCGTGGAGCAGAAGATGGCCTCCATGAGTTTTTCCATCCAGACAAATGCCAGACACTGCGATTGAGCCGGAAGAGAAACCCCCATACACTCAAACTACACTCCTCCCCGTGCCACACCCTTGACACAGTCAGCAAGTCTAAATACCTTGGCGTCACATCACATCAGATCTCAGCTGGAGCCCCCACATCTCCAATGTCTCCAAACGAGCCAACAAGACTCTTTGACAACCTGAGACGGAATCTAAAGTAGGATCCCACACATTTAAAACCAGCAAGCCTACCCAACGACTAGTCCGCCCAAGCCCTCCGAATACGCCAGCTCTGTGTGGGACCCCTATACAGAAAGATATTAAGAAAGCCTGGAAACGATCCAACTTCGAGCTGCTCGCTGGGTCCCACCCACCGACACTCCGGAAAACCCTCCATGGTACACGACATTGCATAGAAACCTTCCAGAGGTCCCCCCACACAGAACGAATGAGAAAGGCCCGACATAGTGAACTTCAATAATTCTTAACGTACAGCCTCATTTGTAAACACACGCCACAACCCACCTCAAAATCCTTGCATCATCCAAAGGAAACCGACGTGTCCCACCAGCAACAAACCACCCTTTCCAGCAGCAATACTCTGTATAGACAGAATATCCTATCTTCCCCATGACCATGCCCCTACTGAACAACCTTCCAGCTGTATGGTTGCCCTCAGCCCAACCCTGGAGGGACAACAAATCCCTTAATCAGATCCACACCCCTCCCCCTTTCCCCCCCACCCCATCACCCCCCCCCCCCCCATCACCCCCCCCCCCACTACACACACACACACAGCCCCGGCCAACGAACAATACTTCCACAACTTCAACTTCGCGCAAAACCCCCTATACTAACAGAAACATCAAAATTGATGAAGGCCGGTAGTCAAGGTAAAGAAGGGTAAGTCGATGTGCATTTTGTTTTGTTTCCACAATTGAGGTTTTTAATACATTCCACACTGTGACATATTCCCAGGTATAATGGCTATGCATAAAAGAAAAAATGAAAAAGCATTTGTATGGTTAATCTATTATCCTCGCCATTGAACTTTATCTTGCTGCATCACTCTCTTTTCTCGTCTCTCTCTCTCTCTCTCCCCTTCTCATCTCTCACTCTCTCAGCTCTCAACTGATCTCTCTCTCATCTCACTCTCTCTCTCTCTGTGATTAGAAAAATAAAAAGATAATAGACATTCCACACTTATTTACGGCTTAGTTCTTACATTTTCTTTATCCTTTTTTGGAGGTGGGGGGGGGGGGAAACTGTTGATTACATCTTGCAGTGGGCCATATAACAATTTCCAAGACGTCTGTGGTATTTGTCTGTTAGTTTTTCATTCTCAGTGGCCATAAAACGATTCCATGACGCGTGTTTTTGGGGTAACATGCCGCAAATGCCACGGGGCCCCAATGCCACGGGGGGCCTCCCGCCCAATCCCACAATCCTAATGCTACATCAGAGCAAACGGCACTGGTCCTCGGTGATTTCTTTATCCCAAAATCCTAAAACAACAACGCGTTCTTATTCCCTCATCTATATAAACACAAAGTTTTAACATGAAGCTTGTGATATAGACGGCCCGTGCCATTGCGCCCCGAGGCCATGTGGCCCCTTTGGCATTGTGGCCCGCCGTGGCATTCGCCCCGTGCGTCATGTAGCATTAGGCATGTGGCATTGTCGGGCCCTTTGTTTGGAAAATAGCAAGGTCAGTGGCAATTGCGGCCCCTTGTCAAAGCGGCCTGAGCATACGGCCCCGTGGCATACGGGGCTGCCCCCGTAGATTTTGTCCTGCTGTTTTTGTTGTTCAACTTTCCTTGTGGTGCCATATAAACGATCCATGACGCTGTGTTATTGTCTGAATTTTTGATTAACATCTTTGCAGTAGCAAATAACGATTTTCCATTACGGCAGTGTTTTGTCCTGTTTGTTTGATCATCTTTGCGTGAGCCTTATAACGATTCCTTGACGCTGTGTTTTGACTGTTCATCTTGCTGTGGGCCATATAACGATTCCATGACGCTGTGTTTTGTCTGTTGATCATCTTGCTGTGGGCCATATAACGATTCCATGATGCTGTGTTTTGTCTGTTTGTTGATCATCTTGCAGTGAGCCTTATAACGATTCCATGACGCTGTGTTTTATCTGTTTGTTGATCATCTTGCTGTGGGCCATATAACGATTCCATGACGCTGTGTTTTGTCTGTTTGTTGATCATCTTGCAGTGAGCCTTATAACGATTCCATGACGCTGTGTTTTATCTGTTTGTTGTTCATCTTGCAGTGGGTCATACGAACGATTCCATGACGCTATGCAAGCTCGGATTGCGCGTGAACGTCACTGTAAAAGCCAACCACTGTCCAATCAGAAAAGGCCACGTCTGTTCCGCCAAGGGGCACTGCGTCACGCGACCTGAGCAGGTAAGCATTTTGTCTGTAAAAGACTTCTGATGCAAGGATGTAAAGGACTTCTGATGAAAGGATGTGAAAGACTTCTGATGAAAGGATGTGAAAGACTTATGATGAAAGGATGTAAAAGACTTCTAACTGTCCATAACAAAAGGATGTAAAAGACTTCTGATGAAAGGATGTAAAAGACTTCTAACTGTCCATAACAAAAGGATGTAAAAGACTTCTGATGAAAGGATGTAAAAGACTTCTGACTGTCCATAACAAAAGGATGTAAAAGACTTCTGATGAAATTATTTAAAAGACTTCTAACTGTCCATAACAAAAGGATGTAAAAGACTTCTGATGAAAGGATGTAAAAGACTTCTAACTGTCCATAACAAAACGATGTAAAATATTTCTGATGAAAGGATGTAAAAGACTTCTGATGAAAGGATGTAAAAGACTTCTTATGGAAGGATGTAAAGGATTTGTAATGAAAGGATGTAAAGGATTTGTAATGAAAGGATGTAAAAGACTTTGTAATGAAAGGATGAAAGGATGTAAAAGACTTTGTAATGAAAGGATGTAAAAGACTTCTGATGAAAGGATGTAAAGACTTCTAACTGTCCATAACAAAACAATGGGAAGAACAAATGCGAACATATATATATGCTTTAACAAAAATATTCTCTCTCTCTCTCTCTATGTCTCTCTTCCTCCTCCTCCTCCTCCTCCTCCTTGTCATAAATAGGCTTGTGTAGAAGCTAGGGCATTCTCATGAATCATATACAAATAACGGCATGCACACCAGCGCGTGCCTATATACATTTAGATACACGGACACGCACTTGCATATCGCAAGTTCTGCTTTTGCTCCTCTTCTTCTTCTCTCGTCTTCTCGTTTCACCTACAACCACACACAGACGCACGCACGCGCGCGCTTCTACCATCTCCCCAGTAAGAACCACCACTTCTCTTTCCTCTGGACAGTAGCCCTGATTCTTGTGAGCCATGCGTGCGACTGTCTGGCCACTTTGGCTTTCAGCTTGCATGGACACAATGGTTTAACGTCGTCTGGATTTTAGCATGCATGGACACGGCAGTGGTTTAACGTCGTTTTATGCTTCGGTCTTTGACTTTTTGATATTACAATGATGAGACTATCGGAATCGGTCACTGTTGTAATGATATAAGCACTGCAGTCCCATTTTGTTCCTCGGTACCGGGAAATCCAGTCTGGCAGTCTGCCTTCCTCTGTCGCACCTGCGCCCCCGGCTGAAGGTGCGTGCAGTCGCTCGACGAATGGAGCATCCCTCCGCCCTTCCTTTGTTTTGAAAGGCTGGTTTTTCGCTTTCATCGTGAGGTGACTGCAGGCGGGAATGGAAGCATATTTTTAAAAAGATTGTTAGTAAGTCCGCCAAAGACCAGGGAAAAGATGGGTCGTCTAGAGAGAGAGAGAGAGAGAGAGAGAGAGAGAGAGAGAGAGAGAGAGAGAGAGAGAGAGAGAGATTTACAGTGCCAAGACCTACCAAGCCAACCGCCCACAAAAACTTCTCTGCCCCCCCACTCACTCAATTACCTCGTCCCCATTCTGCTGTCTCTCTCTCTCTGTCTGTCTGTCTGTCTGTCTGTCTGTCTGTCTGTCTCTCTCTCTCTCTCTCTCTCTCTCTCTCTCTCTCTCTCTCTTCTCCAATTCCCTATCTCTTCTCGCTTTCCGTCCGTCCGCTCCTTCCCTTTTATTCTTGCTATCTCTGCACCATCTCTTCCTTTATATCTCTTTTCCTCTTCTGTCACTCTCTCTCTAGCTCTCTCTCTCTCTCTCTCTCTCTCTTCTCTCTCTCTCGCTCTCTCTCTCTCTCTCTCTCTCTCTCTCTCTCTCTCTCTCTCTCTTCTCTCTCTCTCTCTCTCGGGGACTCTTTTTTCTCTGTCTGCCTGGCTGCCGTTACTGCCCCTCTCACACTTCGTCTTCTCCTCCCCCCTTTTTCATTACCGACGCCATTTACCTTGCAGACGGACTTTTCCTGTTTCTGCTGTGGAGGCCACAAGGGAGACAGCTGCGAACAGTATGAGTTATGCCCCTGCCAAAATGGCGGACAGTGTCGGGGCAATTCCTCGGGCCCAGACGACTTTTCCTGTCTCTGTCGGCATGGTAAGGCAATTTTGACAAATTTACGATCGTAGATTCCGCGCGCGCGCGCGCGTGTGTATGTGTAACGTTTTCATCCAAAAGACGGGGAAAGAAATTGGAGAGTAATAGATTGTGGGAGGGAGGGAGGAAGAGAGAGAGGTGGGGCAGTGGACTATTTGAGGAGTGTTTTAGAGTGTCTAGAAATAAAGGGGGTAAAATCTTTCGTCTTATTTTGTGTACTTTATCAGGTGTTCAGTTACTTTTTTTCCCCCTTTCCAATTTTGTTTCGAAAACATTTCTGTTTTTTGTATGTTTTGGGGCTATTCAGTCATGAAGCGTTTTTTCGTTTTTTTCTTGTTTTTTGTAAATGTCGGTATTTCGAAGTCTGTTTTTAGTCAGTCATCGCGTGCGTGTGTGTGCGAGCGCGCGCGTGTGTGTGTGTGTGTGTGTGCTCTCACTCTCGCACATACACATCACGTGCTCTCAAACTCGCACATACACATCACGTGCTCTCACTCTCACACATACACATCACGTGCTCTCACACATGCACATCACGTGCTCTCACTCTCACACATACACATCACGTGCTCTCACTCTCGCAAATACACATCACGTGCTCTCGCTCTCACACACATCACGTGCTCTCACTCACACATACACATCACGTGCTCTCACTCTCGCACATACACATCACGCTTTCACTCTCACACACATCACGCTTTCACTCTCACACTTGCACATCACGCTTTCACTCTCGCACATACACATCGCGCTTTCACTCTCACACATACACATCACGCTTTCACTCTCACACACATCACGCTTTCACTCTCACACTTGCACATCACGCTTTCACTCTCGCACATACACATCACGCTTTCACTCTCACACACATCACGCTTTCACTCTCACACTTGCACATCACGCTTTCACTCTCGCACATACACATCGCGCTTTCACTCTCACACATACATATCACGGTTTCTTTCACTCTCACACATACACATCACGCTTTCACTCTCACACATACACATGACGCTTTCACTTGTATACATACACATCACGCTTTCACTCTCACTCATACACATCACGCTTTTACTCTCACACATACACATCAAGCTTTTACTCTCGCACACACATCACGCTTTCACTCTCACACATACACATGACGCTTTCTTTCACTCTCACACATACACATGACGCTTTCTTTCACTCTCACACGAACACATGACGCTTTCACTCTCACTCATACACATCACGCTTTCACTCTCTCACTCATACACATCACGATTTTACTCTCACACGTACAGATCACGCTTTCTTTCACTCTCACACATACACATGACGCTTTCACTCTCACACATACACATGACGCTTTCACTCTCACCCATACACATCGCGCTTTCTTTCACTCTCACACATACACATCACGCTTTCATTCTCTCACATACACATCGCGATTCCTTTCACTCTCGCACATACACATCACGCTTTCACTCTCTCGCATACACATCGCGATTTCTTTCACTCTCACACATACACATCGCGATTTCTTTCACTCTCACACATACACATGACACTTTCACTCTCTCACACATCGCGATTGCTCTCACTCTCACACATACACATCACGCTTTCACTCTCACACATGCACATCACGCTTTCACTCTCACACATACACATCACGCTTTCACTCTCACACATACACATGACGCTTTCACTCTCTCACATACACATCACGATTTCTTTCACTCTCACACATACACATCACGCTTTCACTCACTCATACACATCGTGCTTTCTTTCACTCTCGCACATACATATCGCGGTTTCACTCTCACACATACACATCACGCTTTTAGTCTCACACATACACATCGCGATTTCTTTCACTCTCACACATACACATCACGATTTCTTTCACTCTCACACATACACTTCACGCTTTCACTCTCTCACATACACATCACGCTTTCACTGTCTCACAAACACATCACGTTTTCACTCTCACACATGCACATCACGCTTTCACTCTCACACATACACATCACGCTTTCACTCCCACACATACATATCACGCTTTCTTTCACTCACACATACACATCGCACTTTCACTCACACATACACATCACGCTTTCTTTCACTGTCACACATACACATCACGCTTTCTTTCAATCTCACACATACACATCGCGTTTTCACTCGCACACATACACATCATACTTTCACTCACACACATGTAATCACGCTTTCACTCTCACACATACACATCACGCTTTCACTCACACACATACATATCACGCTTTCACTCTCGCACATACACATCGCGGTTTCACTCTCACACATACACATCACGCTTTCACTCACACATACATATCACGCTTTCACTCACACATACACATCACGCTTTCACTCTCACACATGCATTATCACGCTTTCTTTCACTCTCACACATGCATATCACGCTTTCTTTCACTCTCACACATACACATGATGCTTTCACTCTCACACATCCACATGACGCTTTCACTCTCACACATACACATCACGCTTTCACTCTCACACATACACATCACGCTTTCACTCTCACACATACACATCGCACTTTCTTTCACTCTCACACATACATATCACGCTTTCACTCTCACACATACACATCGCGCTTTCTTTCACTCTCACACATACACATGACGCTTTCACTCACACATACACATGACGCTTTCACTCTCACACATACACATCACGCTTTCACTTTCACACATACACATCACGCTTTCACTTTCACACATACACATCACGCTTTCACTCTCACACATACACATCGCACTTTCTTTCACTCTCACACATACACATCACGCTTTCACTCTCACACATACACATCGCGCTTTCTTTCAATCACACATGCATATCACGCTTTCACTCTCACACATACACATCGCGCTTTCTTTCACTCTCACACATACACATGACGCTTTCACTCTCACACATACACATCACGCTTTCTTTCACTCCACACATACACATCACGCTTTCACTCTCGCACATACACATCGCGCATTGTTCTTCACTTTCACATACACAAAGGCGGGCGCATGGCGTGCACACACTGGGACAAAGGAGCCAAGAAGCATTGCCAGGTGATCTTGGCTCCAAAATGCCGTCACTTCGTCGTAAAGCCGCGACTCATACCATACAAAGTGAAAGCTAGGAAAGACATCCCCCAAAGGGTTAACTTCACTGACGATGACGACATCCCCCAAAGGGTTAACTTCACTGACGATGACGGACGGGTTTGAAAAGGGAGAAACACAATGCGAAAAGAAGTTGTCGGCTTGATTTGTGCACTCCCATCATATTTAAATGACTGCTCTTTCAGTTGAGCATGGAACAATTGTATTTTATTCCGTTGCTACCTGCCATCTGAGGAGCGTTGTTTGGTGTATTTTTGTGTGTGTTGTGTATTGCCTCTGAAGAAGACGTAGATGTTGAAACTTCTGTTGTCTCTTTCGCTCTGTGAATTGTTTCATTTTCATGTGAGTAACAGTTACTCCGTCTTTACCATCAGTACGTCAGTCAAGTTTATTGATTTATATGTATGAATTGCTGGGTCCAGTTTAAAGAATATCGAACACTGTGGAAAAAATGTACATTCAGCCATCTCATTGCCAGCAAGATTAAGTATTGCCAGTTGTGACTTAACCTCGTTAGCATTTGTACCTGAAAAATTGTAGGCTGTCATGAATCTGAGCATGCGGATGTGCTTGTGGGCTGAAGGTTCAAACAACGTCAGGGTTTGGGTTCCATGAATGGAGAAAGGGCGGGGAGAGAGAGAGAGAGAGAGAGAGAGAGAGAGAGAGAGAGAGAGAGAGAGCTTTGCTAGCAAGTCACCTAACTGTTCACAGTACATGCTGCATGTGTTATCAACCAACATGCCAGCCTCAGCTTTGCTAGCAAGTCACCTGACTGTTCACAGTACCAGCGGATGGACCACAGGCAGACGGAAGACGTGGGAGGACAAGATATGGAACAGACAGGCCTGTCCTTGGCCAGTTCCTAGGAAAAGCCCCCAAACCACAAATAACCCTAGCAGATGGAAGACCTGGTCTGGAAGACCTCAGTGATGCTTGAAGAATCTCTCCCCGGGATTAAGAAACTGGCAAAGCAATGCAATCCTGATCGAATTATAACCGTTACAGGCAGCGGCAGTCAATATTCTCATTCTCTCTCTCTCTCTCTCTCTCTCTCTCTCTCTCTCTCTCTCTCTCTCTCTCTCTCTCTGTGTCTCTGTCTCTGTCTCTCTCTCTCTCTCTCTCTCTCTCTCTCTCTCTCAACAAGTCAAAGTTTGTTCATACGTCCTGTCTCTCTGTCTCTCTCTCTCTCTCTCTGAAAGACAAGAGACCAGCGGAGAGACTGCCAGTGCTTCTTGCTGACAAAATCGACCAGGAGGAGGGTCGTTAAGAGCTTGTTGTGTGCCCTTCTGATGATGGCCACAATGAAAGCGGTGTTTGCCAGTTTGTGTCCTCCTCTCCATTCCCACGACTGTTCAGCCATCAACGTTTAACAGTTCCCGCGATGCTTCCCCGATGAAGTCCCGTGTCTGTGACGGGTTGGCCATCGCTGCTGGTTTGAAGCCAGTATGCAAATATAGACAAAACGGAGAGCAATGCATGGCTCCCTTACCGAATACACCGCATCACACAGACAAGTGAAGTTTGGACACGAATGAACTTCAGACTTGAAACAACGGTCACAAAAATGCACACGCAAAAAAGCCACTGCTACGCAGACGGTACTTGCAAATACGTACCAGGTAATTGGGGTTAGTGTTAGTGTTGGGGTTAAGGTTGATGTTAAGGTGGTTTGGCTTAGGGTTGAGTAATGTGAGTTAGGATCAGGTGGTTTGGGTTAGGGATGGGCCTTTGGGGGTTAGTTTGGTGGTTTGAGCTGGGGTAAGTAGTTTTGATCAGAGTAAGGTGGTCTTGACTAGGAAAAAGTGTTTGATACCACAGCCGAAGGGGTTGAAATGCGGACATTGCCCATTATTGTAAAGACCCTTCTAGTACATAATTATTTACAAGATCTGGTCCTCAGAGAGAGAGAGAGTGTGGTGTGGGGTGGTTCATAATACAACTCTGACGACATGCTGAGCTTCATGACAAACGAACATTCGTGTCGGTTGAAGTTCGGGATTCACCCGAGTGTCTGACATCGGACGATGGATCGATGGCTCTGGACGACGACCCAAAACGTTTTCAAGTCAAATCGGCACCTCGTCGTTCTAACAAGTGGGACATGGCAGTCAGTGTTGATGACCAAGCCGCGCCCAGTTATCGCCATTATGCATCTCCAAACACCGCCAAAGCCACTGAAGGCACCATGCATACAGTTTATCATCGCTCGTGTTGACAGGGTTTCTTCGGCTCTGTGAAAGCGACTGCCTCTTCAAGGAGACTCTGACGTTCTGTTTCAAATTAAGCTGCCAAGGAAAGAAGAAAAAAAGGAAATGACAAGATGTCACATTGAAAACGCCTTGCATGGTGCATGCACGTATTTTGCCATGACTCCCAGTCCAAGACTATGCTATAGAACGCAGCGGAGGGGGCTCTGCCCGAAGAAGTGCTGGATCGACAACAGAAAGAACCAGCTGGTTGCAGTACCTCTGTCTGGTCGCCCATGACTGGAGACAAAGGCTGGGGAGCTCCCTGCCGGCCAAGTGACGTCACATCCTTACGTCCCACTGTCAGAGGACGATGAAAAATATATCATGATTATCGCTTACCACTCTTTGGATTGCTACCTACTGGTGTCGGTACCTTCAGACCTGTCCACTGAGATAGAGTGGTACCTGCTGTTGTGGGTACCTCCAGACCTGTCCACTAAGATAGAGTGGTACCTGCTGTCGGTACCCTCAGACCTGTCCACTGAGATAGTGGTACCTGCTGTTGTGGGTACCTTCAGACCTGTCCACTAAGATAGAGTGGTACCTGCTGTTGTCGGTACCTTCAGACCTGTCCACTAAGATAGAGTGGTACCTGCTGTTGTGGGTACCTTCAGACCTGTCCTCTAAGATAGAGTGGTACCTGCTGTTGTGGGTACCTCCAGACCTGTCCTCTAAGATAGAGTGGTACCTGCTGTTGTGGGTACCTTCAGACCTGTCCACTAAGATAGAGTGCTACCTGCTGTTGTGGGTACCTTCAGACCTGTCCTCTAAGATAGAGTGGTACCTGCTGTTGTGGGTACCTTCAGACCTGTCCTCTAAGATAGAGTGGTACCTGCTGTTGTGGGTACCTTCAGACCTGTCCTCTAAGATAGAGTGGTACCTGCTGTTGTCAGTACCCTCGGACCTGTCCACTAAGATAGAGTGGTACCTGCTGTTGTGGGTACCTCCAGACCTGTCCTCTAAGATAGAGTGGTACCTGCTGTTGTGGGTACCTTCAGACCTGTCCACTAAGATAGAGTGGTACCTGCTGTTGTGGGTACCTTCAGACCTGTCCACTAAGATAGAGTGGTACCTGTTATTGTGGATACCTTCAGACCTGTCCACTAAGATAGTGGTACCTGCTGTTGTGGGTACCTTCAGACCTGTCCACTAAGATAGTGGTACCTGCTGTTGTGGGTACCTTCAGACCTGTCCACTAAGATGTTTTCAAAGGGAGGTGACCGCAGGCGGAAACAAACAAACCCGAGAGAGAAATCCTATTCCGCTGGACGAAAGGGACGACGAACAAATGACAAAAAGCTAAACACGACGCGTCCATTCAAGGTCGTGTTTCGGCCAACTTGAGGAGAGAAGCGATGGCTCGTCCTTCGTGTTCACTGTCCGGAACGTTGTTGGTCTTGCCTGAAGAAGACCCAAGAGGTCGAAACGCCACGTGCTTTGTCTTGTAATTTGTTGGTCTCTTTTGTCCGGAGGAAATGTATTTTTTCCTTGATGACTGTGCAGATTTCCGCGGAGCGCTGTGTGAGGTTTGTTCCCACTCGCAGTGCTGTGTGTGCAGGTTTGTTCCCACTCACAGTGCTTTGTGAGGTTTGTTCCCACTCGGAGTGCTTTGTGTGCAGGTTTCCGCGGAGCGTTGTGTGAGGTTTGTTCCCACTCACAGTGCTTTGTGTGGCAGGTTTCCGCGGAGCGCTGTGTGAGGTTTGTTCCCACTCGGAGTGCTTTGTGTGCGGGTTTCCGCGGAGCGCTGTGTGAGGTTTGTTCCCACTCGCAGTGCTTTGTGTGCAGGTTTCCGCGGAGCGCTGTGTGAGGTTTGTTCCCACTCGGAGTGCTTTGTGTGCGGGTTTCCGCGGAGCGCTGTGTGAGGTTTGTTCCCACTCACAGTGCTTTGTGTGCGGGTTTCCGCGGAGCGCTGTGTGAGGTTTGTTCGCAGTGCTTTGTGTGCAGGTTTCTGCGGAGCGCTGTGTGAGGTTTGTTCCCACTCGCAGTGCTTTGTGTGGCAGGTTTCCGCGGAGCGCTGTGTGAGGTTATTTCCCACTCGGAGTGCTTTGTGTGCAGGTTTCCGCGGAGCGCTGTGTGAGGTTTGTTCCCACTCAGAGTGCTTTGTGTGCAGGTTTCCGCGGAGCGCTGTGTGAGGAACGCGTGGAGAACCTGTGCGAGGTGGTCACGTGCCGGAACAACGGAGCCTGCACCGGAAACGCCACGCACTTCCGCTGCGCCTGCGCAGAGGGTTTTAGCGGGTCCCACTGCGAGGTGAACGTGAACGAGTGCGCCTCCAGCCCCTGTGTGAACGGCATGTGTGTGGACAGAGACAACGGCTACACCTGCTACTGCAGGCCAGGTGAGGTGCCTTCACGTTAGGGTAGATCCCTTTCACAGTATCACCGCTACACCTGCTACTGCAGGCCAGGTGAGATTCTTTCACGGGGGGGGGGGGGGGGGGGGGGGGGGTTAGAGTAGATACCTTTCGCAATATTACGGTACACCTGCTACTGCAGGCCAGGTGAGGTGCCTTCACGTTAGGGCAGGTACTTTTCACAATATTACGGTACACCTGCTACTACAGGCCGGGTGAGGTGTCTTCACGTTAGGGCAGGTACTTTTCACAGTATTACGGTACATCTGCTACTGCAGGCCAGGTGAGGTGCCATCACGTTAGGGCA
>CM031613.1:12162618-12175118 GCA_018398815.1 Conus ventricosus
GGGGGGGGAGTGGAGGCGTCGTTGCGGATTTGCATTGTGATGCCAGTTACCCATCCAGTTAACTAGTTCGTTTCTTCTTCTGTTCTGTCCGTCTGTCTCTCTGCTTTTGTTTTTAATAACTCTGTCTCTGCATGTCTATCAATCTGTCTCAGTCTCTCTCTGTCTATCAATCTGTCTCTGTCTCTCTCTCTCTCTCTCCTCTCTCTCTTCTCTCTCCTCTCTCTCTCTCTGTAGTACAGTGTGTCATTGTCGAAAAATAATTGCCACGGACACACACAAACACGCATGTAGTCTCTCTCTGTCTCTGTCTCTCTCTGTCTCGCTCTCGCTCTCTCTCGCTTCTCTCTCTCTCTCTCTCTCTCTCTCTCTCTCTCTCTCTCTCTCTCTCTCTCTCGTTCGTTATGATAAAAGTCTTTCATTGACGAATAATATTCTATATGTTTGTTCATATGTTCCACCAGAAAAATCTCCGTATTATTCTGTGTTTAATGTTGACCCACTGTCACAAGGATGAAATGTCAATATTCAGGTGTGGTGACTTTAACGGCCGTATTATTCTTGGTATCACAAGGATGAAATGTCAATATTCAGGTGTGGTGACTTTAACGGCCGCATTATTCTGTGTTTAATGTTGACAGTGGTATTAATCAACTGGACCATTGTGAAAACGGTCATTTGTATCACAAGGATGAAATGTCAATATTCAGGTGTGACTTTAACGGCCGTATTATTCTGTGTTTAATGTTGACAGTGGTATCACAAGGATAAATTCATATTCAGGTGTGGTGACTTTAAAAGGCCGTATTGCTCTGTGTTTAATTTGACAGTGGTATTTAAACAACTGGACCATTGTGAAACGGTCATTTGCATCACAAGGATGAAATGTCAATATTCAGGTGTGGTACTTAACGGCCGTATTACTTTGTGTTTAATGTTGACAGTAGTATTAATCAATGACCATTGTGAAAACGGTCATTTGTATCACAAGGATGAAATGTCCATATTCAGGTGTGGTGACTTTAACGGCCGTATTACTCTGTTTTAATGTTGACGTGGTATATTAATCAAACTGGACCATTGTGAAAACGGTCCCTTTGTATCACAAGGATGAAATGTCAATATTCATGTGTGGTGACTTTAACGGCCGTATTACTCTGTGTTTAATGTTTACAGTAGTATTAATCAACTGGACCAAATTGTGAAAACGGTCATTTGAATCACAAGGATGAAAAGTCAATATTCATGTGTGGTTTACTTTAACCGCCGTATTTTCTCTGTGTTTAATGTTGACAGTAGTAAATTTAAACAACTGGACCATTGTGAAAACGGTCATTTGCATCACAAGGAGAAATGTCAATATTCAGGTGTGGTGACTTTAACGGCCCGTATTACTCTGTGGTTAATTTTTGACGTGGTTAATCAACTGGACCATTGTGAAAACGGTCATTTGCATCACAAGGATGAAATGTCAATATTCAGGTGTGGTGACTTTAACGGCCGTATTACTCTGTGTTTAATGTTGACAGTGGTATTAATCAACTGGACCATTGTGAAAACGGTCATTTGTATCACAAGGATGAAATGTCAAAAATTCAAGGTGTGGTGACTTTAACGGCCGTAATTTTTCCTTTTGTTTAATGTTGACAGTGGTATTAATCAACCCGGACCCTTGTGAAAACGGTCATTTGTTCACAAGATGAATGTCCATATTCAGATTTTGGTGACTTTAACGGCCGTATTACTCTGTGTTTAATGTTGACAGTGTATTAATCAACGGACCCCTTGTGAAAACGGTCATTTGCATCACAAGGATGAAATGTCATATTCAGGTGTGATGACTTTAAACGGCCGTATTACTCTGTGTTTAATGTTGACAGTGGTATTAATCAATGGACCATTGTTGAAAACGGTCATTTGTATACCAGGATGAAATGTCAATATTCAGGTGTGGTTGACTTAACGGCCGTAAATTTCTCTGTGTTTAATGTTGACAGTGGTTATTAATCAACTGGACCATTGTGAAAACGTCATTGCACACAAGGATGAAATGTCCATATTCAGGTGTGTGACTTAACGGCCGTATTACTCTGTGTTTAATGTTGACAGTGGTATTAATCAACTGGACCATTGTGAAACGGTCATTTGTATCACAAGGATGAAATGTCCATATTCCAGGTGTGGGGACTTTAACGGCCCGTATTACTCTGTGTTTAATGTTGACAGTGGTATTAATCAACTGGACCATTGTGAAAACGGTCATTTGCATCACAAGGATGAAATATCAATATTCAGGTGTGGTGACTTTAACGGCCGTATTACTCTGTGTTTAATGTTGACAGTGGTATTAATCAACTGGACCATTGTGAAAACGGTCATTTGTATCACAAGGATGAAATGTCCATATTCAGGTGTGGTGACTTTAACGGCCGTATTACTCTGTGTTTAATGTTGACAGTGGTATCACAAGGATGAAATGTCCATATTCAGGTGTGGTTACTTTAACGGCCGAACGGCTGGTAGGTCACCGCAGTTTTGCTGAACAAACAATAACTATTTCATGATTTGATCAATTTTATCTCGTTGAAATTGCACGTCAGTCTGAAAATACGGTGTTAAATGCGTATGGCAAAGTTTGCTATACATGTTTAACGCTCTGGGCTTATGTGTTTTAAATGGTGTATGTCCTAGTGATGGCAATTTCTGTTTTACTTATTTGTTTATTTTCTGTTTCTGTTAGTGAATGTGGTAGTAGTGTGGACGATTATTTTGTCGCTTCTTGTGATCTTTTTGATTTCATACAATCTTCGTGTAATCTTCATGTAAAGGAACGGGTGCAATCAGATGACATGCCTCTTAAATTTCATGTGAATGCATCACGTTCTAGTCCTTGTGATAATACAAAGCAAGAAAAGAAAGGATATCTGTCAGATTGTTAGGAATCATGGCTGCGGCACCGATTTCATAAATATGATGCATTCAGATGAAATCAAATTAAAGCTTTTACATGCCGTTGATTTGGTAGGTATAAATACAAACGATGCTCTTGATTTGCTTATTAATACCGTAAAAGAAACTGGTAAATGTATGGAAAAACGAGTATGTGTGAACAGGACAAAAAGACAGGATGACTGGTTTGATCTAGAGTGCCTGAAAGCTAACAGAATTGTCAGAGGTTGCTCACAGTATGGAAGAAAACCTTAGGTAAAAAAGACTGACATTTATACTGTGCACCACGATCAGAGAATTAAAAAAGATATTTGATAGGAAGCAGAAGTCGCGCAATGGTAATCTATTCAAAGACATTGTCACTGATATGATCAGCCAGCAAGAATTTTGGACAAGCGTCAAAGGAGGTTCAAAAACACGAGCACATAAGCAGAACAGTCTTACTCCAGAGCAGTGGTATTACCACTTTAAAGACGTGTTGGAAAAGGACAGAATCATTGATACAGATACTTGTGGAAATGAAACATTATTAGATTATGAAGGCTCTGAATGGTTGGACCGACCAGTTACAAAGCATGAAGTACTATCTGTAACAAGGAAACTGAACAATGGTAAAGCAGCCAGATGGACTTGTTGGTGAATGTTTAAAAAACTTAGGGGAACTTGGCACTGATTTTTAAAAAATAAAATTATTTAATGTTCTTTTTGGGAATGGAATTTTATCCTCAAAACTGGACCAGATCGATCATCTTAACCTCTGTTTAGAAAGGGTGATGCAAATAATCCTTATAATTGTAGAGGAATCTCCTTGTGTGGTGTAGCTAGTAAACTGTATGGATCAATAATAAACAAGAGATAATCAGAATGGGTTGAATTAAACAATATAACTGGTGAATACCAAGCAGGTTTTAAAAAGGGTTATAGTACAGTCGATCATTTGTTCATTTTACTGTTCAGAAGCAGTTTTCAAATGATCGTAAGTTGTATGTTGCATTTATAGCCCTGTATATCTGAATTCATATAGAAAATGTGTAAGATATTGGCTTAAACTGGTATCTATGGAGGAACATAGACTACCCGCAAAAGCTTACAAAACATTGTTTGACCTGGATATGAGAGGGAAGACCACGTGGGCATCAGGTATGCGTAAATGTTTATGCAATTATGGCTTTTCGTTTGTATGGTAAGAACAAGGGGTTGGTTGTGAGAGCGGTTTCTTGGCTTGTTTCAAGCAACGAACAATAGATTGTAGATGGCAGGACTGGGATTGCCATATTCAAAACGGCGAACGATTTTCATGATTCAGACTGCTGAAAAGTAATCACTTAATAGGAGCAGAAGCATATGTCTGTGAACGTAAATAGATTTGTCAGGTCTGAAGTGACAGAATTCTGGTATGGTGTTTTGGATATTGCTGTGCGTCGTCAGAGGAAAGACCATAGAGGGCATTTGTTGTGTCCATTGTGTAAATGTGGGAGGGAAGATGAATCTCATTTTGATTTCTTATGCCCTGTGCTGACAAAATTTGATTCTGTTAAAGTATTATTGACGTCCAGCACTTTCCAAGTTAGGTTGTCTTATGTCATCAAAAAAAGAAAATGTTATAAGGAATCTTGCTTTGTATTTATACAAATCTTTTAAAAGGAGTGATTTGACAAGCGTTAATGTGTATGTTGTGGATGTTTCTATTTTGGTGATAAAATATCGTGTTTGAATATGGTGTTTATTCCTCGCCACCTTCAAATGGGGCTGCTGCCTTTTCTGGGAAAAAAAATTATCGTTCTGTGTGTGTGTGTGTGTGTGTGTGTGTGTGTGTGTGTGTGTAACATATGTATTGAAGACAGATAGATAGACATATATATGTGTGTGGTGGATTATCATGGGTGTGTGTATGTGCGTATGCTTGTGTGTTTATGAAAGAGAGACAGACAGAGAGACAGAGACCGAGGTAAATTCTTTACCCTCGGAAGCGTAGCTCCGAACGAAAACGGGTCCAGTCCCTCGCGCTGTAATCGGATTTGACGTGCACACACTGGCGTTGTCACCACCACCGAGCTGTGTATTGCACATAAATATGGCTTCCTGCTGTCAGCACACATCCTCTCCCCTTCTTCACAGACCCCTCACTGTCTGCATTCTGCAAGGCTCGGGGGGGGGGGGGGGGGGGGGGGGGGCTGGAGGCAAAAGGGGTTGAGTTGAGGGAGGTGGGGGTGGACAATCCTCATCGACCCCTCACTGTCTGCATTCTGCAAGGCCTCGGGGGGCCTGGGGGCAAAAGGGGCTAAGCTGGGGGAGGGGGGGTGGACGATAAAGTGCAGGCACAGGGAAAACGGGAAAATATGCGAGTCGAAAAGGGGAACGAGTCCTCTCCTATAGGCTGTAGGGAGATAACTGTGACAGTGCTGTCGGAGAGTTCAGAGTTTGCTCCCTTTTCTCGAGACTGCTTGGATGAGATTTGGACCATCTCTCTCTCTCTCTCTCTCTCTCTCTCTCTCTCTTCTCCTCTCTCTCTCTCTCTCTCTCTCTCTGACGTAAGATATGCCCCCACTTTGTTTGGTTTTCTTTCATTCTTCATTGATCTGATGAGGGGCTGAATGTCTCTGTCTTAATCTGAATTTCCCACAGCTGTAACTCTCAAGTCTGGCCAATCCCCAGGCTGACAGTCGGCCAATGTGCTGACCAATCCCCAGGCTGACTGTAATCCAGTGTGCTGACCAATCCCCGGCTGACTGTAATCCAGTGTGCTGGCCAATCCCCAGTCTGACTGTAATCCAGTGTGCTGACCAATCCCCAGGCTGACAGTCACCCAATGTGCTGACCAATCCCAGGCTGACTGTAATCCAATGTGCTGACCAATCCCCAGGCTGACAGTCAGCCAATGTGCTGACCAATCCCAGGCTGACAGTCGGCCAATGTGCTGACCAATCCCAGGCTGACAGTCGGCCAATGTGCTGACCAATCCCCAGGCTGACTGTATCCAATGTGCTGACCAATCCCCAGGCTGACAGTAATCCAATGTGCTGACCAATCCCCAGGCTGACAGTAATCCAATGTGCTGACCAATCCCCAGGCTGACTGTAATCCAATGTGCTGACCAATCCCCAGGCTAACAGTCAGCCAATGTGCTGACCCAAACCCCAGGCTGACAGTAATCCTATGTGCTGACCAATCCCCAGGCTGACGGTCAGCCAATGTGCTGACCAATCCCCAGGCTGACAATGTGCTGACCAATCCCAGGCTCAGTCGGCCAATGTGCTGACAAATCCCAGGCTGACAGTAATCCAATGTGCTAACCAATCCCAGGCTGACAGTAATCCAATGTGCTGGCCAATCCCCAGGCTGACAGTCACCCAATGTGCTGACCAATCCCAGGCTGACTGTAATCCAATGTGCTGACCAATCCCCAGGCTGACAGTCAGCCAATGTGCTGACCAATCCCCAGGCTGACAGTCAGCCAGTGTGCTGACCAATCCCCCGGCTGACAGTCGCCCAATGTGGCTGACCAATCCCCAGGCTGACTGTAATCCAATGTGCTGGCCAATCCCCAGGCTGACTGTAATCCAATGTGCTGGCCAATCCCCAGGCTGACTGTAATCCAATGTGCTGGCCAATCCTCAGGCTGACAGTCGGCCAGTGTGCTGACCAATCCCAGGCTGACAGTCAGCCAATGTGCTGACAATCCCCAGGCTGACAGTCAGCCAGTGTGCTGACCAATCTCCAGGCTGACTGTAATCCAGTGTGCTGACCAATCCCCAGGCTGACTGTAATCCAGTGTGCTGACCAATCCCCGGGCTGACAGTAATCCAATGTGCTGGCCAATCCCCAGGCTGACAGTAATCCAATGTGCTGACCAATCCCCAGGCTGACAGTAATCCAGTGTGCTGACCAATCCCCAGGCTGACTGTAATCCAATGTGCTGACCAATCCCCAGGCTGACTGTAATCCAATGTGCTGGCCAATCCCCAGGCTGACTGTAATCCAATGTGCTGACCAATCCCCAGGCTGACAGTAAACCAATGTGCTGACCAAACCCCAGGCTGACTGTAATGCAATGTGCTGACCAATCCCCAGGCTGACTGTCATCCATGTGCTGACCAATCCCCAGGCTGACAGTCGGCCAATGTGCTGACCAATCCCAGGCTGACAGTCAGCCAATGTTAAACCCCAGGCTGACAGTCAGCCAATGTGTTGACCAATCCCCAGCTGACTGTAAGCCAATGTGCTAACCAATCCTCAGGCTGACAGTCGGTCAATGTGCTGACCAATCCCCAGCGACAGTCAACCAATGTGCTGACCAATCCCAGGCTGACAGTAAGCCAATGTGCTGGCCAATCCCAGGCTGACAGTCAGCCAATGTGCTGACCAATCCCAGGCTGACGGTCAGCCAATGTGCTGACCAATCCCCAGGCTGACTGTAAGCCAATGTGCTAACCAATCCTCAGGCTGACAGTCAGTCAATGTGCTGACCAATCCCCAGGCTGACAGTCAAAACCCAATGTGCTGACCAATCCCCAGGCTGACAGTCAGCCAATGTGCTGGCCAATCCCCCGGCTGACAGTCAGCCAATGTGCTGACCAATCCCCAGGCTGAACGGTCAGCCAATGTGCTGACCAATCCCCAGGCTGACTGTAAGCCAATGTGCTGACTAATCCCAGGCTGACAGTCAGCCAGTGTGCTGACCAATCCCCAGGCTGACAGTCAGCCAATGTGCTGACCAATCCCCAGGCTGACTGAAGCCAATGTGCTGACCAATCCCCAGGCTGACAGTCAGCCAGTGTGCTGACTAATTCCCAGGCTGACAGTCAGCCAATGTGCTGGCCAATCCCCAGGCTGACTGTAATCAAATGTCCTGACCAATCCCCAGGCTGACAGTAATCCAATGTGCTGACCAATCCCAGGCTGACAGTCAGCCCAATGTGCTGACCAATCCCCCGGCTGACAGTCAGCCAATGTGCTGACCAATCCCCAGGCTGACTGTAATCCAATGTGCTAAACCAATCCCAGGCTGACAGTCAGCCAATGTTAATCCCCAGGCTGACAGTCAGCCAATGTGCTGACCAATCCCCAGGCTGACTGTAAGCCAATGTGCTGACCAATCCCCAGACTGACAGTCAGCCAATGTTAATCCCAGGCTGACAGTCAGCCAATGTGCTGACCAATCCCCAGGCTGACTGTAAGCCAATGTGCTAACCAATCCCCAGGCTGACAGTCAGTCAATGTGCTGACCAATCCCCAGGCTGACAGTCAGCCAATGTGCTGGCCAATCCCCAGGCTGACTGTAATCCAGTGTGCTGGCCAATCCCCAGGCTGACTGTAATCCAATGTTCTGACCAATCCCCAGGCTGACAGTAATCCAATGTGCTGGCCAATCCCCAGGCAGACTGTAATCCAATGTGCTGACCAATCCCCAGGCTGACAGTCGGTCAATGTGCTGGCCAATCCCCAGGCTGACAGTCGGTCAATGTGCTGACCAATCCCCAGGCTGACAGTCAGTCAATGTGCTGGCCAACTCCCCAGGCTAACAGTAATCCAATGTGCTGGCCAATCCCCAGGCTGACTGTCGGCCAATGTGCTGGCCAATCCCCAGGCTGACAGTCAGCCAATGTGACGAGGGCACAGACCGGCTCTGTGACGACACGGGCAGTTTCCTCCCTGTAAACTAGTCACACCGTTCACCTTCATCACGTGTGTGTGGAGAGGAAGGAAGAAAGGGTGGAGGGTAGTACAAATGGGGGAAGGAGGAAAGGTGGAGGGTGGTACAAATGGGGGAAGGAGGAAAGGGTAGAGGTAGTACGAATGGGGGAAGGAAGAAAGGGTGGAGGGTAGTACAAATGGAAGGAGGAAAGAGTGGAGGGGAGTACAAATGGGGGAAGAAGGAAGAAAGGTGGAGGGTAGTACAAATGGGGGAAGAAGGAAGAAAGGGTGGAGGGTAGTACAAATGGGGGAAGGACGAAAGGGTAGAGGGTAGTACAAATGGGGGAAGAAGAAAGGGTGGAGGGTAGTACAAATGGAAGGAGGAAAGGGTGGAGGATAGTACAAATGGGGAAGGAGCAAAGGGTGGAGGGTAGTACAAATGGGGGAAGGAGGAAAGGGTGGAGGGTAGTACAAATGGGGGAAGGAGGAAAGGGTGGAGGGTAGTACAAATGTAAGGAGGAAAGGTGGAGGGTAGTACAAATGGGGGAAGGAGGAAAGGGTGGAGGGTATTACAAATGGGGGAAGGAGGAAAGGGTGGAGGGTAGTACGAATGGGGGAAGAGGAAAGGGTGGAGGGTAGTACGAATGGGGGAAGGAGGAAAGGGTGGAGGGTAGTACGAATGGGGGAAGGAGGAAAGGGTGGAGGGTAGTACGAATGGGGGAAGGAGGAAAGGGTGGAGGGTAGTACGAATGGCTGAAGGAGGAAAGGGTGGAGGGTAGTACGAATGGCTGAAGGAGGAAAGGGTGGAGGGTAGTACGAATGGGGGAAGGAGGAAAGGGTGGAGGGTAGTACGAATGGGGGAAGGAGGAAAGGGTGGAGGTAGTACGAATGGGGGAAGGAGGAAAGGGTGGAGGGTATACGAATGGGGAAGGAGGAAAGGGTGGAGGGTAGTACGAATGGGGGAAGGAGGAAAGGGTGGAGGGTAGTACAAATGGAAGGAGGAAAGGGTGGAGGGTAGTACAAATGGAAGGAGGAAAGGGTGGAGGGTAGTACAAATGGAAGGAGGAAAGGGTGGAGGGTAGTACAAATGGAAGGAGGAAAGGGTGGAGGGTAGTACAATGGAAGGAGGAAAGGGTGGAGGGTAGTACGAATGGAAGGAGGAAAGGTGGAGGGTAGTACGAATGGAAGGAGGAAAGGGTGGAGGGTAGTACGAATGGAAGGAGGAAAGGGTGAGGGTAGTACGAATGGAAGGAGGAAAGGGTGGAGGGTAGTACGAATGGAAGGAGGAAAGGGTGGAGGGTAGTACGAATGGAAGGAGGAAAGGGTGGAGGGTAGTACGAATGGAAGGAGGAAAGGGTGGAGGGTAGTACGAATGGAAGGAGGAAAGGGTGGAGGGTAGTACGAATGGGGAAGGAGGAGGAAAGGGTGGAGGGTTGTACGAATGGGGAAGAAGGAGGAAAGGGTGGAGGGTTGTACGAATGGGGGAAGAAGGAGGAAAGGGTGGAGGGTTGTACGAATGGGGGAAGAAGGAGGAAAGGGTGGAGGGTAGTACGAATGGGGGAAGGAGGAAAGGGTGGAGGGTAGTACGAATGGGGGGAGGAAAGGGTGGAGGGTAGTACAAATGGGGGAAGAAGGTAGAGGGTTCTGCAGACGATAGGAGTGGTGGATAGGATTAGTCTCCTAAGGGCCAGTTTGAAAAGTGCAAGACAAGGTAGCTGCTGTTTTGTGGTGGAATTGATTTGTTTCCCCTAGCTAGCGCTCGCTCTCTCTCTCTCTCTCTCATCTCTCTCTCTCTCTCTCTCTCTCTCTCTCTCTCTCTCTCTCTCTCTCTCTTCCTACTCTCCCCTATACCCTGTCTAAAGCGCTCGCTGAAGATGGCGTGTCTGCATGCATATCTTCACACGTTTGTGTGTGTGAAGTATGTGTGTCCGTGTCGGTGTTTCTGTGTGGAGAGAGAGAGAGAGAGAGAGAGAGAGAGGAGAGAGAGAGAGAAGAAAAGGGGGCAGAGAGACAGACAGATATCAGGGCAAAACTCGGAAAGAGAGTGAATAGAGAGTTTTGTACTCTGGCCCTGGAGAGAAATAACCGTAAACGTGTTGATGAAAACGACATTCTGAAAGGTTGAAATACACTCAACAGATGCCAGCTCCTTGCCGTGCGATTCAACACCTAACTGAAATTAAGTTATGAAACGGCGACGTCAACAAATAAGTGACTTTAAAAAAAAAAAACTTTTACAAGGAAAAATGTGAAAAAGGAACAGACAACTCTAAAGGCACAACGCTGTGTTGTAGCTCGCCTAAAAGAGACGTACTGTGTGTGGAGGTTATCGGCAAAGGATGGCTTTTTCATCCAGGGACGTAATGTTTTCACACACGTTTGTTGGCTCCTTTGCCCGTCTTTCTGTCAAGAGGATTCCACACAAAACTAATCTTAAGGAGAGAACATGGCTTTGTTCGTCTTTCTGTCAAGAGGATTCCACGCAAAAACTAATCCTAAAGGGAGAGAACTTGGCTTTGTTCGTCTTTCTGTCAAGAGGATTCCACGCAAAACTAATCCTAAAGGGAGAGAACTTGGCTTTGTCCGTCTTTCTGTCAAGAGGATTCCACCAAAAACTAATCCTAAAGGGAGAGAACTTGGCTTTGTCCGTCTTTCTGTCAAGAGGATTCCACGCAAAACTCATCCTAAAGGGAGAGAACTTGGCTTTGTCCGTCTTTCTGTCAAGAGGATTCCTCACAGAACTAATCCTAAAGGGAGAGAACTTGGCGGACCACCGCGGCATGGCCTGGGGATCAGTCACAGAATGTATTTTTTCTGTCGACTGTGGCAACTATGGCAGAGTTGTGCGCTCTCACAAGTGCTTTTTCTTGTTCTGTGACAGTGGTCTGGAGCACCAGTTAGCTCCCTTTGCTTCTACTTTAGCAATGAAAATTCAGTCTTCTTTGTCATTCCTAATATTAGCGATGATCATCTCCAGAGTTTTAGTGTTTTTTTTATTGCCCAGAGGACCTCGGGTATATATTCTACATTCTGTGAAAAGCAGTAGGTCACAGGTCTGTCCCAGACCCTTTGGATTTTTTTCTTCTTTGTCCTTTGCTGTGTTTCTGTTTCTGTGGTTCATTTTCCTGTCTTTTGTAGAAAATCTTTTGATCTTTGTTTTCAGTCTTTGTTCACAATTCTGTGACGCACCAGCTGCTTGTGATCTGACGACCAGGGGTGAGAATGTCGCAGTGTCCAGAGTGGACACTCGCTGACCATTTTGCTGTGTCTGTGCCCCTTTGTCTGTTTTGTGTTGTTTGAATATTTTTTTTACTGTACTTTTTAAATCTGAGAGTGCTGAATAAGGCCAAAACGACTGGCACTCTCAGCATGACCTAGTCTTGTTCATCATAAACATGTCGATGGTTTAGCTACCAAGTTATTGTCACATACGTGTTGTCTTTGTTGTTCGCTTATTTCATGGTGGGATGTTATTCCCCAGCATGTTGACAGCCCTGAAAACATCCCGTCTGATCAGATGAGCTACAATAACGAACCTGAAAAATGAACGTCCATCGTGTTAAATCAAAAACGCAGACAGTTCATTGACAACTCGTATCCCACCTCTTCACTGACAACTCGTGTCCCACCTCTTCATGGACAACTCGTGTCCCACCTCTTCATGGACAACTCGTGTCCCACCTCTTCATGGACAACTCGTGTCCCACCTCTTCACTGACAACTCGTGTCCCACCTCTTCGTGGACAACTGGTGTCCCACCTCTTCATGGACAACTCGTGTCCCACCTCTTCATGGACAACTCGTGTCCCACCTCTTCACTGACAACTGGTGTCCCACCTCTTCATGGACACCTCGTGTCCCACCTCTTCATGGACAACTCGTGTCCCACCTCTTCACTGACAACTGGTGTCCCACCTCTT
>CM031613.1:12182618-12192650 GCA_018398815.1 Conus ventricosus
TTTGAGCACGGTCCACTTTTATTCCTCATAAAGATGTCAATACTTCCGGTACTATATTATAAACACGTACATTGTCTTTGCTGTCCATTTATTTCAGGATGTCTTGGTTTTTTTTTCACCCAGCGTATTGACAAACCTGGTCAGCTGGGCGACACGCAAAACAGAAACTGACCACGCACTGACCAGGGTACTAATAAAAACACGGACAAGTTCATTGGCGACTGGCATCATCCGACTCTTTCCCCTGCACACCAGCCACGTCGTTCTGTGCTGGTGTGGGAGCAGAAAGGTGGGAGGGTGAGGGAGGATAAGAGGAAAAGAAGGGTGAAGGGGGGTGTCGGAGAGACGGATCTTTTCGCAGGGCTAACGATGTAACGGAATCGGTGGCCACTGTGATGTCTGGACCCGCTCAGATTACTACTTTTTTCTCAGGTGACCGAGTCCGGGATTAAACTCTGCAACAAAACTTTTTCTCTTGGCATCGGAACAGAGCATGTTGCTCGCTCGCTCTCTCTCTCTCTCTCGCTCTCTCTCTCTCTCTCGCTCTCTCTCGCTCTCTCTCTCTCTCTCTCTCTCTCTCTCTCTCTCTCTCATGCGCTCATACACATCTCCGTCTCTCCCTCCCTCTCACCCTCTCTGTTCCTCCCCATCTCTTAAGTTTAACTGGGTTCAGTTTCAACCATTGCTGGAAGAAATTTGACTTTTCTATAAAGTCTGGTAAGCTCTTGGCGTCAGTAATGTGAAAACTAATACATCTTTTTTTTCACTTAAAATTTTTTTGTACTGCTAGCAACAAGACCAGACAAGCAAATGAAGTATAGAAAATTGTTTTAAAATGCATTGTTTCTTCAAATGATTTTTGTAATTAAAATTATACGGTCGGTCGGTCTGTTTCTCTGCCTTTCTCCTTCTGGCTGTACTTCCCTCCCTCCCTCTTTCTGTTTGCACACAACTTGGATTAATCATCCGGTTGTTGATAATTTTTGCACATCAAGAGCGTCTTTTTTTTTCTTTTTTTTTCTGTTTTCTTTTCCTTTCTAACCTCAGACAGAATGTGATCACATTGCTGGTACATATTCATCATGTGTTATTGAATGTAATCACGATGATTCACATTTCATGAGGTGATGGTGATGTGTGGTGGGCATGCATTGTTATGATCATACTGTAAACATGACCTTGCAAAACCGGGGCATGTTGGACATGTGTAAATTATTCACGCTTAATTTTTTTTTTTTTTTTTTTTTTCTGGGGGGATGGGTTGATCAACCCACGAGGGGTTTAGAGTAACGGGATACAAGATGGTTGGCGACTTTTGTGCACTTTATGTGTGACTTTTGCAACGTTGACTTATGACATGGTCACAAAACAATGTATGTTCTTCCGTCTGTTGTTCTGTCTGTCTCTCTCTCTTCATGTTTCTCTTTCTCTGTCTCCTGTTCTCTGTCTCTGTCTCTGTCTCCTACTCTCTCTCTCTCTGTCTCTCTCTCTCTCTCTCTCTTCTCTATCTCTCTCTCTCTATTCTGTTTCTCTGTACTGTCTCGTCTCTCTCTCTCTCTCTCTATCTCTCTCTCTCTCTCTCTCTCTGTAGTTTCTGTTCTCTGTTCTGCTCTCTCTCTTCTCTCTCATCCTCTCATCTCTCTCTCTCTCTCTCTCTTCCTGTTTCTCTATGTCTCTGTCCTCTGTCTCTCTCTGTTGTCTTCTCTCTCTACTATCTTCTCTCTCTCCTCTTCTCTCTATCTCTTCTCTCGCTATGGTAACCCTTACCTACTCAGTGTATGACTTCCTATAGATGCACATTTTAGATTGTTACCGTTCTCTTTTTCCTGGTGAAATGACTTTCCTGTATAAATAAGCGGCAAAAAATGTGCACGTGCCCATGATGTACAAACAAGAAAATGTTTCCTTGTGTATGATAAATGCTTAATAAGCTTTCTTTAATAGTATTAAAATGGAACATGCAAATTTAGAGACTTTGTAAAGGTATGAGTTACTAAGGTCTCGTAGGATTTGTGTTTGAGTGCTCCTAGAAAATGAACTTCTGGTAGTTAGAACGAAGTTTTGTAAACTTATGGATGTTCGTTTCATACAATTTTATTATCATTATTATTTTTGTTTTTCTATTGACATGATCGCAAATACCTGTTATACACTCCTAAATTGGACTCTGCTTTTTATTTTTCCTTGCAAAGTTTATTTTGCGCTAGTACACGTGCGAACTTCGCTTTCGCTGTTGGCCTGTGCTTTGGAGGAGGGGGGAGGGGAGGATGGTTGAGGGGGGGGGAGGAGGGGGGGGCCCGGGGGGGTATATAGTCAGACGGAAATTTAAAAAAAACTCAGGACAGCCCCCTCTCTCAGGTGACTGTTTTCTTTCGCTGGCCGGGGTGTAAAAATGGCCCAAAACGTTTTCGTCCATCCCGCCACCTCTTTTGTCGTTTCCCCCCCCCTTTTATTTCTTATTTATTATTGCGATCATCCCTCCCTCCCTCTTCTCTATCTCTCTATTCTCTCTCTCTTACTCTCCTGATCTCTCGCTCTCTATCTCTCCCCTTTTTCCCCCTCTCTTTCTTGTTCAACACTTATGTGCGCTCTCCCCACGATGTAGATCTAGTATGGGAAGACTGGATGTAGTCATTCTACAATTTTCATACACTAAGTTTGACGTTTTTGAACATAACCAGGCACAGGTGATCACCAAAGTGATATAATACATTTTTTTGATGGGTCAAGGTCCTATCGAAAAGAAAGAAATTTGATATTAGACTAGCGAATGTTGTTATTGTGATGTTTAACAAAAATTTCTGTAAGTTCAAATTTATTATGTTTTCAAAACGTGCGACACGTATCACGGGTTCGCGGGCTGATGTGCGAGCGCGCTAGCGCGCAACACCACACGCGAATTGTCTCGCTTCCCTCTCTCCCTATCTATCTCTCTCTCTCCTCCCCCCGCCCCCCCCAACCCCCACCCCACCCCCCCCCCCCCCCCCCCCCCCCCCCCTTAACTCTCTCTCTCTCTCCCCTTTAACTTTCATGTAACTGATCGTGCCTTTTATTCACATAACTAATTGATATGGGGGGCTGGGATAGAGGGAGAGGCGGGGGTAAAAGGGGGATGAGTGTATATGACCATGCTTGATGGACTCTTCAACGAAACTTTTTTTTTTTTTTTTTTTTTTTTTGCTTCACGTTGTACACGTGCAGCACCATCTTTGACGGTCTTTGTATCCTTTTTGTGAATGTGCGATCCGGATGAGGATTAATGAACAGCGCTCAAGTCGGTTCTTTGCCGTGCCTGAGCACGTGTTTATTTTGTACGTTTTTGCGTATATTGTTTCTATTTGCCCTTGTGGCATTTCTGTTTTTAATTGGGTATGGATGGGGTATGGTAAATTGTTGCTATTTGTATGTTGTTTGTGGTTTACAGTGTGTGTGTGAAGGATGTGTTCGCTGAATGTGAGGGAAAACGGGAATGGAAGATTGTCTGGTCAAGGATCTGTTCTCTCCCAAGTCTTTTTTGGGAGGGCCTGTGCTCGCGGGCCAAAACAATGTCTCTGTTTTATTCATGAAAAACAGTTGCTGCTGAGGGTCAGACTGTAAAAACTGGTTTGTATAGTACCAGGGTTTTAGTGTTTTGTGTTCTCATAGCCAAATGGGACGAGTACTAATTCATATCGGGGTCAATTACGGCAAGCCATGATTAAGATGATTGTTCAAATGCATGAGGTTGTAAAGTAATATTCCTTTATTGCCTGCCCATAGTGAAATGAATGGATTCCCTGTTTGTTGCTTTTATTTCCTCCTGTGGCACTGAGGTCTTTCATGTAATGTTTGTGGAATTTAAGGAAAACAACCCTTGGATTCAGTTGGTAACAAGGCAAAAACATGGTTAACAATTTAATATCATTAAACTGACAAGGTCTAGGGAATTATCAGAAAGAGTATGACAATTATTTTTAAGAAAACAAGACTTCTATATATTGACACTACAGATACTTGCATTTAGAAAAGATAGAAAAAGTGTATAAGAGCGGACTGGGGGTATGACTGAATTTTTCTCCTCATAAGATTAATGCTCGAGGCGTAAGCAATTAATTTAATAATATTTCGAATTCAAAATAAATATGGTGGCAAACGGACATGAAGGGCTAAACTTTAATCATCATAATATTTACAACAATTGAAAAGGTAATACTGTTGCTAGTAAGTGTATATGGACAAACAAAGACGACCCAGCATTCTATGACGACTCACAAATACGATTAATAACGTACAAAAATGATAACGTTGTTGTGGTGGGGGATTTTAATATGGTACTAGAACAGGAAATTGATTGTTACAATTAATAAAAATATAAATATAACCCAAAAGCTAAAAAAAAGCAGTTGAGGATATGATACAAGATTTGTCATTAGCAGATATATGGAGAGAAAACTAACCGGATTGTGGAGATATATCTTGGCGTAGACCTACCCACCTTGCATACACAAAGTAGGATATAGACTTCTTCCTTCTGTCAATATTTATCTGGTATTTTGAAGAGATACAGACATTTTACCAGGCTATAGATTTATATTTCATTATTTACTCTAAAACTTCACATTCGGAAACGGAGATTAAAACACAAAACTCTTTTGGAAATTTAATTCTGCTCTACTAAAAGAATAAAAGATAGGTAGAAGAATAAATAATCTAATAAAAGAATTAAAGAGGAAATACACAGTAAAAAGATGTCGGCAGATATTATTTTAATGTGTCAAATAGCCCAAGATGAAAAACCAGTCAAAAAAGCTCAGAGCCTATATTAACAGTGGTATGATCGGGTCTTTCTTGACTTCTTACTAATGAAGTTGAGTAAAATCCATCCAGTATGCCACAATTAAAAAAAGGGATTCACAATGTAAAGAAAAACAAGCCTTATGCAAACTATCAAAGATATTAGAGTAAAGAACTTAAATCAGAGGAGGTTTGAAGACAATTGATGAGAGTAAGTAGAGAATTGGACTATTACTAAGAGAATAAGGTCATGAATGGTGTACTACTAAGATCAAAGCAAGATGGGTTGCAAGGATGGGGTAAAGGTTAGTAAATATTTTCGCGCGTAGATAAAGTTTTAACTTCATTAGAAAAATAATATTGTAAAAATAATGGATGGACAGGTAATACACGGGACAGACCAGAAAGAAATAAAAGTACAGTTAAAACACCTTTTATGCATGATATATACCACATGGACCCAATTGTAAAATGCATATACTGTTGATGATTTGGTGATAAGTTACCGAAACTACACAGAAGAAAGACTAGATCATTACAAGGTTGAAATTACAACTAGAAGAAGCAGGGATTGCATTGAAAAATATGAAGATACGGAAAAGCCGGGGTCGGATGGGTTGGAAGCGTGGTTTTTACCAAATGTTTTTAGGAAACAAATTGGCTCTATGTGTTTGAAACCCGAGCTTAAATGAAAGCTTTCAGAGAAGGCGAACTATCAAACACCCGAAAGAAGGTATAATTTGTATACCCAAAGAAGGAAAAACCAAAAGAATATGTAAAAAACTGGAGACTAATTTCACTTTTATAACTTATATACAAAATGGATCCATCTTGGCATTGTAATATGATTTAAAAAGTTCTTCATCACTCGATTAGTGATAGTAAGACAGGATTTGTCCAAATAGATATATAGGTAGTAACATTAGGTTAATTTATGACATAATACACCATCGCAACATCAAAATATCCCAGAGAGGTAATTAATTTAGACTTGGTAAAAGGGTGCGAACTCGTTAGATTCGGATTTCATGACAAAGTGCTAGAGCGCTGTTGGTTTAGGTAAAGATATATGTAAGTGTATGAGAAGCGTATTCTACAAAAAACATGAAGTCTAACTGTTATTGTAATTGGCCATAAATCATCATGGTTCTCAAATAGATGGGGTTGTAGGCAAGGAGATACATTCTCGGCCATATTCTTCGTATTGTGTGCAGAAAATATTATCCGTAATGATCAAGAAGAAAATAGTACTTGAAGCGTTTTCAAATCGGGGAGAAAGAACACAGATATCACAATTCGCCGATGACACTCAACTGATAAACACAGGGAATAAGAAATCATTCGAAAAATCTAATTTTGATAGGTTTGGGGAAAAAATCAGGATTTATCTTTAAAACAAAGAGGAAAACACAAGTAATTTGGTTGGAAGACAAAAGCATAGTGAAATAAGATATATGGACATTTAATGATGATATGGAATCCAAAATGAACCTCAAAATTTAGGGAATTTGGGTTTTTTTCTGGACTTAACACACATGGAAAAAAAGAAACTACAATGCATTGACTGATAGAAAGGTTAAGGCATATTTAAATTTTGGCTTAAGAGATCATTACCCATTTAGGAAGAATTGCTGTCTAAAATAATTAATTCTGTCAAATCTAACTTAACTATGGTTGATGCTTACCAAATACCACCTGAAACATGTGTTAAAAGATTTACAAGACTTGCTGTTACTGGTTTGTATGGAATAAAAAACATAGTCAGGATTAGTCGAAAAACAGTTATTAAAGATGTACAGGATGGTGGGTTGAATATACACGACAAATAAATGATTTCATAACTGCATTAAAACTTTACATGGATAAAAAGAATGGGACAAACAACACACAGTGGAGAGACATGTTGATTTTTTTCTTACCCAATTATTGAGATCAATGAGAATTACTCCATTATTATATGTGCATCACCACTCAAGACAATGTTTTCTGGAAAACATGTCTATTCAAGTCGTATAGCAGTTTTCTACTACAAAATAAAACCAGAAACAGGAAAATGCTAGAGAACTACTTGCAGAACCCAATTCTTTACAATGACCCATATCAAAATAGGAATAAAATGATAAAACACAAAAACTGAACAACAGAAAATGTATTTGAGAGTATCTGATTTTTTCAAAGCCAATGGAGAATTTATCTATCCCATGAGGAATACAGATCAAAGATATAACATTCAAATAGATTGTCTATCTGGCGGTGGATGCATATTATCATTAATAACTGAACAAGGGTTTGAGAATGAGATTAAAGATAACATTGAAGCAGAGTCAACAAAGCACTAAAATATATTCTGTAGATAAAGGTTCCAAAAAACTTATTTACAGTGTTTTAGGTAAGATAACTTGGGAAACCAAAATGTTGTGCAAAATGGACGGAGAGAAGAGCTAAATAGACAGATACCTTGGAAGAAATGCTTAGAATTATGCTCAAATTAAGGATTTTAAGCTTAAAATGGATGCAAATAAGAAATAGTGAATCGAATAATTGCAACGAATGTAGCCTAGAAGGAAATGGGGAGTTACGTAGAAAGTTATAATGTCAGTTTCTCCCCGTGACAGAGCGGAAAAAGACCCCACCGGCATCGAACACGTGTTGTTCTGGAGATGCACATACATGTCAATGAATTTATGGAAATCATTGCACCCAGAATTAATAAAAGGAAGTGTTTTAACAGGGCATAATCTGTCTGCTGCCATATAAACAAAATACTATTTGGCGGCAAGATGACACACTTTAACAACTCGCCCATAACACAACATTCGATCTTATAATTCTGATAGCAAACACTACATTTTCTAGCTGTAAAATAAAACAAATGTAAGATTTCATTAACAGTATTTCTAAAAATACTAAGCCAGCAAGATATACATCTTGTAATTATATACATAGCCACCCCCATGTACACCACACTGAATCTGCTAAATTTAAACAATACAACTCGGATTAATTATGACCCAGTATTGTTTGAAAATGAAATAAACACAAATCATAAGATACTGGAAACATATGCATATGATGTGTTCAATAGTCAAAAAAAAGGAGAGAGAGGGGGGTGGCCCCGTGGGGTGGGGAGGGGAGTGATGTTGTAAGTGAAGTGAGCGGGTGTATTTGTTTGCCATTATGTGGATTGTAGCTTGTAAGAAACACAGAGGATTGTGCTTATTGATTTTTCGTTTGTTTGTGTATGTGTTTGTATATCCAACAAAAGAACACGACCTTTCCTCGGCATACATTGAACTCACACTCAAATCCATTCAAAACCGAAAAAAAAGGATAACTCATTTCTAATGTGTTTCACTTATTATTTACTACAATATTGTCAAACTTGTACCAAATATGATTAATAAACATACAAATATGTGGTAATTTGCACCGGAAAATGTACAGCAAAAAGAAAGATCATGTTGATGGAAAGTGGAAAGAATGGAGAAGAGAGAAAAGAAGGAACTGTGGAATGGAAGACTGATGGAAAGAAAAAAATGTATTAAAAAAATAAATAAAAAAAAATATAAAAAAAAAGAATTATACAGATGAATCTAACAATGAAAAATGTCGTGATGCTTCTTTTTCGCACATTTCTGACAAGGGTCGGCAAACGATGCAGAATAAACATACCCTTTCTCAATTAAAAGTGGAGGATGAAGTACATTTCTTTATAAAACGCCATGCGTACAAAGTGTACCTTTTAAACAAACGCCCAGTCTCATGATCTTGATTTTGATCTTAAGCACGTGTTTGGGAAAAAGGGGGAAATGTTTCATCAGAAAAGTAGCTGTGTACATTTTCTTAGCCTTTAAAAAAGGGCACAAGACTTCATGCTAGAGTGTTTTTCAAATGGACGAAATGCACATTCCTAACTTTTAAGCCGAGAAATCTCTGAACGAAAAATACACCTTTTTCTCTCTCGTTCTGGTAATATCTGCAAACTACGTCTTCTATGCAAAAAGAATTGGGGGTTTGATTACCCCACAGTTATCGTCCGCCTCGGCACACCGGTCCCAAATGGACTGAACACAAAGGGATTTGACCGCAGTGTCTTCTTTTCAGGCTGCTTCTAAACATTTTTTTTTGTTTGTTTGTTTGTCAGTACGAGTGTCACCCTTGTCAGTGTGTGTGAAGGGTGCATGTTAACACTAGGATGTGTGTTTACAGTAGGGTCTCTTTCCCCCTCCCTGTCTTTCCCTCTCTCTCTCTTTTTCCCCTTCCCATCATATCCTTGTTAGTTTTTGCTCACCTTCTCTGTGTGTGTGTGTGTGTGTGTGTGTGTGGTGTGTGTGTGTGTGTGTGGGGCACTCTTCATTATTTTCTTTTGTTTGTTGCTATCTTTTTCTTCTGTCTGTCTGTCACTAACTCATTCTGCCGATGAAGACACTGGTCGAAACGTCCTAACTTCTTTTCCACCTGTAATTTGACAATGACTTTTTCTGCTGTTTCACCTACATATCTTCTATTTACAAATGGTAGGTGTAAAAAATTTGTCTCTGCTTATCTGCTGCTTTCAGGAAAGAAGGGATCAACCTATCAACTGATACCTCTCTCAATCTGTCCCGTCTGTCTCTCTCGCTCTCCGCTCTCTCGCTCTCGCCTCCTTCTCGCTCTCTCCCCTCTCGCTCTCGCTCTCTCGCTCTCTCTCCTCGCTCTCTCTCTCTCCCTCCCTCCCTCCCACACCAGAGACAGACAGAGATACGCAGACAGACAGACAGAAAGAAATATGGATACAGAGGTCTCACAAGTTTAAACAAGAAAGAAAATAGAGTGGTGAAATGTTAGTCTCAAGCTGACTGGAATCAGACTAGAACGGTTAATTCCCTTGCACTGCTAAATCCTGGGCAGACCCCTCCATCACTGTCCAGGCTCACCTCTCCTTCCCTCCACAAATCTGCCACGTGTTTCCCCGCTTTCAGGAAGGCCGACTGGAGGACATAGCGGTGTGAGGGGTGCACGGGGGAGAGGGGGGACTGTCGTCCCACAAAACCATCTATGTTTAGGTCTTTTGCGCCCACAGGACCGACTTTGGTAATAATTTTTTTCTCTTGATAGGAATGGATATTCACGATAACCTCTTTTCTCTCTCTCTCTCCTCTCACTCTCATGATGGAAAAGAAAATGAGGTGACCGACAGACGCGCTCTCCTTCAATTTACTGTCCTGATCAAATTTTCGCGATCTTTTTTCCTTATTGGGGGTTTCTTTTTTTCGGAAA
>CM031613.1:12192750-12202750 GCA_018398815.1 Conus ventricosus
ATTCACCCAGTGACTGGGTTCTGCTACACCCCAGTTTCACCATCATTACCCCAGACTGGGTTCTGTTCCCCCCATCATTTCACCCAACCAAGTTCACCATCATTCACCAGTGAAGGGTTCTGCTCACACCCCATGGCCCAGTTTCACCATCATTCACCCAGGTGACTGGGTTTTCTGCTGACACCCCAGCTTCACCATCATTCACCCCACGTGACTGGGCAAACGGGGCAATCGTCTTAAGGACAGTAATGAACAGGGGGCTCATCTGTCACTGTACCCACATCACCAGAACGACATGCACGTTGATAGACATCATGGACAGGGACCACATCTGTCGCTATACCCACACACACCACCAGAACGACATGCACGTTGATAGCATCATGGACAGGGACCACATCTGTCGCTATACCCACACACACCACCAGAACGACATGCACGTTGATAGCATCATGGACAGAGCACCACATCTGTCGCTATACCCACACACCACCAGAACGACAAGCACGGTGATGCATCATGGACAGAGCACCACATCTGTCGCTATACCCACACACACCACCAGAACGACATGCACGGTGATAGCATCACAGACAGGGACCAAATCTGTCGCTAACCCACACTATAGCACCAGGACGACATGCACGCTGATAGCAATCATAGCAGTCGGCAGCGGGATTGGCACTGGGACTGGACCAGTCTGTCTGTGGCACGGCCACTGACCTCAGGGGGCGCTCACCCCACAGTGGTGCGCGACAAGAAGCGTCCCAGGTGCAGAAGGGGTAGGTGGGGGGTGGGATCGGTATCTCCACTTGCTTTCTCCAGCCTTCACCTGTGCTGGAGTGCCCATCTCTGGCGCCAGTTAAACCACCCCACTTCCAGGCAAGGGAACTGTTCAGTGGGCCAGCCGCCCTCTGAGGCTACCACGTCCGCCAGCTTCTTTTTGTGAGCTGTTCAGCGACATAGGCCTTTCGCCCGCACGTAGCCCCCCACCCCACCCACCCTTCCCACCCTGGGGCTAACCACAGCATGTGGGGATTAACATGACTGTTCGATGCTGTCAGCTAGCTATTTTACTGTGGTCAGAAAGACAGGCAGCCTGTGAACAGGTGACAGATCCACAGCGAATCAAATCTACAGGAAGTCGTGAATGCCTTCGACATGGCCCATGGGACTCCACCTAGCCAACGGCGAATGCACTGATCCTGTCCACTCCACATCTCTGGAGTTGTCTCCACCTGCTGGGTGGCCTTGGTAATGCGGGGGGAACAGAGGAGGTAACTCGCCACCAACTTCAGCCAGTAGTCTACGGCTTCGTTCCGCCGGGCGGCTGGCTTTGTCCAGCAGACCTGGACAGCACGGCTCTTTGTGACTCCTGGTGAATCATGACAGGCACGGCTGTCTGGAATCCACCATCAACCCAAACCACCACTACCATCACCACCACCACAGACAGCCGGCCCTCAAGGCTGTCTGGAATCCACGGGTTGACCACCACCATCAACCCAAACCACCACTACCACCACATCACACCACCACAGACAGCCGGCCCTCAAGGCTGCGTGGACCGACCAGCGAGTGGTCAGCAGTGCCACAATGGTCAATTCAACAAACAAGTAACAGCTTGTCAAGGCCAATGGAGGGGCTCGTTAGCCAGAGGGCAAGTTGGGTGGGTTGCCACAGACATACAAGGTGGGTGTCCGCTCACTCTGACACAATAGGTACAGAGGGAAGGAAGGGGGGGAAGGAGGGAAAGGGGGCGGGTACCCTTTGTAACCTTGTCACGGACACAAGAGAGGGACCTCACACTACTGAAGCCGCTTCACTGCGTTTCAGTCAGCACTACCTTTGCCCTGCGGTCAGAGAGCACGGGCTAAACAGACCTGGTATGATCAGAGCAAGTGGCTGCTTTTACCCGCCTGTTCTACTGTTACTACCACTGCACTGGGCCCAGCGTCATCACAGATGACGCGACTGTTATTAGTCTCCGTTCAGTTTCTTTTACCGTGTTGGGAAACTGGACTTCATCCATCATCAGCTACGGCGCCACGTTCATCCATGGTCAACAACTTTGAATCGGATGTAAAATGGATCTTTCGTCATCAAAGCCAGCGTGACTTTCATTTGATGGTGTGTGTTTTTCAGGAATCTTACAGCATCAGTGATCGTACTGACTCTCAGGTCCAGGCATACAACAGAACCTGTATGATCAGACATTGTGCTACTTTCTTCTTATCTTCAGCTGCTGGCAACTGCCTGTTCAGTGGACTTTACATGGAAAGATTTGTCCCATGTTTTAACAGTTTACAGTGCGTAGGTAAAGCGCACCTTTATACCATGCAAGGCTAGTCCCACGTTGTGCCCTATGTTTCTCGTCCAGTCATAGTCAGCCGTGAGTGAGAACGACTCGTGTGGTCAACAGCAGTGGTGACTGAACTCACCCCAGCATTCAACGTGTGGTCAAACAGCAGTGGTGACTGAACTCACCCCAGCATTCAACGTGTGGTCAACAGCAGTGGTGACTGAACTCACCCAGCATTCAAAACGATCAGAAGACAGCCTGGAGGAAGTGTATTGCTTGCCGTGTGCATAGACCCACAACAGGTACGCGCTGATTACTACTCCCTACCCCCACCCCACCTCCAATCCCCCCCCCCCCCCTCCAAAAAAAAAGCACGTGCAGCCCTATGCCTTCCCCGTCGAAGACAGCCCTATGGCGTCCGGCCCTTGCTTACCCCCCCCCCCCCCCTCCACTGAGGCAGGGTGCGGCCACAATGGCCCCCAGAGCACAAAGGCACGCGTGGTGGTCACACAACCCCCCCGCTTACACCCCCCCCCCCCCCCCCCCACACACACACAACACCATCTCCCTCCTCCATCCCCACAAAGGCACGCGTGGTGGTCACACAACCCCGCTTACACCCCACACACACACACACACACACACACACACCATCTCCCTCCTCCATCCCCACGGCCACAGTTGTTCAGGAACAAGAAAGTGCGGAGGGGGGGGGGGGGGGAAGGATGGAGGGGCAGTCTCGGAATCTTAACCTCCCTCACCTTATATATGGAAATGAAGAAGCCAACTAACTGACAAAGGAAGGAGGACAGCAGCCCCAATGTAAAAGGTAGTCTCCTTGGAATAAATCTAAAATATTTCCAAGGAGACAAATAGGAAGATGACTTGAGCAGCACCCAGACTTCAGCAAGAGGGATGCATACTACCGGATGCCCCGACAGACCAAGTGAACATTGTTGGACTGAAGATAAGGCTCCCCCTGACCTCAACATCACAGGTCCACTATACTCCACACCTGTGAGTCTTTCAAATGTCAATGCAGTGCAGCCCAAGAGACAGCTGAGCATTCCAGCTAGGCCAAAGTGGAAACCTGGCCTGCAACCACCAATGAGTGCAAAAGCCTACTGACCACTGGAGGGTCTTCACCATACAGCAACCTCTGTCAGTACCTCCAGGATTCCCACCGAAGTAAACGAAGAAGAAGACCACCATTGTGATACTGAGAACTGGGCACTCCAGACTGTGTACATCACATCTCTGCAATACTCCACCCTGGTGGGTCTTTAATTTATCCATGCAGCCCCAATGACGGTGGAACAGTCCCAACAACACCAAAAGAACAATCCTGGCCTGCCAACACACCGATGAGTGCAAAACTTTATTGACCACTGGAGAGCCTTCACCATACAGAAGCCCTTGCCAGTACCTCCACCATTCTTGCCTAAGGGAACGGGAGAAGAATCTCTTCCTACACTACCATTGACTTCATATGATCATCACCTATCAGTGACTGATTGATGATAATTTTTTTTTAAAGTGTGTGTGTGTGTGTGTGTGTGAATGAGTGTATGTTGTGAGTAAATATGTGTGTTGAAAAACTCTCCACAGTTAGTCTCACTATGATCACATGATCTTAACTCACCCAGAACAATGTTTATATGTGGTCCCCCATCCCCCCACCCTTTGTGTGTGTGTGTGATTGTGTGGTGTGTGTGTGTGTGTGTGCAACACATGATACCCTGTTTTTCATTGATCACTGCTATCTTCATCAACAAACATCAGCATATTGATGCCAACACATTATTTCACCTGTTGCAATGAACATCATCCACAGCATTGTTCACTTTTTTAAACAACACCATTATATGAACCTCCCACCCCCACCTCCCACCCCATAGTGGATGATGAGATAATTATGAGCTCTCCTTATTGCTTCCCCCCCCCCCCTTCCCCCTCCCCCCCCCACTTTCCCCCCCCCCCCCCCCCCCCCCCCCCCCCCCCCCCCCCCCCCCACAAACACATTACCCTCCTCCCCCCCCCCCATTCCCCCCCTTTTTTTCTTTTTTTTTTTATTCCCCCACCTCACCCCCCCCCCCCCCACCCACCCACCCCCGATCATACCTTATCACCCATTTATCTTCCATCCCTTCCTCCCTAACATTACCCACACACCTTCTCAACTACCCACGCATAAACTACCACTACCTCTTTCATCACCCAACGAAATCATTTATTTTATTCACCTAAACCTTTTTTTTTCCCTCAGTTCCCCCCCCCCCCCCCTTTTTTTTTTCCCCTTACCATTATTATCAATCCACCATTACCACAACCATCACAAAGATATCACACCATCCCAATAAACTAGACACACAACCCTATCATATCACACACACACACACCTCCCCTACGCAACCCCCCCCCCCCCCCCCCCCCCCCCCCCCCCCCTTTCCTCTCCCATAATCCCCCATGTCATTTCCGCCTACCGGCTATTCTCCCCACCACATGGACAACAACAGATGAGTCATTTTTCGTTCTCTTCTTTTTTTTTCGTTTTTCGTTCTTTGTTTGTACTGTCCCAAATGTTAAATGTGATTTATTTTTTCGCCTGAAGAAGACCAAGTGGTTAAAATGCATCGTGTCTTGTCATGTGCTTTGTTTGTCAATGTCATGGCGGTAAGAAACAAACTCTATTTCTAAATTTTACTTCGTTCGCCGCCATCAGTCACTCCATTTTGAACTCCCTCACCTTGTCTGGGCCAGGTGGGGGAAGCGAGGGAGAGTAAAGAAGAGGGGGAGGGGGCGGAGTATTCGCGAGGCCGTTACGGGAGGACTTGATGGATGTACTCCCCCTCCCTCCCATTCCCCCCCCCCCCCCCCCCCCCCCTCTGTCCTTCACGCGTTTGCTCAGGAGCATCGGGGCCGAGAGGAGGACTGGTCAATTATACACCGTCCCTCCCTTCCCCTTCCCTCCCTTCCCCCATCTCTCCTTCCCTGTCACTGTGGTATCCGCGGCCTTCACAGACAACAGACAACAGGTTTTATGCTGATGTGATAAGTAAGGGGGACAAGGGGGTGGAGGAGAGGTAAAGGAGAAAGAGGAGGGGGAGGGAGGATGGGGCGCAAACATCTTGAGGTCACCACTTTCGGATTTATGATCTCTTCTCCCTCTGAGGCTCTCTCTCTCTCTCCTCTCTCCTCTCTCTCTCTCTCTCTCGAGACCTCTCACCCTTGGAGTGGTGGGGATGGTAGACAAGGTCGTTCCTCTCTGACAACGTGAACAAGAACGGTTCAACTGTTCACAGCACAATGGTACGTCAGTAACGTAGATCATTAACCAGGCCGAATACCACAGGCCCATCAACATCACAGTAGCTACTACATACACACTCTGCACATACTGAAGCCCACTACTAAAGCATGTACGGTTCAAGTCTGGTTGCCAACCCACAACGAATGTAAAAGTGAATGCACAGATCTAAACCACCTTAGGCCAAACTCACCGCACAACACGGCTCTGTCTTCTTCAAGCCTGGGACCAGTCTATCCCTACACCCCATCCAGCCGAACCAACCAACTTCCATCGGGAGAATCCGGAAGTGTGTGTGATGGGAGGGGAGAGAGGATGGGCTGAGAAGGGGGGAAAAACTGAAGTCCACTTTCCGCCGACACTCTGTTGCCGATCAGACAGGCCGATGTGGAGGTCACGGACGGAAAGCCGCCTGAGGGGTGACTGACGTGGAGAGGTGACTGACGTGGAGAGGTGCGTGAAGAGGTGACTGACGTGGAGAGGTGACCGAGCGCTACCGAGAGGAAAGACAGTGGTAGCCTCCCCTCCATGACATCATCAGCTGGCGCCTGATTTCATCGTGGACTGTCCTTCAAGGACTTCACTGCATTACATGGTATGGTATTGTACTGAACTACATTGTTGTTGTATGGTATGGTATTGTACTGAACTACACTGCATTGTACTGTATTGTACTGAACTACACTGCATTGTACTGTGTTGTACTGAACTACACTGCATTGTACTGTATTGTACTGAACTGCATTGTGTTGTATTGTATTGTATTGTTTTGTATTTACTGAACTACACTGCACTGTATTGTACTGAACTACACTGCATTGTACTGTATTGTACTGAACTGCATTGTATTGTATTGTACCGAACTACACTGCATTTGTATGGTATCATAATTTATTGTGCCGCACGATCTAATCAAACTTCATCATCAAAAGAGATTTCTCCAAGAGGAAGGAGGGAGGGAGGGGGGCAGTGGGGGGGAGGGGAAAGAGGAAGCGTGGGAGGGGGGGAGGTGCAGCTAATCTGGTCAATGCCCTGAAATGTCCCTCAGTCAGCAGAAGGACCGATACATGACAGGTCTGACCAAGGCGACAGCCACTCCATTGGACCACGCCGACCTCATCTCCTGCAGCCGGTAACCCCCCCCCCCCCCTCCCCCCACCCCCTTGCCATGTTCAATAAAACCCCAACACGCTTATCCTCCCCTCCTCTTCCCTGAGAGTAGCCCCCTTCCGACGCTGCCAGTAAAGATTTTTTTTTTTTTTTTTACAGCGGATGAAGAACTGGGTGACCTCTTGTGGACAAACTGCCCCGGCCAGTATACCCTGCCCAATGGCAGGGCTCCGTTCTCGTTATAAGAGTACTTTGAAACGGAGTACTGTTTGCCTTCATTCCAAATCGAAGGTACACAACTGCAAACGGCCATGCGCTCTCTCTCTCTCTCTCTCTCTCTCTCTCTCTCTCTCTCTCTCTCGTGTTTTCCGGCAGAAGCCGGTCTCTCTGTCTCTCTCCTCCTCCAATCGTGTCGATCCATCAGTCCAGCTACAGGAGGTGACTCAGCCCATTGAGGCCTCAACAACTATGATCTTTTATGGCCGTTTGGTGTGTTCTTTAGTGGCGGGAAGGGGGGGGGGGGGGGTTGGGAAAGGCAGGGGGACGTGGGGTGTGTGCTTGAGCGTGTTCTTTCTGTCCCTCCCTCTTCTTCCCTTCTCTCCTCCTCTCTTCCTCCCCTTCTCCATCTTCCAGTCCTTTCGCTCCCCCCCCCCCCCCCCTCTCTATCTCTTTCTCTCTTCCTCCCTCCCCCGTATGTGTCTTCTGTGTGAGTGTTTGTATGTATGATGTATGTGTGAGGGAGGCAGAAGGGGCTGTGCCTGCTCCCCACCCCTTTCCCTTCCTTCCCTCCCTTCTCCTTACATCTACATTAATTCAGCATACACATGTTAGGAAAGTGTTCACCAGACACAGGAATGAAACGTTACAGTCAAATCGTCAGTGTACCGTCCGTCAGTGTACCGCCACATCGTGGATAACACACGGTTCTTATGATCCAAACATTCCCAGCTCTCAGTTCCTCCCCTATCTGACCAACTGCTTTTGGGCTTTTGTTCTTTAGCAGTTGTTCTCCTTCTTGGTTGGTCCCCCCCCCCCCCACCCTCCCCCTTTCATCTGTGCACCAGTCACAAATCTCTTCAATTCCACTGTTCTGAGTTCTCATTCCCCCCCCCCCCCTTCCCCAAGGAATTTGCCCTCCCTCCCTCCCTATTCATCCCGTGGCGGTGTCCCCTATCTGTAGATCAGCACCACCGCCCATCGTTCGGTCGGTGGGAGGGGGTAGGGAGGGTTGGGGGGGGGGGGGGGAAGACCAGCGGATATTTCCATTTGTTGGTACAACGTGTGATGGCCAGGAGTAGGGTGGAAAAAAAAGAGGGGGGGGAGGGGGGAGAGAGGGGAGGAACGGGAGGAGACGACCTCTGTCACATCCTCCCTCCACTTCATCATCTTTCCTTGAGCGCCTCAGAACAAAGACTGCAGAGTCCGTGTCCTCCCTCCGCCCCCTCTCTCTCTCTCTCTCTCTGTATGTGTGTATGCGCGGTGTGTGTACGCGCATGCGCGCGGGTGTGTATGAAAGACAGAAAAAGACAGAGGGAGGAGGGGAACAGAGAGTGTGTGTGTCCACGCAAGCATTACTGGCCCTCAGAGGGAGGAGGGGAACAGAGAGAGTGTGTGTGTCCAAGCAAGCATTACTGGCCCTCAGAGGGAGGAGGGGAACAGAGAGAGTGTGTCCACGCAAGCATTACTGGCCCTCAGAGGGAGGAGGGGAACAGAGAGTGTGTGTGTCCACGCAAGCATTACTGGCCCTCAGAGGGAGGAGGGGAACAGAGAGAGTGTGTGTGTCCACGCAAGCATTACTGGCCCTCAGAGGGAGGAGGGGAACAGAGAGAGTGTGTGTGTCCACGCAAGCATTACTGGCCCTCAGAGGGAGGAGGGGAACAGAGAGTGTGTGTGTCCACGCAAGCATTACTGGCCCTCAGAGGGAGGAGGGGAACAGAGAGTGTGTGTGTCCACGCAAGCATTACTGGCCCTCAGAGGGAGGAGGGGAACAGAGAGTGTGTGTGTCCACGCAAGCATTACTGGCCCTCAGAGGGAGGAGGGGAACAGAGAGAGTGTGTGTGTCCACGCAAGCATTACTGGCCCTCAGAGGGAGGAGGGGAACAGAGAGTGTGTGTGTCCACGCAAGCATTACTGGCCCTCAGAGGGAGGAGGGGAACAGAGAGTGTGTGTGTCCACGCAAGCATTACTGGCCCTCAGAGGGAGGAGGGGAACAGAGAGTGTGTGTGTCCACGCAAGCATTACTGGCCCTCAGAGGGAGGAGGGGAACAGAGAGTGTGTGTGTCTACGCAAGCATTACTGGCCCTCAGAGGGAGGAGGGGAACAGAGAGTGTGTGTGTCCACGCAAGCATTACTGGCCCTCAGAGGGAGGAGGGGAACAGAGAGAGTGTGTGTGTCCACGCAAGCATTACTGGCCCTCAGAGGGAGGAGGGGAACAGAGAGTGTGTGTGTCCACGCAAGCATTACTGGCCCTCAGAGGGAGGAGGGGAACAGAGAGTGTGTGTGTCCACGCAAGCATTACTGGCCCTCAGAGGGAGGAGGGGAACAGAGAGAGTGTGTGTCCACGCAAGCATTACTGGCCCTCAGAGGGAGGAGGGGAACAGAGTGTGTGTGTGTCCACGCAAGCATTACTGGCCCTCAGAGGGAGGAGGGGAACAGAGTGTGTGTGTGTCCACGCAAGCATTACTGGCCCTCAGAGGGAGGAGGGGAACAGAGAGAGTGTGTGTGTCCACGCAAGCATTACTGGCCCTCAGAGGGAGGAGGGGAACAGAGAGTGTGTGTGTCCACGCAAGCATTACTGGCCCTCAGAGGGAGGAGGGGAACAGAGAGTGTGTGTGTCCACGCAAGCATTACTGGCCCTCGCGCGTTTGTTTGAGTGCGTGTCTGAATATGTGTGCGTGCGTGTGTGTGTGTGTGTGTGTCTGTCTGTCTGTGTTTGTCTGAATATGTGTGCGTGCGTGCGTGTGTGTGTCTGTCTGTCTGTCTGTGTTTGTGTCTTGCTTTCTCTTTTTTTCCCCTTTTATTGATAAAAGAAGCGAACACCAACAAAGAGCAATTATATTTCTAAAATAAAGCCAAAATATGACAGAATTGTGAAATGAAGAGGAGAAGGAAGGCGAGAGGCTGCGAGCGAGCGAGAGACAGAGACAGACAGAGAGAGAGAGAGAGAGAGAGAGAGAGAGGGAGAGAGAGAGAGAGAGAGAGGGAGAGAGAGAGAGAGAGAGAGAATAAACATAAGAATGAAAACGGGAAGGAAATAAAGGAGTAAACAAACAACCCCAAAT
>CM031613.1:12207750-12212750 GCA_018398815.1 Conus ventricosus
TGTACCCTGGCGTCTGGCAGTGAGAACAGCAGTGGACAGCCTGTTCTGGCAGTGAGAACAGCAGTGGACAGCCTGTTCTAGCAGTGAGAACAGCAGTGGACAGCCTGTTCTAGCAGTGAGAACAGCAGTGGACAGCCTCTTCTAGCAGTGAGAACAGCAGTGGACAGCCTCTTCTAGCAGTGAGAACAGCAGTGAGAACAGCAGTGAGAACAGCAGTGGACAGCCTCTTCTAGCAGTGAGAACAGCAGTGAGAACAGCAGTGGACTGCCTCTTCCAGCAGTGAGGACAGCAGTGGACAGCCTCTTCTAGCAGTGAGAACAGCAGTGGACAGCCTCTTCTAGCAATGAGGACAGCAGTGGACAGCCTCTTCTAGCAGTGAGAACAGCAGTGAACAGCCCTCTTCTAGCAGTGAGAACAGCAGTGAACAGCCCTCTTCTAGCAGTGAGAACAGTAGTGGACAGCCTCTTCTAGCAGTGAGGGCAGCAGTGGACAGCCTCTTCTAGCAGTGAGAACAGCAGTGGACATCCTCTTCTAGCAGTGAGAACAGCAGTGGACAGCCTCTTCTAGCAGTGAGAACAGCAGTGGACAGCCTCTTCTAGCAGTGAGAACAGCAGTGGACAGCCTCTTCTAGCAGTGAGAACAGCAGTGAGAACAGCAGTGAACAGCCTCTTCTAGCAGTGAGAACAACAGTGGACAGCCTCTTCTAGCAGCGAGGACAGCAGTGGACAGCCTCTTCTAGCAGCGAGGACAGCAGTGGACAGCCTCTTCTAGCAGTGAGAGCAGCAGTGGACAGCCTCTTCTAGCAGTGAGAACAGCAGTGGACAGCCTTTTCTAGCAGTGAGAACAGCAGTGAGAACAGCAGTGGACAGCCTTTTCTAGCAGTGAGAACAGCTGTAGTGAGAACAGCAGTGGACAGCCTCTTCTAGCAGTGAGAACAGCAGTGAGAGCAGCAGTGGACAGCCTCTTCTAGCAGTGAGGACAGCAGTGGACAGCCTCTTCTAGCAGTGAGGACAGCAGTGGACACAGGTCAGTCATAGTGTGCTGGACAACACCGGCCTCTTCTCGCCAAGATAGCGGTCATCAGGTTGATGTTAGCAAATTCCCCGACACATCATCGATCAAGGACAAAGAAATAACGGATGGAGGGGGGGGGGATGGGTACCGGCAAGGGCAATGACGAGGGAAGAGGGCGGGGGGGGGGGGGGGGCGACGCATAGGAGGGAGAGAAAAGGGGTGGGGTGGGGATGTCAGGCTGGCAGTACGTGACCAGTCAGTTACCTCCCCTCCCTGGTCGAAAGACCTCTCTCTCTCTCTCTCTCTCTCTCCTCTCCCCCCCCCCCCCCCCCCCCCCACCCCTCAGTCAGTCGCTTATCGTGTCACCACGGTTTCTGGAGGAGGTTTGGATGGCTTTGCTGAGAGCCAACAGATGACGACGATTTCTGCCTGCCATTGCGGGATGGGAGGTGGAGGGTGGGAGGAAGGGAAGCGTGTTTGGGGACGTTTTCTGGGGGGAGGTGGGGGGGAGGAGGAGAGTTGTGGTAAGGAAGACGGGAGTGGGGGTGGAAGAGGAGTGGGAGACAGTTAGTGAATGCCCGCTCTTGTCCGCATGCGTGTGTGGATATGTTGGGAAGGGGTGCGCATGGCAAGCACGCACTCAGCCACAGACCAGTAACGAGGAGCGCACGGTAAGCGCGCGCATGCATGCGTACACACACACACACACATACACCGAGCGCGCCCATACAGAGAGAGAGACAGACAGACAGACAGACAGAGACAGACAGAGACAGAGAGAGACAGACAGACAGACCGACTGACTCAGCACCCAGACGGACCTCCCGTGCAGCTGTCCAGTGAGGCCAGTGGACAATGGCCAGTAGCTGGGACAGATAAATGGCTATCTCTCATGGACAGATAATGTGTTGTCTCTCATGGACAGATAATGTGCTGTCTCTCATTCACAGTCCCAAATGTGTGTCAAACAAGCCACACCGACCACGAACCGGAAATTAATCCCGTTACGTCACGTGGTCATTCATTGTCTGCGTGATAAGTGGTCGGTCCGTCATTTGGGGCAGACCACACCACAGTCAAGTGGTCGGTCCGTCATTTGGGGCAGACCACACCACAGTCAAGTGGTCGGTCCGTCATTTGGGGCAGACCACACCACAGTCAAGTGGTCGGTCCGTCATTTGGGGCAGACCACACCACAGTCATATTATCCACTTAGTCACGTGGTCATTAGCCACGTCGGTGACGTCAGTTGGGATGGCCACCTCGACAGAATAGATCGCGTTGATGGCAGCAAGGGACGGGTGGATCGGGGAGACACTGGACGGGAGAGGGGGGGGGGGGAGGGCAGGAGAGAGAGACTAGGAAGGAAAAAAAGGGAAAGAGAGAGAGAGAGAGAGAGAGAGAGAGAGAGAGAGAGAGAGTATACAAAAAAGGAAGGGGGAAGAGAGAGAGACAGAGAGAAAGAAAGAGAGAGACAGAGAGAGAGAAAGAGTCTACAAAAAAAGGAACCACTGACATGAACAGGCCAAGACACGGATTAACCAGATGCTAACATGATCTCTGAAATGCAGTGAAACGCTAAGATTTACTAAACACACGACAACGACACACCAAAGCAGGCATCTTTTTCTCTCTCTCTCTCTCTCTCTCTCTCTCTCTCTCTCTCTCTCTCGACACACACACACACTCATTCATTCACTCCTCTCATCGCAGCGCCGGGCGGGGCGGGGGGGGGGGGGGGGGGGGGGACATCTAAAGGACATCCCCCAAATGCCAGAAGCCGGAGGCGGGGTCTGAAAGGCCGTGAGAATGGAGCAGTATGTCATACAGCAGCCTGTCACAACTCCCACCCACACTGCCACAGTGTGTCATACAGCAGCCTGTCACAACTCCCCACCACACTGCCACAGTGTGTCATACAGCCTGTCACAACTCCCCACCACACTGCCACAGTGTGTCATACAGCCTGTCACACCTCCCCACCACACTGCCACAGTGTGTCATACAGCAGCCTGTCACAACTCCCCCATCACACTGCCACAGTGTGTCATACAGCAGCCTGTCACAACTCCCCCACCACACTGCCACAGTGTGTCATACAGCCTGTCACAACTCCCCACCACACTGCCACAGTGTGTCATACAGCAGCCTGTCACAACTCCCCACCACACTGCCACAGTGTGTCATACAGCAGCCTGTCACAACTCCCCACCACACTGCCACAGTGTGTCATACAGCAGCCTGTCACAACTCCCCCACCACACTGCCACGGTGTGTCATACAGCCTGTCACAACTCCCCCACCACACTGCCACAGTGTGTCATACAGCAGCCTGTCACAACTCCCCACCACACTGCCACAGTGTGTCATACAGCAGCCTGTCACACTCTCCACCACACTGCCACAGTGTGTCATACAGCCTGTCACAACTCCCCACCACACTGCCACAGTGTGTCATACAGCAGCCTGTCACAACTCCCCCACCACACTGCCACAGTGTGTCATACAGCCTGTCACACTCCCCCACCACACTGCCACAGTGTGTCATACAGCAGCCTGTCACAACTCCCCACCACACTGCCACAGTGTGTCATACAGCAGCCTGTCACAACTCCCCCACCACACTGCCACAGTGTGTCATACAGCCTGTCACACTCCCCCACCACACTGCCACAGTGTGCCATACAGCAGCCTGTCACAACTCCCCACCACACTGCCACAGTGTGTCATACAGCAGCTTATCACAACTCCCCCACCACACTGCCACAGTGTGTCATACAGCCTGTCACAACTCCCCCACCACACTGCCACAGTGTGTCATACAGCAGCCTGTCACAACTCCCCCACCACACTGCCACAGTGTGTCATACAGCCTGTCACAACTCCCCACCACACTGCCACAGTGTGTCATACAGCAGCCTGTCACAACTCCCCCACCACACTGCCACAGTGTGTCATAGAGCCTGTCACACTCCCCACCACACTGCCACAGTGTGTCATACAGCAGCCTGTCACAACTCCCCACCACACTGCCACAGTGTGTCATACAGCAGCCTGTCACAACTCCCCACCACACTGCCACAGTGTGTCATACAGCCTGTCACAACTCCCCACCACACTGCCACAGTGTGTCATACAGCCTGTCACAACTCCCCCACCACACTGCCACAGTGTGTCATACAGCCTGTCACAACTCCCCACCACACTGCCACAGTGTGTCATACAGCAGCCTGTCACAACTCCCCCACCACACTGCCACAGTGTGTCATACAGCAGCCTGTCACAACTCCCCCACCACACTGCCACAGTGTGTCATACAGCCTGTCACACTCCCCCACCACACTGCCACAGTGTGTCATACAGCCTGTCACAACTCCCCCACCACACTGCCACAGTGTGTCATACAGCCTGTCACAACTCCTTACCATTGTTTTCTTCGTTCCACTCCAACAAAAATGACATGTGCATACAACCAGGTGCTCATGAGTTTAAGATGCTTAGAACTCTGATTCCACCAGCGCTAGCTGGGTGGATCAGTCAGTCCATGCCAAAACAGCCATTCCAGTCAAGGCCGTAGCCAAGGTCAGAAAGGAAAAGATCCAGTCAAGGCCGTAGCCAAGGTCAGAAAGGAAAAGATCCAGTCAAGGCCGTAGCCAAGGTCAGAAAGGAAAAGATCCAGTCAAGACCGTAGCCAAGGTCAGAAAGGAAAAGATCCAGTCAAGGCCGTAGCCAAGGTCAGAAAGGAAAAGATCCAGTCAAGGCCGTAGCCAAGGTCAGAAAGGAAAAGATCCAGTCAAGGCCGTAGCCAAGGTCAGAAAGGAAAAGATCAACTGAGTGTTGTATCATAAGACAGGTGCTCACACAAATATCTCCCAAGTTCATGAATATATGCGGCGGTTCGGGTGAACAAAACTCATCCCCTTTGGATTTTATCCCCGGACAACATATAATCCTGCGCGAAATCCAATGTGCTCACTCGGCTAAAG
>CM031613.1:12217750-12252750 GCA_018398815.1 Conus ventricosus
GCTTGTTTCTTCCTTTGGTTTTTTTTCCCGCTCTTCCTTCCATCCTCCAATCTCCCGTGTATTTTCTTTTTTCTTTTTTTCTTCTTAAGGTAATTCATATGGTTAGAAGTTCCATCAATGCAGCATGAATACTCACACAGATACACATGTACGCACACGCATGCGCACGCACTAATGCGCACGCGCACGCACGCTCGCGCGCGCACACACACACACACACACGCACGCACGCATGCTCGCACATACACACACACACACACACACACACACACACACACACACACACACCACACACACACTCACTCACTCACTCACTCACTCACTCACTCACTCACTCACTCTCTCACTCTCTCTCTCCTCTCTCTCTCCTCTCTCTCCTCTCTCTCTCCATGAATGAAGAATGGTATTTTGGAGATGAAAAGTTAAAAATTGTGAGCATGTACAAATATCTAGGAATATATCTAACAACAAAGCTATCTTTTCGGCCTACATTACGAGATCTCGCAGATCGCGCTAAAAAGGGTATTTGTGTTATTATGAAACTTCTATGGTCCATTGGAGAACATTCTCCAAACATATTCTTGAAAATGTTTGATTGCCAGATTCAGCCAATTTTGACGTACGGCTCAGAAATTTGGGGACTGTCACAGGACCAAGAATGCATTGAAAGAGTGCATCTGTCTGCTTTGAAAAGGTTTATGGTGTTCATCCAAAGTCTCCAAGACATTTAGTTTATGGAGAGATTGGAAGGTTTCCCATTTTTGTCAACACATATTCTAGGTGTGTTAAATTTTGGCTGCGGGTGGTATATATGAATGATGATAGGTATCCAAAAAGGCGTATAAAATGCTTTTGTCCTTGCAGAGGCAAAACTATACCACTTGGGCCTGCAGAATTCGTAATGTTTTATATGAATTTGGTTTTGGTGTCGTTTGGGAGGCACAGTGTGTTGGAAGCATTAATTTGTTTATGAGAGAATTTCAAACAGAGATTGATAGATTGTTATAATCAGAATTGGCATGCTTCCTTGCAGTCTCACGAATTTTACAGTGTTTATTCGCAATTCAAGAGCACATTGATTCTCAGCCCTTATATGTATCTTGTTAAGAATGTACAAATTCGAAGAACATTTGCAAGATTTCGGATTGGAATGTCTCCTCTGAAGTCACATTTCTTACAGTATATAGAGAACAGTGTTAATGATAAATTATGTCCATTCTGCAGAAACACACCAGAAACTGAATTGCATTTTGTTCTGGTATGTCCTCTGTACGATGAAATTAAGAAACGAATTTATTCAGCCCAAATATTTCCATAAGCCATGTATGTTTAAATTCTACCTACTTATGTCAAGTGAAAACGAAGGTGTTGTTTTACGGTTATCTAATTTTGTTTACAAAGCGTTAAACTTAAGGATGCAGTTTATTCAGTTTAAATGATTCTTGTTGTGCTATTGCTCCCATGTTATGGGCCAGAGGCCTGACATTAAAACATTTTTGACTTTGACTTTGACTTTGACTCTCTCTCTCTCTCTCTCTTACAATACAAAAAGTCGCACAAGTGCAAACGGAAAAAAAAAAGACTATCGTTTTACCCTTCCAAAACATAATTATGTACAGAAATAGGTGGAGGGAAGGGAGGGGTGTCGGGAGTAGAGGCATGGGGTTGGGAAGTGAAGGGGCGGGGGGGGGGGGGGTCACATAGGAGGAGAAACGAGTGGCTTCACAGTAACGAACAATGCACAGGAGAAGAGGTGGAGAAGAAATGTCTCTTTTTCAGACACAGGCTAATTGTATGTATGTTGTGTTGTGTGTGTTGTGTGTTGTGTGTGTGTGTGTGTGTGTGATAACGCGCTTGCACTCTGTGTGTGTGTGTGTGTGTGTGTGTGTGTGTTGTGTGTGTGTGTGTTGTGTGTGGGAGAGAGAGAGAGAGAGAGAGAGATGAGAGAGAGAGAGAGAGAGAGACACACAGACAGACAGACACAGACACAGAGAGACAAACGTGCGTACATTCACCGTGCCGAAAATCACCACAACCGTCTACGTACTCACGCACGCATGTACGCGCGCGCGCACACACACACACACACACACACACACACACACACACACACACACACACACACACACGCATGCACACACGCACGCACGCACGCACGCAAGCACGCACGTACACACACACGCACGCGCGCACACGCACGCACGCATGCGCGCACACACATCACTCACTCCACACACACACACATGCACGCGCGCGCACGGCCACTTGTGTACTTTGGCAAAGTGCTCTGCAAGTCCAATCAACTCAGCAGGACCCCTCTCCAACAGTCCAACAAGGAGAGAGGAGAGATCATAGTCCACTGTCTGCGCAGGGCCTCTTTCCTCAGGGCTGACAACATGCACAGCAAAAGATCACATCTGGAAAACGTAACAAACAAGAAAAGAAAGTTGACCAACCAACGACAAACAACAGACCTGTTTCTCCGAAGAGGGGGGGGGGGGGGGGAAGGATCGGGAAAGACAACGCTTGTCTTTCCCACTGCAAACAGAATTACCTTTCTCAGTTTATGGGTCAAACAAACAGATCCAGCGAGTTCAAGATCTGACTTGGAGCGCACGCTAGTACAACGTCATGATATCGACTGTGTCCGCAATGAAGGCGAACCGTTTGACGCCCATGTTGTGGCATTGTTCTCTGTGACTGAACGATCGCACTGACTGATGGGGCAAAGTCGCTTTGGACGTGCCCACTAGCGGCATCTGTCCCATGAAAACGGTGGGATCACTCTCGCTGAACGCGATCTCTAACACAGCTTACCTCCCTTGCTGGTTTCCGAACATTCAACATGCAAGCTTGGAGGGGATGTTATGCGGCGTCCGCCGAGGAAAATTTATACATGTGGATTCAGACTGTGCTGTGCAAAAAAAAACGTCGGGCATTTCGCTGAGTTTGTCGCTCCCACGTCCAATGGAAAATGGATTTTTAAAAAATAATAATAATAATGAACATGAGGATGTAACAAATAATAATGTAACGAATTATTCATGAAAACCCCATGTGGGCAGACAGAAAATGCAGAAGAGACAGCTTGCGTCCATCCTAGACTGCGAGTACAATCTTTACTGAAAAATAAGAAGAAAAAAAACCCGCTGCATGTTATAAATCGTAACTAAGAAACAGTGCAAACGAATTTCCGAAACCAATAAACGAAAATGGTCCATCAAAGCAGAAAAGAACAGAAGTCGACGATTAAAAAAAAAAAGACAAGAGTTTTACTCCCTCCTTTTATTTTTTCCTCCTCAGCAGAAAAGGGACGCTAAAAAGGGGACGTTACTGCCACACAACTTTCATCAGAAAGCACCGACACGACCTCCATCACCCCCCACAAACAGAGACGGGTTTTTTTTTTTAAATGGAAAAGTTTTAAAGGAAAAGAGTTTAAAGGGGGAAAAAAGTGTGGGAAAAAAGGTTCACACTTTGGCACGGACATGGCCGAGGGGAGGAGGAGAGTGGAGACGGAAGGGAGAGGGAGGGGGGGGGGGGTGTGACGGGGGAGGACCAGAGAACATGGATAAGATTTCTCCGTGCCCAGGGCGGGGATTTTAATTGGATGCCTGGCGGCTCGCGCTGACAACACGTGCCGAGTAGGCTGAAAGCCCACGGAAAGGGATGAAGGAGAGGAGGAGAGGAGGAAGAGAACAGTTTGTCCTCCGCTCCTGAACACCCCCCCCCCCCCCCCTCCAACCATCCCTCGCACATTTTTACATTCTCGTCTACCACAAACTCACGCCCCCCCCCCCCCCCCCCCCCCCCCGCACCTCACCACCCCGCCCCACTTGCACACATACACGTCCATCTGGTCGCTTCCAGGGTCGTCTTCTTCTTCTTCATCGTATTTGCTGTCTTCAACACGTTCACCCCGGCCTGTCCACAGCATGGGGAAGCCGTTCCCCACAGCCGTAAATGATCCGCTGTGTCTTGCTTCCCCTCCTTGATCCTTTATCCCCCAACCCCAACCCCCATCCACACGCACACACTCTGCCCTCTCTCCCAACACTGAACCGGCGCTGGGTCTCCTGTGTTGAGTGATTTGGTCGCATCGGATATTACATAGCTCTTGTGGTCCTCAAGTGAAACCAACTCTCTTGCTGGCCTAGCCGGCGAATACGTACGGTCACATCGAGGCTAGTTGTCGCCCTCAACTAATCCCCCACCCCCACCCATCTCCCCCTCTCTGCCCCGTCCCCACATACCATCCAACTCCACATCCCATCCCCACCCCTCTCCCCCCTCTCTGCCCCGTCCCCACATACCATCCAACTCCACATCCACCCCCACCCCTCTCCCCCTCTCTGCCCGTCCCCACATACCATCCAACTCACATCCACCCCCACCCCTCTCCCCCTCTCTGCCCCGTCCCCACATACCATCCAACTCCACATTCCACCACCGGCCTCCATCCATGCCGTCCATTTCCTCTAACCCTTCACCCGTCCCCACCCTTCCCCATCAGCCTTTCCCATCTCCATCCACACGTCACTGACACCCCCCAACTACCACCGTCCCCACCCTTCCCCCTCACCCTTTCCCATCTCCATCCACACGTCACTGACACCCCCAACTACCACCGTCCCCACCCTTCCCCCTCACCCTTTCCCATCTCCATCCACACGTCACTGACACCCCCCAACTACCACCGTCCCCACCCTTCCCCCTCACCCTTTCCCATCTCCATCCACACTCACTGACACCCCCCAACTACCACCGTCCCCACCCTTCCCCCTCACCCTTTCCCATCTCCATCCACACGTCACTGACACCCCCCAACTACCACCGTCCCCACCCTTCCCCCTCACCCTTTCCATCTCCATCCACACGTCACTGACACCCCCCAACTACCAAGTACTGCGAGGACGAAAGAGAAGCCCTCTGAAGAACGCATTCCTTGCAGACCTCAATCCCTCTTCTCTCCACACAGCCTACATATGACCACATGACCCCGTTACAGCCAACACATGACCACATGACCCCGTTACAGCCAACACATGACCACATGACCCCGTGAGGCAGGCAGTCGTCACAGGCGTGTGTTTCCTCCCGGTGTTGGAGCGTCCTCAATGTGCCTGGTTACAGGGAATGTGCAATGCATCCCGCCATCAGCCGTGTCCTCGCTATCCTGCAGGATGCAGTGGAGGGTGGACATTTATCTCTCCATGACTCCCTATTCAAGACCATTCTACTGGGTACAGTGGAGGGTGGACATGTATCTCTCCATGACTCCCTGTCCAAGACCATTCTACAGGATGCAGTGGAGGGTGGACATGTATCTCTCCATGACTCCCTGTCCAAGACCATTCTACAGGATGCAGTGGAGGGTGGACATGTATCTCTCCATGACTCCCTGTCCAAGACCATTCTACAGGATGCAGTGGAGGGTGGACATGTATCTCTCCATGACTCCCTGTCCAAGACCATTCTACAGGATGCAGTGGAGGGTGGACATGTATCTCTCCATGACTCCCTGTCCAAGACCATTCTACAGGATGCAGTGGAGGGTGGACATGTATCTCTCCATGACTCCCTGTCCGAGACCATTCTACAGGGTACAGTGGAGGGTGGACATGTATCTCCCCATGACTCCCTGTCCGAGACCATTCTACTGGGTACAGTGGAGGGTGGACATGTATCTCCCCATGACTCCCTGTCCGAGACCATTCTACAGGGTACAGTGGAGGGTGGACATGTATCTCTCCATGACTCCCTGTCCGAGACCATTCTACGGGGTACAGTGGAGGGTGGACATGTATCTCTCCATGACTCCCTGTCCGAGACCATTCTACAGGGTACAGTGGAGGGTGGACATGTATCTCTCCATGACTCCCTTTGCGAGACCATTCTACAGGTACAGTGGAGGGTGGACATGTATCTCTCCATGACTCTCTGTCCAAGACCATTCTACAGTGGAGGGTGGACATGTATCTCCCCATGACTCCCTGTCCAAGACCATTCTACAGGGTACAGTGGAGGGTGGACATGTATCTCCCCATGACTCCCTGTCCAAGACCATTCTACAGGGTACAGTGGAGGTGGACATGTATCTCCCCATGACTCCCTGTCCGAGACCATTCTACAGGGTACAGTGGAGGGTGCACATGTATCTCCCCATGACTCCCTGTCCGAGACCATTCTACACGGTACAGTGGAAGGTGGACATGTATCTCTCCATGACTCCCTCTCTTCACCCCTCTCACCACCACCACCACTCAGCCATCTCCTACCCCTCCTCAGTCGGCTACTAAAAAGCCACCCTTCTCATCCCCCTTCCCTTTACAGACCTGGGACCCCCCCCCCCCCCCCCCCCCCCTCGCGGTCTCTGCCCACCCACTCCATCAACTGTCTCCGCTGAGCCACCCACTCTAAAACCCCCACCCCCTCCCTTCCCTCCACCCGTCTAATTTCCTAGCGCCTCCTCCTCCCACAATCCCTTCCCCTCCCTCCTCCTCCCAATGTTCCCGGGGCAGGGAGGCTCATCTATGGGAGTAACTGGTGGAAAATTGATAGACGCGGGGTCTGGGCGGAGAAAAGGTAATCAAAAATATTCGCGCGTCGCGTGCCTCGTGTAAACCTGAGGGAGGGGGAGGGGAAGGGGGGGCGGGAAGATAATAATTAAGTTTGGGTTTTTGTTTTTGCTTTTTAATTTGGCAGTGGCGGGGGTTGGTGTGGGGACTCTTTCAGGAAGGGAATGGGGTTACGGGTCCTGGTTGCTGGTGATCGACAGCAATATCTCTCCTAAGTATCAGGGCTCATGCCTGGTAGTCCATGGCTTGATCTGCAAAGGGCAGGTCACGTCTCGTTGTGACTGTATGTCTGGTAATCAATGGCTTGATCTGCAAAGGGCAGGTCACGTCTCGTTGTGACTGTTGATGGCGCACAGCTCCTTTGGCTCATTCTCTTTTGTTTGTTGGTTGGGTTTGTTCGCATCCATGTCGCTTGACTGTCTGATGCGAATCACTGTGGTGATTCCAAGTCTCGGTTTTCAAAATGTGGACCTGGAAGTTACAGTCGTAGAGACGGAAAGGATGAGAGAATCAATCAATCAATCAATCAATCAATCTCTCTCTCTCTCTCTCTCTCTCTCTCTCTCTCTCTCTCTCTCTCTCTCTCTCTCTCTCTCTCAAGCGCGCGCACGCACGCACGCGCGCGCGCACACACACACACACACACACACACACACACTAATTCTCTGTATTTCATTTTCTCACCAAAAGACAAACAGCTCCATCAAAATCATTTCCAAGCACGCTCAAGCACTCTGATGTATTTCATGAGCACCAAAGTATAAACTTCCAGGACTTCTTTTAGCCCTTGAAAGGGGTCCTCAAAATTCAAGGACTGTGGAAGCCTTTCAAGGACTTTATGAACCTGGTTTCCGTTTTGCTCAGCTCAGACAAGGCTCTGTCTGTGTTGTCACCATGTAGGAGAAAAAAGAAGAAGTGGCCTGTCCTGATGTAAAGCAACAACCAGCACACCTGTACTTGAATTGGAAGCAGGACTGCTCAGTGTTCAATTCTTGTTCCTGGAGGTTTCTTTTTCTTCTAAATCGTTCTAGACCAGCCCATCACACGGAGTCTCTTCAGACCCGCCTTACTCTTTGGGAAAAGAAAGCGAATCCTAAAACCCCCGTCCGTCTGTTTGGGGAATATGCAGACAGGGGAGGAGGGGGGGGGAAAACAAGGGGGACTGGGGAAGGGGGGGGTGGGGGTGAGGAAACAAAAGTAAAAGAGGGTAGGTAAGGAGGGAGAGAGTCAACACTTTCCCAAGGACTCCAAAAACACACACACTCCGCAGGGCATGCATGCACGCCCGAAAACGAAACGCACCCCAACGCACGAAACGCACGCACGCACCCACCCCCCACCAACACACCCACACAGGGACACACACACACACTCACACACAACACACACACAAAACCCACACCCCCCAACACACACACACACACCACACACACCCACCCACACACAAAAAACACACACACCAAAACCACTGGCACCCCACTGGGGGTTAAATTTGCCGACACAACACACGAAAAAACCGCGTCGTGCCTTTTTTCCACGAGCCCTTTCCCCTCCATCCCCCCAAACCCCACCTTCCCCCCCCCCCCCCCCCCCCCACCTCTTTTTCCCATCCCCGGGAAACCCCCTCTCCCTTTTCCCCACCCCCCCCCCCCCCCTCCACTCCCCTCCCCTTTCTTCACCCCATTTTTCAGCTGGGTGTTCCCCCTTCCAAACCCGGCTCCCATCTCCGTTTCCCGGGGAAATTTAAAAACTCCTTTTCCACCCCCACCCCCCTTTCCACGCCCCCACCCCTCACCCTTTTTCCCCAATTTCTTTTTCCCTCCTCTGGGCGCCCTAAGACCTACCCCTTTTTAACCCCCCACTACACCCCCCCGCAACCCTTCCCCCCAAGGAATCCCTACTCAGGGGCAAAAGAAAAGGGGTTTAATCGGTTTCTCTTTATCTTCCCCTACCCCTTAAGAATACGCTCCAAAAAAATGGAAAGACCATTTAAAACTCCGCTCGAAATTTTAAAAGCCCAAAACGACATTTAAACACTAAAGGGAATCGGGAGCTTAAATACCTTCGTGAACTAAGTTTTTTCACCACAGAAAGCGACCCAAATCTTTTCAGTGACATCTTCAGGTCTGACCGATCCCACCAACCCCATTCCAACACTCAGCATTTGCAGCACCCGACACCAACTGACTTTCTGTGGGCGGGAAATGGCCTGAAAAACACTCCAGACACCGCTGTCTCAGGGGATACGAAGAAAAACAGGCAGGGGGTTTTGGGGGTTTGACCAGTATCTTCCAGCCTCTGTGAACCGCCGGGCCCCCTCTTGCTGAAGCCCAGGGAAAGGCAGCGGTGGAGGTCAGCGGTAGAATCTTTGGCTGGATTTCGGGGCCGGGCGCGCCAGCGGGTGCTCGACAGGACGCCTCCGCTAAAGATGCCTGGGCAGTCCGTGGGGATGACTTTGTGTGTGTGGGGTGTGTGTGTGTGTGTTGTTTGTTGGGGGTTTTGGGGTGTGTGTGTGCCCTGTGTGTTGTGTTTCCCTGTGTGTGTGTGTGCCCCTCGTGCCCTGGTGTGGGGGTTTTCCTCAGTTGTGTGTGGGGCGTTTTGTTGTTGTGTGTTTTCCTCTGTGGTTGTGTGTGTGTGTGTGTGTTGTTGTGTGAGTGTGTTGGGGAGTGTGGGGCCCCTGTGGTGTGTGTTTTTGTTTGTGTGTGTGTGTGGGGAGTTTGGGTGTGTGTGTCATTTTTTAAGAAATACAATTTCTACTACATTGAACACAAAGTTCGGGGGGGTCTTTCCCCATTTTTTTTGAGCAGTATAGGAGTTTTTGCTTTCCCCCTTTTTCCCCCGGGCACAGGAATGGGGGGGCCAAAGGGCTGCCCCAAATCAGGGCTTTTGGGGAACGGCCAAAAATGGATAGGGCCTGAAAAAGAGAGAGAGAGAAGAGAGAGAGGGAGGAGAGAAAAGAAAGAGAGAGAGAGACAGACAAAAACCCAACAGACAGAACAGACAGACAGAGACACAGAGAGAGAAGAGAGCGAAAGACACAAATTTTATTTTACCGGGGTAAAAAAAAAAACCCTTACAATAGTTTTTTTTTTTTTTTTTAACCCTCCCTGAGAAAGAAAGAAAAGAGAGAGAGAGAGAGAGAGGGGAGAGAGAGAGAGAGAGAGAGAGAGAGAGAGAGAGAGGGGAAGTGAGGGGGGCCCGGGGGAGCCCAGCCCTAACCAAAGACAACAAGAAAAGAGAGAGGGGGGGGGAGACAGACAGACAGACAACAGAGAAGAGAGAGAGAGAGAGAGAGAGAGAGAGGAGAGGGAGAGGAAAAGAGAGAATTTTTCACAATGGCAACCCCCAAAAGGGGGGGGATATTTTAACCATGCAGAATCCCTTTGCCCCCCCTTTACGTAGCCCCTGCTTTACCCTTTACCCCACATCATAGTACATAAAGTTAAAATGTCAAGAAAAAACCCCAAAGGGGTTTCCACACACCCAACACACCCACACACAACACAAAGTTTAATAAAATTTCAATTTCATTTACAGTTTTTTTTCCTTTTTAAATCAAAATCCACTGACCCCCCCCCACCCACCCCACCCAACTCCCAACTTAGTTTCCCCCATGATTTTTCACCCCCTTGTACCAAACATAGCAACGTCCTCGGTTTTGGCCAAAAAAAGCCGAAACACTTTTTCTCCCCCCCCCCCCCCCCCCCCCCCCCCCCCCCCCCCCCCTTCCTGTAAACCCAAAACAAAACGAACGCAGTTTAATTCATTTTCATTTTTGGGACAAGATAAAACTGAAAGATGGGCCAAAGTTCTCGGGGCTTTTGGGCAAATTAAGGGAAGTTTTGCGTTTTGGGGAGAAATTTTCCTTTTGGTCTTCAAGTGCAAAATTCAGGCATCCCCGGGGGGGGATCCCCCGAGTCGTATACTAAAGGGAGGGAATTGCGGGAAAAGGTTTCGCATGTCCGAGGGATAGGGAAAAGGGAATAAAAGCCTCCCGGTCCTGGGTGGGGAGTGTCCAGTCCAAACCATTTGGCGACTATTCCCCGGGCCCTCCAGGGGGCCGGGACAGAAAGGCAATCGGGTCGGGGTGACCGTAAAGGGGTAGGGACCGTCAGCCTGCAGGCAGATGAAAAGGGGCCCTTTCAGTCGTCCTTGTTCTAAAGGAATAAAGGGAAGGCTGGGGCCCAATCGAGTTTTTCCCCGCCTTGTTGTCTATAGGGGAAATAAATATTTTAACCCTCATTTAAATGGGGAGGAGGTCGAGGCGTTTAGTTCAAGGGGAAATTTGGGGAACGAACATAATTTTAAAGGAGGTTATCCCATTAAACACTGGGTGCCCAACCCTTTGTTGGCCTAGCACCTGTGGTGTTGAGAAATGTGAAGGGACAAAAAATTCCCAAAATTGGGGGAAAAAAAAAAATTTTTGGGAATTTTTTGGGTACAAATCTGTGGATGGAGTGTCCCAAAATTTCCATTGGTTGAAGCCTTTTTAAAAACCCCGGGTTCCCCTTTTTCCCCTTTTTATGAAAACAATAAAAGGGTTTGGGAAAAAACCGGGAATTTTTTTGGGGTGACTCACTTAAGGGAAATTTAAACCCGCCCTCTTGCGGGGGGGCTCAAGAAAATACAGGGGAAAAGCAGAGTTTGGGCTGTCGCCTCGTTTCCCGGGGGGGGACAAATACAGTGGGGGTTGCTGTAGCCTAAAGGGGCCGACGACGAGAAGAATTGTCTCCCTTTTGGGGGGGAGGGTCGACAGCAAGACGGGGTCCCCCTTGGGGCCCTAACAGGGGAGTTTCCCCAAAACAAGGGTGGGGTGTTTGCAGCCAGAGGAGACCGGGAGAGGCCGCCCGGGAACCCTTTTTTCCCGTGGGGGAGGGCGAAGTACTTGGAGTCCGGAAAACTGGGTTGTAAAGGGTGCGACCCAAGCTTTTTTGCCATGCCCCCCCAACGGGGAAATTTTGGCCAATCGGGAGGACAAAACGGTGGGCACCATCACCCCGGTCGAACAGGGGGAAAGGAGAGAAACTGACGGTCAACCAAGGAATGCTGGAAATTTAAATGGCCTTTTAAATGCCCCAAAATTTATAATTGGCAAAGGGAATAGTGAATATTGTCTTTTCCTGGCTAAGTAAGAATCACTAAAAGAACGGGGGAAAAGCGTTTTAAAAAATTTGTCTGTATGTTTTTTTTACATTGTTGTAGAAAACAGAAATTTTGTATTTTTGGTAGTGACGGGGGGGGGCTCGGGAGTCTTTTGGGAATAAAATTTGATTATTTTAAAGAAATTTTTAGGGGTTCCCCCCGCACCTTTGTGCGGGCCCATGTAGTGACAGAGGGGCTGTGCCTATGCGAGAGCGAAATTTGGGTTGTGAAAGCTAAATACTTCTGTCGATAACCCCCTGAAAACCCTGAAAATGAAAATCATTTTTTAAATAAAGGGGGGGACGCCCGGAACCCCGTCAAAAATTTGGGGCCCGTCCCCCGGGATGAAAAATAAATGAGCCAAAAGTGTTTTTGATTTCTGGGTTTTTGTTCAAATTGCAAGTGATTTAAAATTTTTGGTAAAAATTTGTGGAAAAAAAGATTTTTTTTTTTAACCTGGAAAAAACTTTGGGTTCAGGGTTTTGTTGTTTTGATTTTTCCCTTTTTTCATTTTTTGGGGGGCCTGTTTTGTTTTGAATTTTCTTGTTTTGGGTTTGCTTTTGGGGTTGATTGTGGAACCAAAACCCTATTTGACGCTTATTTACAAGTGATCGGTGGATATCCGTTTTGTTACTGTTTTGTATTAACTACGATCGAGGGTTAATAGCTTCAAATGTCAAATGAAAAAGGTGGGTTTAGACAATGGGTCCGCTGAAAAAAAAGGGCCTCATAAAAAGGGAAAAACAAGGGAAAAAGGTCCGAACTGAAGGCATATGTAATGAAACGGCCCGGTAATCGAGGCCCCGAAAATACAAAGGGAAAGGCAAGAGAGAGAAAAAGAACGGGAAAAAGAGGAGAGAGAAAGGGAAAAAGGAAAAAGAAGGGGGAAAAGAAAGAGAAAAGGGGAAAAAAAGGAGAGAGAAAAAAAAACGGGAAAAAAGGAGAGAAAGAGAACGGGAAAAAAAGGGAGAAAAAAGAGAACGGAAAAGGAAGGGGAGAAACGGAAAGAGGAGGAGAAAAGGGGAAAAAGGGGGAAAAAAGGGGAAGAACGGGGAAAAAGAGGAAGGGAAAGAGAAGAAAAAGAAAAAGAAAAAAAGGCATTTTTTAGTTTTGAAAAATTTTAAAAAAGGAGAAAGGACGGGGGCGGGCCCCAAAAAACCCCAAGGAACTTTTCAAACCCCCATGCAGTCCCTTTATCAATATGCCCCAAGGGTTTTGATGATAATTTCCCGGCCCCTTTTGAAGAAATTCTTTTTGCAAATTTAAAGGATTGCCAAAAATCAAGGGGGTTTTCCCCAAACGGTGGGCCACAAAATCTGGGCCGCACTGTTGGGCCAACCCAAGGGTTTGGGAAAAATTTTTTTTGCCTACCATTGGGAAAAACAGACGGATTAAAGTGTCCCGGGCGTGATGCTTTTTTTCAAAGGTACCATTTAAAAGCTTTATAGATACAGAAAATGTTCAGAGAGGCCCCTGCGTAAAAACCAGGTTAAAAGGGACATGTGCAGTTTCCCTTTTCGGGTCAGGTTTTCCTATGATAAAAGGAAGAGAATAGGGAGTAATTTAAAAGCCTTTTTAAAAAATTTAAGGAAAAAGATCGTTAAAGCAAATCCTGCCACTACCGGAAGGATCTCAAAAGTAAAATTTTTGGGGAAAAGAATTAGGGAAATTTAAAAGGGGGTTTTGGAAAGTTGCAGACAGGTAGAATTCCCCCCAGAACAGCGTTTAAAGGGGGAAGGGGGCGAACCAGTCGACCCGTAATGCCCAACCAAACAGTCCCGGGAGTTATTCGCCCCACTGCCCCACAAACAGGAGGCCCAGACCGCAGTTTTGAAACGCAATTTTAAGGGCCCCTGGGAACAGTGGGACCAAGAGAATGTTAGAGTGAAACGCACATGTTTCCCAAAAGTGGGGGAAAAGGGATATCGCCAAGGACTGTAGGGGGAGTGCGAATACCCTCTAGTTTTTAGTTTATTTCAATTCAACCGGAAGGCCCAAATACCACACCAACTACCAAAGGGGATAGTAAACGGGGGAAACCCGGGGAACCCCCTTAATTTTAAAACAGGCCCGACTCCAAAAACAAGGAAAAGCCGGTTTTGTGGAGGAAAGACTATACCGGGGAAAACCCCCTCTGCGAAAATGCAGATGGAAAAATTGACGGGTACCTTTGGGCCCCGGGCCCAAATAAAAGCAAGTTTGTCAGGAGTAAAACCCCACGAGCAGTGCAAAACAATCTTCCCCATTCCCCCCTTATTTAGGGGGGAGGTATATCACCCCCAAGCCTAACCAGGCTTCCATCCCAAAGGGGGAAAACGGGCAGTGCAAAGGGGAGGAAGGGAAAAAAGAAAGCAGGGGGAGTGCCCAGGGGCCGCTAGCGGGAGAGCCCATTTTAAGGCCATGGGAATGGCCCCTGGGGGTGTTTCAATAGACCATGAAAATTTGGGCGTAAGGCGGGGCCGTAGGCCATGGAGGTGGCCGTAGTGTCGGGCCCTAGGCCATGGGGGCCAAGGGGGATCAAAAAGTTGTTTGGGGTTGCCATGGTAGTCAAAATGTAGGGCCACGGGGCGGGCCTCAGGGTCGGGGGGCAACATGGCCCACAGGGGTAAAATGGAACCACAGCTGGGTTTTTGGGCCAGGGGGGCAGTAAAAACGCAAAGGGAAGGGGAAGGCGAGTGACCAGCTACGTTAGGGAAAAAGCCAAAGACATCCGCTCACAGAAGAAAAAGCCAGGTTAAAAAAAAGGAGAAAGGGAAAAAAAAGGGCCAAAAATCATGGGCATTAGGCCCAAAAAGCGGGGTTTGAAAAACCCAAGGGAATTTTTCCCCAGAGAGAAGGGAAAACCCCTTTTTTTTTGGGAAAGGGTAGTGAGGGGTCATCTTTTTAAAAATTTTTAAAAGGGGAGATGTCCCCGTCGCAGTGAATGGGTGCGAAAAGGCTAAAAAGGGTCCGGCCCAAATTTTTACGCGCTCCTTTAAAAAGGGCTAAAATGTGTGAAAGGTGCGCTGACTCTCTTTTAAAAACCGGGAAAGCGCAAAACTATCTTCTCCAGGTTTTCTATTGCGAGCCACAAACGGCGGTCAAGATTGAAGGGGCAGGGGTAAAGGCAAGGGTTTTGGGTAAAAGCCCCCTGGGTGTTGCTCTTTTAAATGTTTAAACGACAGAAGTAAACAAAGGGATGCAATGCCTACAGGCGCTGCAAATTTTTGGTGGTGGGGAGCCCTTTATCGTTACGGACAGCAAATGTGTAAATAAAAAATAGTCCCCGTTGTGGGTTTTTATTTTGATTGCCCAAAAAGGGCGGGGTTGAGCCCTTAAAATTTTAAAGTTTTATTTTTTCCCCCTTTTTTAATAGGGATTTCCTTAAAGGGGTTTTTGTACAATTTCCCCAATTTTGGGGTGGGGTTGAGTACATGCCACGGGGGTTTTTGATTTAAGATTTTTTTGGTTTTATACCTGTGTCTCATGTTGTTTTGTCACAGCCGGTAAAGTGTGAAAAAGTCCTTATGTTGTGAAATCAGGGAAAAACCCTTTATTTGCATATTTTTGTGAACCGGTGACAGTTTTTGCCACACGCCGGGTTTGAATTTTTATGTTAATATGGGTGGGCCACACAAAACCCGAAATTTTTATGTTTGGAATCATGTTGTCTATATTAAAAAAGTGAATGGAATGATTTTAAATTTAAAAAGAATGGGCAAAGCTGACAGCTAACGCAAAGGACAGAAGGGTTTTGAATAGTAGCCGGGTTAAAAGTTAAAAAGTTGTGGGACAGCGATATGACTGACCAAAGAGTAGGGTTTTGGTTATCTATTGATCTATTGGGTTTTTAAATTTGGGGGGAAAATCCATGTAAGAGATTTTTCATTGGGAAATGATGTCTTAAACCTAGAGGAGTCCCGATAAACTGATCCCCGCCACTGAGTTTTTTTAATTTCCCAAATTTGGGGAACATTCGTCCTTTAGGAAAAGTTGATTGGAAACAACATTCTAAGGGCGGGGTGTCCCGAGTTTGGCCGAAAGGGTTTAGACAATTTTGGCAAATTAAGGGGAGTTTTTTCTGTTGTTGAACACGTTCCTTGGGTCTTCAAGTTTTCGAATTCAAAGGGAACCCCAGGGGGTACCCCCATTTTATACTGGGAAGGGGGGAAGTGCAGGGAATTTTTGCAAGTCCCCAGGGATAGGGACAAGTAAATTTCGACCTTTGGCCGGGGGGGCCAAGGGGGGGGGGGAGTGGGGCCGTTCCCCACCACTGGGTACTTTCACTTTGGCTCTCCAGTTGGGGGGGACAGAAAAAGGGAAAAAAAGGGCAGGTTTACCGTCACCCGGGGATGACCGTCACCCGCAGGGAAGTACAGCCCCCCAATTAAGGGCCTTTCCTTTTTTTTGAGGAATGAAAAAAAGGGCCCCCGGCCAACGAGTGGGGTTTTCGCCCTTTTTGCTATAGAGGTAGTAAATACTTTTAAAACATCCCGTTTATGGCGGTAAGAGGTCGAGGCGTTTGTTTTAATGGGTACTTGGGGAATCGAACATGAGTTTGAATAGGGTTATGCATTAAAAAAAACTGGGTCCCAAGTCTTTGTTGGCGCAAACACTGTGGGGGTTTTTGTTTTATGGTGGTGACTAGTGATTCCATTGGGGAATAAAAAAAACCCGGGGAATTTTAAAAAGGAAAAAAACGTGTGATTTTGTTGTACCCCCTTTATTTCCCGGGGAGCCATTTTAAAAACCGGGGTTTTCCTTCTTGAGAACGAATATAAGGGGCCCTTTGGGAAAAACCCGGAAATGTGTGCTCACTTAAAGGGAAAAGGGAAATCCCCCCGTCTTTGCTGAAGGGGGTCAAGAAAAAAACCCGCGGAAGCAGAGGTTTTTCTTTTCCCCTCGAGTCTCCCCGGGTTTGGGGCGTATGCAGGGAGGGTTGCTGTACCTCAGAGCCGACGACGAAAGAAAATTTTCTCCCGTGTGGGGAAAGGTTTACCCCCCCCCCCCCCCAAAGAAAGTTTAGCCCGTTTGGGGCCTAGAAAAGGGAGCTGCCAGACAACTGGGGTTTTGCAAACCAGAAAGGGGACCTGTGGGAGAGGCCCACAGGGCCCTTTTCCCCTGGAGAGGGGGAAGTACGGGGGATCCCGGGGGACCCCGGGGTGAGGGTGCACTCAACAAATTGCCATTTTCCCCCAACTGGGATTTGGCCAATCGGAGGACACAACGGGGAGGCAGCTTTTAGCCGGGGCGTACAGGGGATGAGAGAAACCGACGGTCAACCAAAAATGCGGCCCAAGGGGTTTTGGGCCTTTATTGCTCCCTTAAAAATTTTTTAAAATGTGGGAAACGGGAATATGGAATATTGTCTTTCCTGGCTAATAAGAATCTTAAGAAAAAGGGTATGCGATTTATGAAATTGTCTGTATGCTGTTTACATTGTTGTATGATACAGATAGTTGTATTGTGTAGTGAGGGGTGGGGCTCTGAGTCAAGTTGAATAAAAAGTTGATTATTTTCAATGAAATGTTATTGGTTTCCCGTCACCTTTGTGCGGGCCCGATGTGAGTGACAGAGTGCGTGTGCCTATGCGAGAGCGCATTTTGGTTGTGAAAGCGAAAATACTTCTGTCGATAACCCCCTGCATCCCTGAATATGAAAATCATATTTTAAATAACGAGGGGGCGTCGGAGACCCGTCACAGTGACCCTACTTGTTCGTTAATTACTGTGACCCTACTTGTTCGTTAATTACTGTGACCCTACTTGTTCGTTAATTACCGTGACCCTACTTGTTCGTTAATTACTGTGACCCTACTTGTTCGTTAATTACTGTGACCCTACTTGTTCGCTAATTACTGTGACCCTACTTGTTCGTTAATTACTGTGACCCTACTTGTTCGTTAATTACTGTGACCCTACTTGTTCGCAAATTACTGTGACCTACTTGTTCGTTAATTACTGTGACCCTACTTGTTCGTTAATTACTGTGACCCTACTTGTTCGTTAATTACTGTCTGCCGCTCCCCTGCCTCTTTAAAGATTTCCATTCATTAACAGACACCCACTGTCAATGTTACAAGCGCTTGGCGGAACGTGACCACGATTTCCATTCATTAACAGACACCCACTGTCAATGTTACAAGCGCTTGGCGGAACGTGACCACGATTTCCATTCATTAACAGACACCCACTGTCAATGTTACAAGCGCTTGGCGGAACGTGACCACGATTTCCATTCATTAACAGACACCCACTGTCAATGTTACAAGCGCTTGGCGGAACGTGACCACGATTTCCATTCATTAACAGAACACCACTGTCAATGTTACAAGCGCTTGGCGGAACGTGACCACGATTTCCATCATTAACAGACACCCACTGTCAATGTTACAAGCGCTTGGCGGAACGTGACCACGATTTCCATTCATTAACAGACACCCACTGTCAATGTTACAAGCGCTTGGCGGAACGTGACCACGATTTCCATTCATTAACAGACACCCACTGTCAATGTTACAAGCGCTTGGCGGAACGTGACCACGATTTCCATTCATTAACAGACACCCACTGTCAATGTTACAAGCACTTGCGGAACGTGACCACGCCCCGTGCCAACGTCCGCTCGCTCCTCTGTCAACCCTGGCTGTCCTGTGCACAGGCTGCTGATGATCCATCGCCAGCCGACACCCACCTGGGCTGTGGCCGTGTGTTCACAGGCAAACAGCTCCAATCCAGTGTGGGACACCCACCTGGGCTGTGGCCGTGTGTTCACAGGCAAACAGCTCCAATCCAGTGTGGGACACCCACCTGGGCTGTGGCCGTGTGTTCACTGGCAAACAGCTCCAATCCAGTGTGGGACACCCACCTGGGCTGTGGCCGAGTGTTCACTGGCAAACAGCTCCAATCCAGTGTGGGACACCACCTGGGCTGTGGCCGTGTGTTCACAGGCAAACAGCTCCAATCCAGTGTGGGACAACCACCTGGGCTGTGGCCGTGTGTTCACAGGCAAACAGCTCCAATCCAGTGTGGGACACCCACCTGGGCTGTGGCCGTGGGGTCCAGGCAAACAGCTCCAATCCAGTGTGGGACACCCACCTGGGCTGTGGCCGTGTGTTCACTGGCAAACAGCTCCAATCCAGTGTGGGGCACCCACCTGGGCTGTGGCCGTGTGTTCACTGGCAAACAGCTCCAATCCAGTGTGGGACACCCACCTGGGCTGTGGCCGTGTGTTTACAGGCAAACAGCTCCAATCCAGTGTGGGACACCCACCTGGGCTGTGGCCGTGTTTTCACAGGCAAACAGCTCCAATCCAGTGTGGGACACCCACCTGGGCTGTGGCCGTGTGGTCACAGGCAAACAGCTCCAATCCAGTGTGGGTCAGCCACCTGGGCTGTGGCCGTGTGTTCACAGGCAAACAGCTCCAATCCAGTGTGGGACACCCACCTGGGCTGTGGCCGTGTGGTCACAGGCAAACAGCTCCAATCCGGGTGTGGGTCAGCCACCTGGGCTGTGGCCGTGTGTTCACAGGCAAACAGCTCCAATCCAGTGTGGGACAACCCCCTGGGCTGTGGCCGTGTGTTCACAGGCAAACAGCTCCAATCCATGTGGGACACCCACCTGGGCTGTGGCCGTGTGTTCACAGGCAAACAGCTCCAATCCAGTGTGGGACAGCCACCTGGTCTGTGGCCGTGTGTTCATAGGCAAACAGCTCCAATCCAGTGTGGGTCAGCCACCTGGGCACTCTCTGTACATGCCACTCTACATCAATGACCCCCCACCCCGCCCCAAAAAAGTACAACACAAACCCTAATAAAAAAAAACTTAGAATACAAACCTCTCTCTCTCTCTCTCTCTCTCTCTCTCTCTCTCTCTCTACAGGTTATGTACATCTGTGAAACTGGAGAAGAGACTAATTGCAATCTTATCATCATATAATTTCTTCAGTCATTGGGTTCTTCTAGTGTACACCCTCCCCCCTTCAGAGCAACAATCTCCTCTCTCTCTCCCCTCTCTCTCTCCATCTCTCTCTCCTCTCTCTCCTCTCTCTCTCTCTCTCTCTCTCTCAAAATCAGCCATGTTTCACCTCTTCTTCCTGATCAATGCTAGCACTTTCAGATGGACATTTTTTCGTTTCTGGGTGTGGTCAGCCAGCTGTGTCTTTCTTCTCTTTTCGGGCCATCAATTAATAAGGAACCCGAAGGTAACGAAGCGTGTACGACAGTAAAACGATCAACGCAGCAAATTAAGCATTCAAGCATTCGCCAATATGCGCGCACGTCCACGCTCCAGCAAGCACGCATGCGCACGCTGTAACACACATACACACTCTCTGGCAAAGTTGTGCGCTTTTTCAAACTCAACGGAGAGAGAGAGAGAGAGAGAGAGAGAGAGAGCGAGCGCCAATTCCAAGGGTCTTCATCAAAAAGAAATCCATTCGTTAATGTGTCTAACAGTACTCGGTTCGCCAGACGTGGATCCAAGTGACCAAACCAATCGGTGGGCTGTTATATGTGGCGAGGTGTTGGCAGAATTTGAACCGCTTTCTCTCTTCTCCTTCGGCTGGGCTGAACAGCTGTTGGGATGAACACCACGGACCTCTTCCTGCAGCCTGTCTTATGACTGTGTCACTGTTGTTCTGAGTTCCTGCAGCCTGTCTTATGACGGTGTCACTGTTGTTCTGAGTTCCTGCACTGTTTATGACTGTGTCACTGTTGTTCGTTGCTCCTGCGCCTGTCTTATGACTGTGTCACTGTTGTTCTGAGTTCCTGCAGCCTGTCTTAATAGTGTGTCACTGTTGTTCTGAGTTCCTGCAGCCTGTCTTAATAGTGTGTCACTGTTCTGAGTTCATGCAGCCTGTCTTATGACTGTGTCACTGATGTTCGTTGTTCCTGCAGCCTGTCTTATGACTGTGTCACTGCTGTTCGTTGCTCCTGCAGCCTGTCTTATGACTGTGTCACTGTTGTTCGTTGCTCCTGCAGCCTGTCTTATGACTGTGTCACTGTTGTTCTGAGTTCCTGCAGCCTGTCTTAATAGTGTGTCACTGTTGTTCTGATTCCTGCAGCCTGTCTTATGACTGTGTCCCTGTTGTTCTGAGTTCCTGCAGCCTGTCTTATGACTGTGTCACTGTTGTTCGTTGTTCCTGCAGCCTGTCTTATGACTGTGTCACTGTTGTTCGTTGCTCCTGCAGCCTTCTTATGACTGTGTCACTGTTGTTCGTTGCTCCCTGCAGCCTGTCTTATGACCGTGTCACTGTTGTTCTGAGTTCCTGCAGCCTGTCTTAATAGTGTGTCACTGTTGTTCGTTGCTCCTGCAGCCTGTCTTATGACTGTGTCAGTGTTGTTCGGAGTTCCTGCAGCCTGTCTTATGACTGTGTCTGTTGTTCTGAGTTCCTGCAGCCTGTCTTAATACAGAGGTTCCGCTAGACTATAGACTTTGCCGGTACTTGGTACCGACAACAACAAAATTTCCGGTACAAGTCTTTAATCAGCCGGTACCCGCGCTTGGCTGCCTGCATGCACTACACACTCAACCGCGATTCTGGGTCACGCGAACGGGCGATAGCGAGCGGCTACCGGCACGGATAGCACGTAACAGGCTTGTCAGTGACAGCCTCAGTCAACTGAACTCAACAGAAATGTCGACGGAGAGAGTAACAATGCAAAAAAATCATAAATGAAAACAAAAAGCAAAACAAAACAAAACAAAACAAAACCAACCAACCAAAACGTAACTTGAAAGAAAAACAAACAAACAAACAAACAAACAAAACAAACTTAACAAACTTCTCACTTACCAATCCACACGTGCGAAAGAATTCCGTCAGTGTTCGTCATCGAACCATGCAGTTACTCAAAGTGATGTTGAAAACAGCGACAGTCAATTGAAAACTGGGTCGGGGATTACCGCAAGTTCAATCCAGGGTCAGACTGTCAGCATGACACGCACACACGAAACTTTGGCTACACGCTAGGGAACCTGGGGTTCTCAAAGAAAAATGGAACCGTCCATTTTGACGCGAGTGCTGTAGTAATAAGCGCTGTCCATTGGAAAAAAAAGGGGGGCAAAGGTCCTGGACTGAAAGGAAGGGGGAAGAGGAGTGATGTCAGATGTATTGTTGTCGGCATGGCATGGCTTATTTCCTGCCTGCCATCCCCGCTCACCCGCTGACAGGCGGAGAGACAGACAGTGCAGGGATAGAGCAGAGTCAAAGCGCTCAGATGTTCTGCCGGTACACGGTACCGGCGGCTTTTATTTTTTCGGTACAAGGCAAATATTTACCGGTAAAAACCGCATATGCCGGTCTAACGGAACCTCTGCTTAATAGTGTATCACTGTTGTTCTGAGTTCCTGTAGCCTGTCTTAATAGTGTATCACTGTTGTTCGTTGCTCCTGCAGCCTGTCTTATGACTGTGTCACTGTTGTTCTGAGTTCCTGCAGCCTGTCTTATGACTGTGTCACTGTTGTTCTGAGTTCCTGCAGCCTGTCTTATGACTGTGTCTGTTGTTCTGAGTTCCTGCAGCCTGTCTTAATAGTGTATCACTGTTGTTCGTTGTTCCTGCAGCCTGTCTTACGACTGTGTCACTGTTGTTCTGAGTTCCTGCAGCCTGTCTTACGACTGTGTCACTGTTGTTCATTGTTCCTGCAGCCTGTCTTACGACTGTGTCACTGTTGTTCATTGTTCCTGCAGCCTGTCTTACGACTGTGTCACTGTTGTTCATTGTTCCTGCAGCCTGTCTTACGACTGTGTCACTGTTGTTCATTGTTCCTGCAGCCTGTCTTACGACTGTGTCACTGTTGTTCATTGTTCCTGCAGCCTGTCTTACGACTGTGTCACTGTTGTTCATTGTTCCTGCAGCCTGTCTTACGACTGTGTCACTGTTGTTCATTGTTCCTGCAGCCTGTCTTACGACTGTGTCACTGTTGTTCATTGTTCCTGCAGCCTGTCTTACGACTGTGTCACTGTTGTTCATTGTTCCTGCAGACTGTCTTACGACTGTGTCACTGTTGTTCATTGTTCCTGCAGCCTGTCTTACGACTGTGTCCCTGTTGTTCTGAGTTCACTTGTCTTTCAGCAGAAGGGAATGTAGGAGTCATGGGACCTGGATGCGGCCCGGCCCCTTTGGATGTAAGGAGCTCAGGATCGACCCACTTGTCTGGGAGGTGGAGGTCTTTGTCTGAAGATCTGCCGAGCGCCCCCCCCCCCCCCCCCCCCCAACACACACACACTTTTGTTTTTCTTTCAATCTGGGGCTAAAACGCAGAATGACAGGTACTCCCACCAAAGACTGGTTTTATCAGTCGTAAGTTCAACAGTTCAGCCTGCATGGTATTCATTGGTTACACATGTACACACAGTGTCTTGGGGTTTTCCCTCCTTTGTTTTAGGATAGGGACCCCCCACCCCACCCCACCCACCCCCCTTGGTGTTAGCCCTATACAAGGCCCGGTATGACTGGCTGGGATATATCAAGAGAAGTAGAACTCCGAGGAGTCTACGTGTGGCGCGTGTGACCGTTTTTAAATCCCCGCCATTACTGTACCTTTACGTAGCCACGTATCACCTTCGATGATAACGGATGTCTTGCGCGCGCGCGTGTGTGTGTGGGTGTGGGTGCGTGCGTGCGTGCGTGCGTGTGTGTGTGTGTGTGCGTGCAACCAATCCACAAGAGTTCATGCGTGATTATATACCTACAGCTATGGGAACATACAGGCCTCGATAGGTCAGAATTCCAGTTTCCATGTTACTTTCAGGCGCACACGGTGACAATCCCCAGCTTCTCTAAACAACTCGGCCACTGGCCCGTAGAGCAGTTCCGTGCTGCCTGAATTAGTGTCACACCACGGCCCTGATACGGCCCTTTGCGGTCGGCTGTGTCAAAAACGACATGATTTGTCGCATGAATACAGTTACTGGCGCGTGAAAAAGGGCTATTTGCACGAGAGAGCTGGCACCTGATAGCGGCTAATTATCACCAGAACACGGCTCTTTTCACGGCAACACGCGCAGTTTATCGCAGGAAGGGCGAGGGTGGCGACTGCTTTCACATGAACGTCACTGTTTTCTCAACATAATGTGCTTGTTCTGGCGTGGAGCTAGAACCCATCTGATGTAACAGTTCGCTTCCTTCACATCAACGCAAGAAACAGCCGTCATCATGTCTATCCTGTTGGTGTCCAAACAGTGAGAATTACTGTTCCCATGTGTGGACAGTAATTATGACCCTTTTATAGCTAGCGCGCTCCCAAACGTGAACAGATTTCCTTCATTAGTTTTGTTGTTTTTTTTAAGCGGGAAGGGAGAAAGTATAGAAAGACAGACAGACAGATAGATAAAGAAAAAAGAAAGAAAGAAAAAAAAAACGAACGGGAAAAAAAGACAGAACAGAAAGGAAAAAGACAGAAAATAGAAAGAAAGAAAAGAAAGAACAAAGACAGAAAAGGAAAAGAAAGACAAGAAAAGAAAAAAGAAAGAAGGGAAAGCAAAGAAAGAAAGAAAAAAGAAAAGAAAAGAAAAGACAGAAAGAATGAAAGGAAATCCTCCCAAGCGGAGAAGAGCGAACACGCACTGGCCTCACGCCCCGACAGCCAGGCAACACGGGGACTCTTGACAGGGGGACATCACTCTCTCCAAAACTCGAGGACGTGCTTCTCCTCAAGGATCTCCCCAAACACCAAACTCTCCACCACACCCCCACCCACCCCGACATCGTGGACCCACTCCGCTCTTTGACCTCTGAACTTGAAACTTTTCCTCCAGCAGACCTCAATTGTACAAGCTGGGGGGGGGGGGGGGGTGGTTGTAGGTGCTAGTTAGCCACAGGACAACTCGGGAGGTAAGAAAAGGTAAGGGGAGGTAAGGTACCGTGGTAATTAGGTAGGCAGGTAGGTAGGTAGGTGGGTAGGTAGGTCCACAGGTATTAAGGTGTCAGCGCAGAACAGGGAAACGTCATTCCACAACCAAAACCCGGGCATATTTCATTCTGGAGAGACAGACGGGGAGGGGGGAGGGGGGAGAAGGTAGGCAGAAAAGGTGGGGGGGAGGGGGGGGAGGCAGAAGTAGGGAGAGAACACGGCGGCCAGCATTCCTGAGCAGCAAGGTCCGGTGGCGGGGGGGAGGGGGGGGGGGGGTAGAGGCTGGCTGACGTATGGGTCGTGTAACGGAGGCTAACGTCTTATCAGACCCGCGCATTGTGGACCGCTGATGAAAGACCTCACTGGGCCCTCTACCCTGCCCCTCGCTCCCACCTCCCCCTCCAACTTCATCATATGCATCCTACACATCTCTCTCTCTCTCTCTCTCTCTCTCTCTCTCTCTCTCTCTCTCTCTCTCTCTCTCTCTCTCTCAGGTCACTCAACTGTACCCTGTCCTTGAGACTCGTCACGTAGCACGACGAGGATGTCAAGAAGGTGAAAAGATAAGTGGCCACCTGAATGAATGTTCTGAAAGTGTTCAGTGTTGTGACCTAAACTAACAGAACCAAAGGAGGGATCCATTACACTTCAAAAAACATGTGGAACCGAATCTCTTAAAACTGCTCTTAGGATCGCTCGAAACTGAAACGACGTTCTTCATGTTAAAGTAGAAAATCTTTTGGATACAAAATGGGTTCTAAGTGGATGTATAGGCAGTTGGATTTCGGTTTTGTGTCGTGTGTGTGGTGGTGGGGGGTGGGTGTCTTTAAAAGTAGAAACTGTAGTAGATGTCTAGTATGGCTTTCCCAATGAACAGAATGATGAACTGTCAACAGACTGTCTTGGTCACATACCTTTTCTTTGTGAATAAAGTAGACAGTGCACGAGCTGTCTAGCTGACTGATATCAGTTTGTTAAAATTCGAACAGCAGTAGCAGCGCTGGATGCGCTAACAAGAATGACGACAAGAGAAGCAGCAGTAACAGCACAAACAAACATACCAAAACAACACAAAACAAAACTAAATGCTTCCACATTCACAACGAAACCAAGGACTGACCGACCGACTGACTGACTGACTGACTGACTCTCTCTCTCTCTCTCTCTCTCTCTCTCTCTCTCTCTCTCTCTCTCTCTCTCTCTCTCTACGTGTCTTCTGTGTCCAAGTCACACCGACAGCTCACGACAGTCCCCACGTCACATGCCGGATGGGCTGGGTCGAGCGGGACTGGGAGACGGCCAATGAAATATGGCGGCGGTCCACGCCACCCCACTCACTGTCCTCCCATGATGACATTAAGTCATGACGGCCATTCCGGCACGTCCAAACATCGTCGATAAGATGGAGCCACAGGAACAGCGGCAGACGACGTCCCTCTCACTCTCTCCCAAACCTCCTGCCCTCCCAGCCCCACCCCGCCCCACCCCGTCCCCCTCCCACCTGTCGCTCGTCTCCTCCAATGTCCTCCACCCTGTGTCCACTCCCTGAGGTCTGTCCCGATAAGATCACGCGGTCAACAAGGGGCCAGCTGACCAGTACAGCTCGCGCCACTGGCCGTCGTCCGGAAAATTAGCCCTAGTGACTCACAAGGACCGTTATGGCATCGGCCTTAATCCTACAGCTGCCCTCCCTCTCGCCCCGCCACCTCCCCCCCCCCCCCACCTCTCCCCCAGCCCCGTTGGTCAGCCAGTTGGTCGCCTGCCGTGGGAGGCAGGGCGGTGGCCGTGGGGGGTGGGAGTGGAGGAGGCCTCACGAAAAGAAAAAGTAAATAAATATTCGTTTAATGATTATAAAATGAGTATGGACGCTTAGTAGTTTGTATGGTTCGTAATAACCCTTTGTGAAAAACAGTTTTAAAGGGAGGTAACTGCCGGCAGAAACTGAAACAACTTTAAAAGATTAACCACGACGCGTTTCGACCCCTCTGGCCTTCCTCAGGCAAGTCAAACAACACTGAAGACAATGAAAACGAGGAAAGAACGATTTCAGGCCCAATTTAAGGAGACACGTGATTGCTCGTTCTTCTTTTTCATTGCCTTGAACGTTGTTTATATTGCCTGAAGAAGACCAAAAAGGTCGAAACGCGTCATGTTTTGTCTTGTAATTTGGTCTCTTTCGTTCGGCAGAACAGTAACTCTTCGGTTATGTCTGAGTCAGTTTGAAAGACATCGTGACAATTGTTGGCGTGCGTTCGCCTTTTTACCTCCCTTCCTCTAATTACCTCCCTTTTGCACATACTTGTATGTAGCGCTGTCTTTCGGGTGCTTCTGGTACTAGTGATTTGGGCATAACGGGCTGTGTTCGTTCACAAAAAAACGCAATGAACATCACGTCAGTCTGTTGAACCTCAACATCAACAAGGTACTCATCTCACGCCATCACGTAACCATGTCCACCATTTGAATCAAATCGGGGGGAAAAAAATCACAACTTTTTGTTCGCACTGTTGATTCATATAACCCATAGGCATAACAGTGAGCGAAAGAGTGGAAGGGGTGGAGGGGGGAGAAGGAACGGATTAAGGGAGGCAGGGGGAGGGGTGGAGAGGGGGTTAGGTGATTCTCTGTTGTTCACTTTGTCGGGGGTTGGCTAGTAGCACGCCCTAACAATGTCGGTCATTTTCGGTCCATTTTCTCCCCATGAATCATGATGTAACAACATCTGTACTGCTTCTTTCACTTCTAACAGACTAACATGAATCATGAGATATCTTTTTCGATGCGATTCTTAAAAAAACAAAACACATACAACTCTCTCTCTCTCTCTCTCTCTCTCTCTCTCTCTCTCTCTCTCTCTGTTGTACTGACTGGTTCGTGTCCCCGCCGTGTGCTTGACGTGGTGTTTGCGGAGGGAAAACAAACCCGGCCAACAAGGGGACCTGCCAGCCCTGGCCCTGACCAATCCATCACCAGGGATCCCGCACTGCTCGTGAGGGAATCACCTCGCCATCACCTCATTGCCATCTCCATCGTCGTCGTCGTTATCATTGTCGTCGTCGTCGTCGTCGTCATGTCGCGGCGGTGGGTGGGTTGGTGTGTCCATGGGACTACGGACAAATGACCAAGGATCAATCAAAGGCCGACTACTACGTAAGGCATGCGGTGGGGGAAGGGATAGTAGAAAATGGTGGCGGAGAGCGACTGAGAGAACAGGAGGAGAAAGAGAAGGAAAAGAAAGAGAAGGAAGGAGCTGAACGATGGGGTGTGGTGGAGAGAGAGAGAGAGAGAGAGAGAGAGAGAGAGAGAGAGAGAGAGAGAGAAGAGAGAGAGAGAGAGAGAGGGGGGGTACGGGGTAGCATTTAGGGGGACTTGATCCATCTCTATCCGTGAAAATGTGACGACACCATTTGCTGAACACTCTTCTATTGTAACCAGGATGTCTCTCGCCCTGCCTAAATTTCTTATCTGTGTGTGTGCGTGTGTGTGTGTGCGTGTGCGTGTGCGTGTGTGTGCGTGTGTGTGTGTGTGTGAATGCGCACACACACACACACACACACACTAACACATTCACAGGACGTGGTCACGGCCATGAGAAACAAGAGACAACACCTCGTACCTCCGCCCATCTTGCTCATTACACCCCCCCCCCCCCCCCCCCCCCGCCCATTACCCCTCCCCTCCCCCCTCCCATCCAGCCCCTTTCACACACGCCTTTTCAAGAACAGTGTGTGTGTGTGTGTGTGTGTGTGTGTGTGTGTGTGTGGTACAGCGCCAACCTCGTGATGCAAGTGATCCTGATGATACGGGTTCCAACCTCCCCTTGGCCAAAACCACCGTTTCAGTGGGGGGGAGGGGGGATTTTTTTCCCTCGCTCGGAGCTACAACTGGGTCCGACTGCACTTCCCCAAATATCTCTGGAATGAGAATATACATCCAGGTTCCGTGTATGAACGCACGCATAACGTTTTACACGCACGTGAAACCCCATCACCAACTTTCAGAAGAGATGGCCAGTCTGGTTTGGTGTGGATGACACGTAAATACATAGCATGCACCGAAAGAATGAAAATACGAACAGAAATCCTGAATGACTGACAGACTGAATGACGCATGAAACCACCGAATGTAGCGCCAGCAGGCAGCTCTTCAGTCGGCTCTACCCAGGTAGGCAGCCCACTGTGTGAAAGAAAGCGTGGATTGTAAAGCGCTTAGAGCTTGGTTTGAAACGGTGGATAGGCGCCACAGTAGTAGTAGTAGTAGCAGCAGCAGCAGCAGCAGCAGCAGCAATGGTAGCAGAGGTAGTAGCAGTTCAGGCTAAGAATTCTCTCTTTCTCTCGCACACCATCTTTCTACTGATGACTTGGAATCTGTCTGGCCGCCGCTGCACTGTTCCAACACATCCATTCACGACTTCTTTGTCCTTTGTTTTATCTCCACCCTCAGTTCTTTGTCCTTTGTTTACCCCCCCCCCCCTCAGTTCTTTGTCCTTTGTCTGTTTATCTCCACCCTCACTTCTTTCGCTGCCCAACCAGCAGGAAGAGAAAAGGCCGCAGAAAAACATGCCCCCAGGTCCTGTCGTCCACAAGGCCCGTAACTCTTGAGCGCACAAAGGCGAAGACGCCTACCTGAGGTAACCCCATCCAACTGAAGAAGCCAAGGTCTGGGGTGATGCCCCCCGTCTCCCCACACCGCCACAGCTGCACTGTTCTCACCTGGGATGGCTGCAAAGGGAGCCCACCTTTTCCCATCCACACACACACACACACACACACACACACCATGTCCAATCACTATTACGCGCCAAGTGATTTCCAGCAGCCGGAACAAACGGACAGGAATGGACGGGGGGGGAGTCCAGCTGGCACAAGGACAGCGTCACGGGTGATTCTAAGGGCGGGAATCTGACGTCAGACATGGGGAGGCCCACGTCAGTCATACACTGTGAAAGACGTCATCAGCGGGGCTTCATTCAAATGACTGACGTCATCGGTCTCGGGGTGGACCTGTGTGAACTGATAGGGTTTGGTTCTGTGTGAGCTGGTAGGGTTTGGTTCTGTGTGAGCTGGTAGGGTTTGGTTCTGAGTGAGCTGGTAGGGTTTGGTTCTGTGTGAGCTGGTAGGGTTTGGTTCTGAGTGAGCTGGTAGGGTTTGGTTCTGTGTGAGCTGGTAGGGTTTGGTTCTGTGTGAGCTGGTAGGGTTTGGTTCTGAGTGAGCTGGTAGGGTTTGGTTCTGTGTGAGCTGGTAGGGTTTGGTTCTATGTGAGCTGGTAGGGTTTGGTTCTGTGTGAGCTGGTAGGGTTTGGTTCTGTGTGAGCTGGTAGGGTTTGGTTCTGTGTGAGCTGGTAGGGTTTGGTTCTGTGAAAACACACGTGAAGTACTGAGCCGCCCGCTACACACAACAAACACTGAAGATACCAGCCTTCGACCCTCTAGTCTTGTCCAGGCAAGACAAACAACATACAAGACAATGAACACCAACAATCACTTCTCTCCTCAAACTGGGCGCAATCTGAAGAGATAAGCGGTTGTTTGTTCTTCTGTCTTCATTGACGTGAATGTTGTTCGTCTTCACTGAAGAAGACCAAAGAGGTCGAAACGCGTCGTGTTTTGTGTTGTAATTTGTTTGTGTCTTTTGCTCAGCGGAACAGTCATTTCTTTTTCTTTGAAGTTTGTTTGAATTTCCGCCTGCAGTAACCTCACTTTGAAAACAACCTTCTTCAGTCAGAACAACAAACAACCTTCTTCAGTCAGAACAACAACCAACCTTCTTCAGTCATAACAACAAACAATCACACTGCGGAAATAAATATGAAAGGGGGAAGGGGGGGGGGAGGGAGAACTGAGGGCGAACGAGTCCTCAGTTACGATGAACATGACCTAAAAGGGGTGGGTGGGGTTGGGAAGAGGGAGGGGGGGGGGGGGGGGGGGGGGGGAAGGGAGAGGAAGGAGGAGACGGGGGTGACAAAGACGACACAGTTTCATTTGGGCTTGAACTCCCAGGCTAGGTAATGCCCCAAAACGTTGACACGGATCGGTAAGGCGTTTAAGTTCTCCTACAGGTGTGTGAGCTCAGAGGAAGCGGCAGTGTGGCCACACGCTCCTAGGTAATGAGGTATGTAGCAAACACGTGAAACCCCCGCAGGCCCCGCCCTTCACGGCCCAACTCCATTTGTTTACACCCCTCCCAGGGTCGGTGGGCGGCCCGGGCCATTGGACAATGGAACGCACACACACCACCACCACCGCTCCCACCCCTTCCTCCTCCACTTCCCCCTGCTCCATACCAACAGGTTTCAGATGGTTCAAAGCACCGCGTACTGCTGTCCAGTTTTTCCTCTTCGTTCTCCACGACAGCTCGCTCGCTCGCTCCCCTTCTCTCTCTCTCTCTCTCTCTCTCTCTCTCTCTCTCTCTCTCTCTCTCTCTCTCTCTCTCTGTGTGTGTGTGTGTGTGTGTGTGTGAGTGAGTGAGTGAGTGTCTGTGTGTGTGTGTGTGTGTGTGTGTGTGTGTGTGTGTGTGTGTGCCAGTGTGATCGGCACCCAATGCACGACCTCTGGTTTTTTTCCGCCGCTCTTGTCTTTGGGGGCAAACGGATTTAGCAGCCTGTTAAAACCAGGCGGCGTTCCCGTGGAGCCTATGACGTCAAGTTCACGGTGAAGGGACCCCCAACAAGACTCCCGGGAGGCCTGAAAAGGGTCTGCCACATGCGGCAGTTGTGCAACGGGAACCAGTGAACTGCAGAAGAATGGACACCCCATCCCGTGCCCCCTCCCCCACCCCCACCCCTCAAGAAAAAAGAAATAAAGACAGAAAAAACATTTTTTTTTTTTAAAAAGCTTTGCCTGATGACCTACCCGATATGAGCATGGCGGAGTAGTGACGGAGGGTTCAGGGACACTGCAGGTGACCTTCCTGACGGAGGTCACCCAGGCGTCTTCAGTCACCAGTGTCCACACGGCGTCACTCGTTCTCACCCACCTCATGTCCACTTCTGACCACGGCCCTGTCCCCTTCCTGCTGAAACCTTACCTGCCAACGGTCGTTCTCTGCTCTGCACCACACGCTTCTGACCACGGCCCTGTCCCCTTCCTGCTGAAACCTTACCTGCCAACGGTCGTTCTCTGCTCTGCACCACACGCTTCTGACCACGGCCCTGTCCCCTTCCTGCTGAAACCTTACCTGCCAACGGTCGTTCTCTGCTCTGCACCACACGCTTCTGACCACGGCCCTGTCCCCTTCCTGCTGAAACCTTACCTGCCAACGGTCGTTCTCTGCTCTGCACCACACGCTCTCTGAAGCAGCTTTCAAATCTTCCGTGGGTCTGTACTGGGGGATCAACGGTCTGTACTGGGGGATCAACGGTCTGTACTGGGGATCAATGGTCTGTACTGGGGATCAACGGTCTGTACTGGGGGATCAACGGTCTGTACTGGGGGATCAATGGACAATTAAATCTATGGGGTGGGGTGTCTCTGGAGTAGATTTTCCACTGAAAAGAAATGTTCGAGAGAGTGCGGGGGTGGGGAGGAAGGAGTGGTCTTCAATGGAAGATAAATGTACTAGAAAATAAAGTCTTTATAGCAAGAAAGTCTATAAAGAAAAAGGGAACTAAACGTTCAGAAAGTATTTTAAAGGAGGTAAACGTTCAGAAAGTCTTTTAAGGGAGCTAAACGTTCAGAAAGTCTTTAAAAGGAGCTGAACGTTCAGAAAGTCTTTAAAGGGAGCTAAACGTTCAGAAAGTCTTCAAAGTGAACTAAACGTTCAGAAAGACTTGAAAGGGAACCAAAGGTTCAGAAAGACTTTAAAGGGAGCTAAACATTCAGAAAGACTCTGAAGGGAGCTAAGCATTCAGAAAGACACTGAAGGGAGCTAAACGTTCAGAAAGGCTTTAAAGGGAGCTAAATGTTCAGATTTTTTTTCAAAGCAGCTAAATGTTCAGAAAGTCCTCAACCGTTTCGGAATCCCAGCATGTGTTATCCTAAACAAAGTCAATCTCTGGAAACGCTGCAGTCCCTCGTGGTTTCTGAAGCGAGGCACTGGTTCATGAGAGTAAAATAAAAAGAAACAGACAGAAGTTTGTGAGTAACGCGTACTGTCTCTTTATCCCTACAACTCACAACTATCACTCTCCAAACAGCCTGGCTTGAACTGGGGCAAAAAGGCGGCATCAACACCGAGGTTCTCAATATCAGTTAACAAAAAGCAACTCCCACCCACCCCCCACCCCCCTAACACACACCACATTGCTGCGTCTTACACGATCGTAACGTACCACCCGTGACCATGCTGCCGTACTGAACAGAACACTCGACTAGTTCTCAAGGTCTCCAAAACTGAAAACGACAATGGAAAAGTTCATCTGCCCCAGTTACATAAAAGCCCCCATCCCAACTCCACACATCCCTTCCATTCCCTCTGTTCTGCCCCCACGCCCTTCTCACCAATCTCGCCCCCCCCCCCCCCCCCCCCCCCCCCCCTCTCTTGAAAAGAAAGACAAAGTGCTGAAGCCGGTTTCCAAAGCCAATCTCCTAAGAACACCCAAACACGAGGACGACACAAGCAGTGTCAACACGGCGGTAAATAATTCGGAACAATGCTTTGCTTAGCTTTTCTTTTCTTCTCCTCTACCCCCCCCCCCCCCCCTCCCCCCCAACCCATGGAACGCTAACGAGCGAAGCCAGGGAGGGGACCAAAGCAGCAGATTTTCCAAACACACCAGCTGGCACTGGTCCAGATCCCCCCCCCCCCCCCCCCCCCCAATGTCTTCTGTCGGTTGGTTTGCTCTGCTGCTGAAACGGCTCCGCCACAAACCGCACCACCAGCATAATCTGCAGGCATGTCCAACTGTATGGCGTCGCATTGTTTGGTCGTGGCGGCTGTCAAGCGCGACAAGAGGGACCATTTCCGCTGGAATAAACAAACAATCCATGACCCTGGAGAAGCCCTTTCAAGAGATTCCGCGGACATTTCCTTTTTCCATCCTGATCTGCTGGTGTGCCTGCACCGATATCAGGTTATCAACGGAGGTGTGGGGGGGGGCGACACACACCAAAGGAAAGAGTTCAGCTTGACGCCTCTCATTGTTCGTTCACCGTAGGTTTGCCTTAGTGAGCTGGACTGGCTGCCTACGTGGGACCAGGTCTCTGGTGGGACCGAGTACAGCTGTGTGGGCGAGCTCCTTGGTTGCTGGTCACACAGGTGGGAAGTGAATGGCTGGGTGGGGTGGTGGTGGCAGCGCTCGTTGGATTGGTTTGGGCTGGACTTTTAGGAAAACGTTGGTCACCTGGAAATTCAGCGTTCACTGACCATTGTTATGGTTCTTACCGTGTGTGTGTGTGTGTGTGTGTGTGTGTGTGTGTGTGTGTGTGTGTGTGTGTGTGTGTGTGTGTGTGTGTGTGTGAGAGAGAGAGAGAGAGGTGTGTGTGTGTGTGTGTGTGTGTGTGTGTGTGTGTGTGTGTGTGTGTGTGTGTGTGTGTGTGTGTGTGTGTGGTGGTAGTGGTGTGTGAGGTGGGGGTGGGGTTGTTGCTGTTCTTCGTCGTTTTCGTCTCCTCTTTTTTCTCCTTCTTCTATTTCTCCAGATTCTCATTTTCTTCTTTTCCTTTTTCTCCCTCTTCTGTTGACGTTAGTTTGGAAATCAACAAGCTAAATACTCTTACCCCAACTTCAAAACTCTTTTTTTTTTAATGTTGGAAGACGAAGGGGTGGGTAGAGTTACGTTAGAGGAAGATGATGATTGTTACAATTACTGACGACAAGGAGGAAGAGGAGGAGAAAGAGGAAGCGGGTAAAAATAGTGATGACGTAAATGGTAATATGAAAAAAGGCTAACCAAGCTATTTTCAAATTTTCATATCATATCTCTCTCTCTCTCTCTCTCTCTCTCTCTCTCTCTCTCTCTCTCTTACACACACACACACACACACACACACACACACACACACATACATACCACAGGTACACACACACACACACACACACACACACACACACACACACACACACACACACACACAGAGCCCAGGAGGTGGTGGTGGGGGGGGGGGCCTTCAGTTCAGCAGGTGAGGGAGGAGGAATGATGGTGAGGGTGGAGGAATGAGGGTGAGGGAGAAGGAATGTTGGTGAGGGAGAAGGAATGTTGGTGAGGGAGGAGGAATGGTGGTGAGGGTGGAGGAATGATGAATAGCGCTGACACAGCAACGCCTGTTGTAGCCATCTGTGACTCCCTCCCCTCCCCCACCTCTCTCCCCCAACCCCCCCCCCCCCCCCCCCTCAACACAGCCTCCCTGACAACAACCATCCGTCTCCCAACCACCCCCGCCCCCATCCCGACCACCACTACAACCATACCGCTTGCCTCATTGCTCTTCTCAAAACTTCCCGCTCCTCTACTTTGTGGGAGGGGGGAAATGGAATCCTACAACAATGTTAGGGACAAGATTTGCTGCTGTTGT
>CM031613.1:12255250-12257750 GCA_018398815.1 Conus ventricosus
AATGGCCCAAACCCTGAAATACTGGTCAGACTTGGATGGAGACCCCACTGCACAGTTGATTCAAATGTCGGAGACATCCCATGTCGAATGGCCCAAACCCTGAAATACTGGTCAGACTTGGATGGAGACCCCACTCCACAGTTGATTCAAATGTTGAAGACAGACCCCATGCCGAATGGCCCAAACCCTGAAATACTGGTCAGACTTGGATGGAGACCCCACTGCACAGTTGATTCAAATGTCGGAGACATCCCATGTCGAATGGCCCAAACCCTGAAATACTGGTCAGACTTGGATGGAGACCCCACTGCACAGTTGATTCAAATGTTGAAGACAGACCCCATGCCGAATGGCCCAAACCCTGAAATACTGGTCAGACTTGGATGGAGACCCCACTGCACAGTTGATTCAAATGTCGGAGACATCCCATGTCGAATGGCCCAAACCATGAAATACTGGTCAGACTTGGATGGAGACCCCACTGCACAGTTGATTCAAATATCGGAGACATCCCATGCCGAATGGCCAAAACCCTGAAATACTGGTCAGACTTGGATGGAGACCCCACTGCACAGTTTGATTCAAATGTCGCAGACAGACCCCATGCGGAATGGCCCAAACCCTGAAATACTGGTCAGACTTGGATGGAGACCCCACTGCACAGTTGATTCAAATGTCGGAGACAGACCCCATGCCGAATGGCCCAAACCCTGAAATACTGGTCAGACTTGGATGGAGACCCCACTGCACAGTTGATTCAAATGTCGGAGACATCCCATGTCGAATGGCCCAAACCCTGAAATACTGGTCAGACTTGGATGGAGACCCCACTGCACAGTTGATTCAAATGTCGGAGACAGACCCCATGCCGAATGGCCCAAACCCTGAAATACTGGTCAGACTTGGATGGAGACCCCACTGCACAGTTGATTCAAATGTCGGAGACAGACCCCATGCCGAATGGCCCAAACCCTGAAATACTGGTCAGACTTGGATGGAGACCCCACTGCACAGTTGATTCAAATGTTGAAGACAGACCCCATGCCGAATGGCCCAAACCCTGAAATACTGGTCAGACTTGGATGGAGACCCCACTGCACAGTTGATTCAAATGTCGGAGACATCCCATGTCGAATGGCCCAAACCCTGAAATACTGGTCAGACTTGGATGGAGACGGAAATGTAGCAAGGTGAGGGGGAAAACGACAAAACAAAAACAGTGGAGGAGGGGGGGGGGGGGGGGGGGGGGGGGGGGGGGGGCGGAAGGAAAAAGGAAAATCAGGTGTGAAACTTTTCTAGGCCGCTCCTGACATGAGTTGTGAAATATAGTCGTCCATCCGTGGTGTGATCATTAATCCATACCCGCTTACCAAGAAAGTAACCAATGTTTTCTAACTCTATACAAAAAAAAAACCCTGCAGAAACAAGAAACAGATAAGTAAAATAAAAACAAACGCGACGCTAGAAAACTAGAGTGGAAAACTGGTCAAGAAAGAACCCCCACAAAAAAAAAAAAAAAATCACAGAAAAACATGCCAGCAAGAACTCGAAAGACATCAAAATACAAACTTCAGACAAACGGCGATTTAAAAAAAAAAGGGGAAAAAAAAAAGAAAGAAAAAGAAAGGGGGAAAACCCCTTTCCATCTAGGCCACGCCTTTCCCACATACCCTGCTATCTGTCAGGGTACCTACACACCAAGGGATGAACCACTCACTACAGAACATATTCTGGCAGTTCCCACACACCCTGCTATCTGTCAGGGTACCTACACACCAAGGGATGAACCACTCACTACAGAACATATTCTGGCAGTTCCCACACACCCTGCTATCTGTCAGGGTACCTACACACCAAGGGATGAACCACTCACTACAGAACATATTCTGGCAGTTCCCACACACCCTGCTATCTGTCAGGGTACCTACACACCAAGGATGAACCACTCACTACAGAACATATTCTGGCAGTTCCCACACACCCTGCTATCTGTCGGGGTACCTACACACCAAGGGATGAACCACTCACTACAGAACATATTCTGGCAGTTCCCACACACCCTGCTATCTGTCAGGGTACCTACACACCAAGGGATGAACCACTCACTACAGAACATATTCTGGCAGTTCCCACACACCCTGCTATCTGTCAGGGTACCTACACACCAAGGGATGAACCACTCACTACAGAACATATTCTGGCAGTTCCCACACACCCTGCTATCTGTCAGGGTACCTACACACCAAGGGATGAAAAACTCCAACACTCCAGCAAGGCCTGGCCACAGGCAGTTTCCATCACATGCGAGTTTTCAGTCCTAAAACAGAAAGATTATTTTCCTTAGTGATCTAAAGACTATGTGGGGAGACACAGCCACTCTGACGCCATCTTTAGCACCATGTCTACCAAAGAACTGCTGCTTACGTTGGGAATGATCTGTTGGCAGATCGTTTATTTTCTTCAAGGGCAGTAATCGATGTTTGACGTGGTTACAGACCCT
>CM031613.1:12260250-12275250 GCA_018398815.1 Conus ventricosus
GAGAGGAAGTTTGGAAAACGGGGTTCACGGGCGCTGCTTCGCCGTCTCCCCCCCCCCCCCCCCCCCCCCCATTCCCTCATCCCCCACTACACCCTGCACCCCATCCCTCCTCCCTCCCCACCTCTCCTCCCTCTTCTAGACCCGAAAAAGAAGGAACAAGTTGAACAGGGATTTCTTCTTTTCTTTCTTTTTATGTTTAATTCTTTGCACCAGCACTGTGTCTTTGATAGCCACCTTCCTCGGCACTTTGAACATTAGTGCAGCGATTAAGAAAGAAAATAGACACAATTTTTTTTTTTTTTCAAATAACTCAGTTCGGTAGTTCGCCTTCCATGTGTACTTTCGTCATTATCAGTACAAAAGCTGTGAACTACCGGCTCCTTCCTCTATGAATCTCCCACCACCCACCCCTCCCTTTTTCTCACACTCACACTCTTCCCCTCTCCGACAACCACCATCACCGCCCCGTCCACAGAGAGAGAGAGAGAGAGAGAGAGAGAGAGAGAGAGAGAGAGAGAGAGAGAGAAGAGGGTGAGAGAGAGAGAAGAGGGTGGGAGAGAGAGAGAGACACGCGCGCGCGCACACACACACACACGCGCGCGCACGCACACACACACATGCATACACGCACCCACACACACACACACACACACACACTCTCCCTCTCTCTCTCTCTCTCTCCTCTCTCCTCTCTCTCTACTCACACGCACGCACGCACGCACGCACACACGCACACACACACACACACTTGCTCCCCTTAAAAGAAAAAAACCCATCTCACTCCAAAGCGTACAAAACCATCTGGTCCAGGTCACGAGGTGGAAACAACGTACACTACACGTACATCTCCTGTCTGTACTACAGATCACAGGTGGAAACAACGTACACTACACGTACATCCCCTGTCTGTGCTACAGATCACAGGTGGAAACAACGTACACTACACGTACATCCCCTGTCTGTGCTACAGGTGGAAACAACGTACACTACACGTACATCCCCTGTCTGTGTTACAGATCACAGGTGGAAACAACGTACACTACACGTACATCCCCTGTCTGTGTTACAGATCACAGGTGGAAACAACGTACACTACACGTACATCCCCTGTCTGTGCTACAGATCACAGGTGGAAACAACGTACACTACACGTACATCCCCTGTCTGTGCTACAGATCACAGGTGGAAACAACGTACACTACACGTACATCCCCTGTCTGTGCTACAGATCACAGTGGAAACAACGTACACTACACGTACATCCCCTGTCTGTGCTACAGATCACAGGTGGAAACAACGTACACTACACGTACATCCCCTGTCTGTGCTACAGGTGGAAACAACGTACACTACACGTACATCCCCTGTCTGTGTTACAGATCACAGGTGGAAACAACGTACACTAACACGTACATCCCCTGTCTGTGCTACAGATCACAGGTGGAAACAACGTACACTACACGTACATCCCCTGTCTGTGCTACAGATCACAGGTGGAAACAACGTACACTACACGTACATCCCCTGTCTGTGCTACAGATCACAGGTGGAAACAACGTACACTACACGTACATCCCCTGTCTGTGCTACAGATCACAGGTGGAAACAACGTACACTACACGTACATCCCCTGTCTGTGCTACAGATCACAGGTGGAAACAACGTACACTACACGTACATCCCCTGTCTGTGCTACAGGTGGAAACAACGTACACTACACGTACATCCCCTGTCTGTGCTACAGATCACAGTGGAAACAACGTACACTACACGTACATCCCCTGTCTGTGCTACAGGTGGAAACAACGTACACTACACGTACATCCCCTGTCTGTGCTACAGATCACAGGTGGAAACAACGTACACTACACGTACATCCCCTGTCTGTGCTACAGGTGAAACAACGTACACTACACGTACATCCCCTGTCTGTGTTACAGATCACAGGTGGAAACAACGTACACTACACGACATCCCCTGTCTGTGCTACAGATCACAGGTGGAAACAACGTACACTACACGTACATCGCCTGTCTGTGCTACAGATCACAGGTGGAAACAACGTACACTACACGTACATCCCCTGTCTGTGCTACAGATCACAGGTGGAAACAACGTACACTACACGTACATCGCCTGTCTGTGCTACAGATCACAGGTGGAAACAACGTACACTACACGTACATCCCCTGTCTGTGCTACAGATCACAGGTGGAAACAACGTACACTACACGTACATCCCCTGTCTGTGCTACAGGTGGAAACAACGTACACTACACGTACATCCCCTGTCTTGGCTACAGATCACAGGTGGAAACAACGTACACTACACGTACATCCCCTGTCTGTGCTACAGGTGGAAACAACGTACACTACACGTACATCCCCGTCTGTGCTACAGATCACAGGTGGAAACAACGTACACTACACGTACATCCCCTGTCTGTGCTACAGATCACAGGTGGAAACAACGTACACTACACGTACATCCCCTGTCTGTGCTACAGATCACAGGTGGAAACAACGACACTACACGTACATCCCCTGTCTGTGCTACAGATCACAGGTGGAAACAACGTAACACTACACGTACATCCCCTGTCTGTGCTACAGGTTGGAAACAACGTACACTACACGTACATCCCCTGTCTGTGCTACAGATCACAGTGGAAACAACGTACACTACACGTACATCCCCTGTCTGTGCTACAGGTGGAAACAACGTACACTACACGTACATCCCCTGTCTGTGCTACAGATCACAGGTGGAAACAACGTACACTACACGTACATCGCCTGTCTGTGCTACAGGTGGAAACAACGTACACTACACGTACATCCCCTGTCTGTGCTACAGATCACAGGTGGAAACAACGTACACTACACGTACATCGCCTGTCTGTGCTACAGGCCACGGCATCTGCAGACCTCACTCTATCAGTTCAACACACAGAGCTGTAGAGGAAAGGGAGATTTAAACGAAGCGGGAAGGTGGGGGGGGGGGGAGGAAAGACGAGTAATTCGTAAATAAATGGACCCATCCTTTCCAGTTACTTACCTCTCCTCCTGTCCTCCACTACCCTTCTTCCCACCTCCTCCTCCTCCTCCTCTCTCTCTCCTCTCCTCTCTCTCTCCTCTTTCTCTCTCTCTCTCCTCTCTCCTCTCTCTCTCCTCTCTCTCATCTCTCTCTCACTCTCTCTCTCTCTCTCTCCTTCTCTCTCTCTCTCTCTCTTCTCTCTCTCTCTCTCTCCTCTCTCTCTCTGTCTGTCTGTCTCTCTCCTCTCTCTGTAATTCCACTTTCCCTCCCCCCAGGAGCCAGTTGGTTTGGCGATTTGTAATTAAGAAGACCTGATCTTTGGTACCACCAACGGTACGGGGGGGGGGGGGGGGGGGGGGGGGGGGGGGGGAGCGAACTAGAGTAATTAGCTTTAAGCTAATTAGCTGTAGTTAATTAGAGCCAACTATAAGGCTGCCACAGATGCTATAACGCGCCAAGACTTTCTTTTTTTTCTGCTGCTGCTGCAAGTGGACCTCCCACCCTCCCCCTTTGCCCTTTTTGTCGACATCCCCCCCCCCCCCCCCCATCCCGCCCACAACTAAATTTGAAATAAACAAATAAATGAATAAAAAAAGAACACGCAAAAAAAAATAACTGTAAAGTGTGCGTAGGATTTACACTGCTGCGGATGGTGATCTTACTGCTTTTAGGGTGGGGTGGGGTGGGGGGGGAAGAGACATTTCCAACGCGCATGCACACCACCACCATCCCCACCACCACCCTCCGTCCCCACTCTTGATCACTCTTCCCCCCCCCCCCCCCCTCCCCTCCTCCTCATACCCAGCTCACGACCCACGCCACTGTCTATACAAGGAACTATCATGGAACTGTTCATTCCACCACAGAGAGAGAGAGGGGGGAGGGAGAGAGAGTTGCTTATAGCCTAGCCGACCGTAAAGGGCCACATCAGGGCTGTCACCGCGTTGAAGCCAACTCACAAGTCATTTAAAGAAAAACTAATTCCCCAACATTCCCCAACATTTGAAAATATACCCTCTAAAAACACACCGGAAATTTCGTTCGAAATCTTTCTTCCACAAAATCTTAGATCGGAAGAAAAATGTTGGACCTCTTTTAAGAAATTCAAAGATCACATCGTTTCACAGCGAGTGGTTTTCCATACTAAAACTTACCCACGGCCAGCCTCTTCGCTACGACAGCTTGCCTTGTTTAGAGCTAACAACATAACAGAAAAATAAATGTACCGCCAAACTAAACAATAAACAAATTCCTTTTTTTTTTAAATAAATAAATGAACAAAATTAAAAACTCACTACGCGTTTGACCTCTCTGGTCTTCTTCTGGCAGGACGCACATTCCCGACAATGACAACGAAGAAGCTGAACACTGTGTGAGTGGTTTATTCCCATGCATTTAATTGTCCTCAGAGTTACGAACAACATTCCCGACAATGACAACGAAGAAGCTTAACACTGTGTGAGTGGTTTATTCCCATGCATTTCATTGTCCTCAGAGTTTACTTTGTCCTTACTATCTTTCCTTCATTTTTCTTGATTTTGTACATGTTTACATTTATGTGTATATGTATATCCAGTGTTGTGTGTGTGTGTGTGTGTGGTGTGTGTGTGTGTGTGTGTGTGTGTGTGTGTGCGAGCGAGCGTGTGTGGTGTGTGTGTGTGTGTGTGTGTGTGTGTGTGTGTGGGTGTGTGTGTGTGCGCGCGAGTGTGTGTGTGTGTGTGTGTGTGTGTGTGTGTGTGTGTGTGTGTGTGTGTGCGTGCGTGCGTGCGTGCGTGCGTGCGTGCGTGCGTGCGTGCGTGCGTGCGTGCGTGCGTGCGTGCGTGCGTGTAAAAGGTGAATAGTAAAACAAGTTGAACATCTTTTCCCACAAGGACGATTTTATTGATCCAAGCTTTCGCCACAAGGGCTTCTTCGGGAATTCTATCTATCTATCTATGTGTGTGTGTGTGTGTGTGTGTGTGTGTGTGTGTGTGTGTGTGTGTGTGTGTGTGTGTGTGTGTTTGTATGTGTGTGTGTATACACATGTGTGTATACGTGTGGGTATGTATATTTTTGCGTCTTCTGTCTAGAACAGCAACTTTCATAGTCTCCCCGCCATTGCGTTTGCCCCCTACGTCATTAGAAGCAATTGACAACACAATAAGCACCAGCTTGCTGCTGTTCACATTTTGACATTTACTGTAAAACTGTGTGTGATAGCAAACTGGAAATCAAGTTATTTGAACCCAGAAGATCCTGCTTTTTTTTTTTTTTGGCCAGCGAGCCTCTGCCCTGGTTCCTCAGCAGGTGAGCTTCAGGCGCGTGCCCCTAAAAGCACCTGCGGTCTTGCTGACGCAATTTCCGTCGCTGTCGCTGATAGGCTCACACCGCCACCACTCTTCATCGAACACCGTGGTGAAGATAACAGGTAGCGGCGGATGTGGGGAAGGGTGGGGGTGGGGTAGGGTGTTATTAGCAGACCATGCCTTCTGTCAGAGAGCGATGACGTCAAAGCGGGACCCTGGCTCCTTCACGCACGCCTGGCGACGTAGATTATGAGCAGGCAGTGCGCGTGAACAGCCAGCCTTGAGCAGGCAGTAACAGCCAGCCTTGTGCCTGTGCAACCACTTTATTGACCCATTCCTTTAGTTCTTTTTCTGTTGGTCTCTCTCTCTCTCTCTCTCTCTCTCTCTCTCTCTCTCTCTCTCTCTCTCTCTCTCTCTCTCTCTCTCTCTGTGTGTGTGTGTGTGTGGTGTGTGTGAGAGAGAGAGAGAGAGACAGAGACAGAGACACAGAAAGAGCGAGCGTGTAAGAGTATCTCTCCTCTCTCTCTCTCTCTCTCTCTCTCTCTCTCTCTCTCTCTCTCTCTATGATGTGTGTCTATGTAGCCGTGAAGGGCGGCTCTCAGAGAACGTTCCTAGTGGGGTAGAAAAGCAGCGAGGGGGGGGGGGGGGGATACCTCCTGGCCCTTCTGTCACTCTGCCTTCATCGCCACAACATCTTCAGCCTTATCGCTCAGACCCACAGTAACATCTTCAGCCTTATCGCTCAGACCCACAGTAACATCTTCAGCCTTATCGCTCAGACCCACAGTAACATCTTCAGCCTTATCGCTCAGACCCACAGTAACATCTTTATCCTTATCGCTCAGACCCTAAGCAACATCTCAGCCTTATCGCTCAGACCCACAGCAACATCTTCAGCCTTATCGCTCAGACCCACAGTAACAATCTTCAGCCTTATCGGCCCCGACCCACAGCAACATCTTCATCCTTATCGGCCCTGACCCACAGCAACATCTTCAGCCTTCTCGGCCCTGACCCACAGCAACATCTTCAGCCCTGAGCCACAGTAACATCTTCAGCCCTGACCCACAGTAACATCTTCAGCCTTATCGGCCCTGACCCACAGTAACATCTATCAGCCTTATCGGCCCTGACCCACAGCAACATCTTCAGCCTTCTCGGCCCTGACCCACAGCAACATCTTCAGCCTTCTCGGCCCTGACCCACAGCAACATCTTCAGCCCTGACCCACAGCAACATCTTCAGCCTTATCGGCCCTGACCCACAGCAACATCTTCAGCCTTCTCGGCCCTGACCCACAGCAACATCTCAGCCTTATCGGCCCTGACCCACAGCAACATCTTCAGCCTTATCGGCCCTGACCCACAGCAACATCTTCAGCCTTATCGCCCTGACCCACAGCAACATCTTCACCTTATCGGCCCTGACCCACAGCAACATCTTCAGCCCTGACCCACAGTAACATCTTCACCCTGACCCACAGTAACATCTCAGCCCTGACCCACAGCAACATCTTCAGCCTTATCGCTCTGACTCACAGTAACATCTTCAGCCCTGACCCACAGTAACATCTTCAGCCTTATCGGCCCTGACCCACAGCCGAAATGCGAGGCGCTACCTCGCCGGTGCCGGCCCCAACCAAAACGTCCTAACCTCATCAACCCCAGCGGCCCCCCCCCCCCCCCCCCCCCCCCCCCCCCCCCCGTTTCCAACACCTTCCACCTTACCTTTCCTTCATCTCATGCTCTACATAGATAGTCCTCTCTGTATTACAGACACACTTACTTAAACCCTACGCCCCCCTCTTCCAGCATTTCCAACGCGCGCACGCACACACACACACACACACACACACACACACACACACACACACACACACGCCGTCACCACCCACCACAATCACCACGAAGAAATAACCACACAACTGCCACCAGCAATCACACACACAATAATCAACACCACTAAACACACACACAATAATCAACACCACTAAACACACACACACACACACACACACACACACACACACACACAGATATAGAGAGAGCCGCTGAAGTGGTCCAGATAAAAGCTAACTTGCCGTGGATGGAAAGGTCTGTGGATGGAAAGCTCTGAGAAATGGTGATGAAATGGAGTCAGCACCTAGCAGGAGAAGACGGAGAAGGGGAGGGGGGGGGCGGAGGAGCCCGGCGAGAGAGGGGGGGGGCGAGAGAGAGGGGGGATGGTTCCCCCCTACCCCTCTTCTGTAAAACAGCTGACATACTGTTCCTGATGTAATTTGGTTTTCTGGCTGGGGGTGGAGGGAGGGCAGGGGAAGGGGCAGGGAGGGAGAGTGGGGGGAGGTTCTACGCCGGCAAGGCGAAGAGAAAAGATGTGAGCGTGCCATCCGTTTAGTTTATGACCCCGCCGGGGTTAACGTGGCACTGGGAAGGCACGTGCGTGCTTCTCTGTGTGTGTGTGTATGCACGAGAGCTTGTGTTGTGTGGTGTGGTGTGTGTGTGTGTGTGTGTGTGTGTGTGTGCACGGCTGTTCAGAAAGGACGCTCCATGTTCAATACTATCATCAATGCCTCAGACCGTAGGAGCGGTGTGACCAGCAAACACAAGTGTTTCGATGGCTCTACTGTCACTGAGCGGTGTGACCAGCACACAAGTGTTTCGATGGCTCTACTGTCACTGGTCCTGGTTTGTTTTCTTCTTTTTTTTTAATGCATATCATGGGGCCGGGACCAGCGAGGTAGCGCCTCGCATTTCGGCTGTGGGTCAGGGCCGATAAGGCTGAAGATGTTGCTGTGGGTCAGGGCCGATAAGGCTGAAGATGTTGCTGTGGGTCAGGACCGATAAGGCTGACAAAAGCATTACAGTTCAAGATTTTTCTTAATTAGATCTTGGCCAAGCGTCTTTCGACAGGGGGGGCGGGGGGGGGGGGGGGGGGAAGGGGTCCCATTTTGGAAATAAGACTCGTCACGAAAAGCAAAAAAAAAAATCACAACACCGTTCATTCTCAAACCTGTAGGCAACCCCAAACGCCGCTACTGGGACTTGTATAAAAGGAATGGAGAGAAAGGACGCCCGAGGGGTGGAGGAAGAGTGGAGATGGGAGGGATTGAGAAGAGAGGGGAGGGGTGGGGGGGGGAGTAGGCGACAGAGTCATCCCCCTAACGTTTTTATGACTGTCACAGACTTCGCTTCACTACCCTATCTAATCCCCTGGCCTGGGGGCTCGCTGGGGCGGCGAAGGGGGGGGGGGGCGGTAGGAGTGGGAATGGAGGGGTGGGTGGGGTGGGGTGGGAGGGGTGCAGCGACAGCGCACTGTAAACCTGATCAAAGTGCTGTAAAGAGCACAGGGCCGGAAAATCTCCGCTATCTTGCCATTGACACACAGAGCTGGGAAGTGTGTTCACGCATTCCCCCCTTGAGGTGGTGTGTTGGGAGTGGGGGGGGGGGGGGGGGGGGGGCTGACTAACTGAAGGACCATTCCCATGCTCTGAAAGGTTTTCTCTACCAGAGGCAGACGGAGAATAGATACCTTGAGAAGAATGGGAGAAAAAACGGGGGGGCGGGGGGGGGGGGGGGGGCTGACTAACTGAAGGACCATTCCCATGCTGTGAAAGGTTTTCTCTACCAGAGGCAGACGGAGAATAGATACCTTGAGAAGAATGGGAGAAAAAACGGGGGGGGGGGGGGGGGGCTGACTAACTGAAGGACCATTCCCATGCTCTGAAAGGTTTTCTCTACCAGAGGCAGACGGAGAATAGATACCTTGAGAAGAATGGGAGAAAAAACGAACGAAAGACTGAGCGACTAAGGAATGATTTGAGATCAGACTCTCACTCTGTGGAGTCACACACACATCCTTCGTCTCCTCCCTCCCACTTCCCCACGCTACCAACACTCCCCCCTCCCCCCCCCCAAGTGGGAAAGGGTGGAGACTGGACAGGACCAGACGTACAGTGACGTGGTGGTGAGACCAAGTGGGAAAGGGTTGGAGACTGGACAGGACCAGACGTACAGTGACGTGGTGGTGAGACCAAGTGGGAAAGGGTTGGAGACTGGACAGGACCAGACGTACAGTGACGTGGTGGTGAGACCAAGTGGGAAAGGGTTGGAGACTGGACAGGACCAGACGTACAGTGACGTGGTGGTGAGACCAAGTGGGAAAGGGTGGAGACTGGACAGGACCAGACCTACAGTGACGTGGTCATGAGACCAAGTGGGAAAGGGTGGAGACTGGACAGGACCAGACGTACAGTGACGTGGTGGTGAGACCAAGTGGGAAAGGGTTGGAGACTGGACAGGACCAGACGTACAGTGACGTGGTGGTGAGACCAAGTGGGAAAGGGTTGGAGACTGGACAGGACCAGACGTACAGTGACGTGGTGGTGAGACCAAGTGGGAAAGGGTGGAGACTGGACAGGACCAGACCTACAGTGACGTGGTCATGAGACCAAGTGGGAAAGGGTGGAGACTGGACAGGACCAGACGTACACTGACGTGGTCATGAGACCAAGTGGGAAAGGGTGGAGACTGGACAGGACCAGACGTACAGTGACGTTGTGGTGAGACCAAGTGGGAAAGGGTGGAGACTGGACAGGACCAGACGTACAGTGACGTGGTGGTGAGACCAAGTGGGAAAGGGTGGAGACTGGACAGGACCAGACGTACAGTGACGTGGTGATGAGACCAAGTGGGAAAGGGTGGAGACTGGACAGGACCAGACGTACAGTGACGTGGTGGTGAGACCAAGTGGGAAAGGGTGGAGACTGGACAGGACCAGACGTACAGCCGTGAAGATCCACACACTACTAAAGAGACACACCAGCCCTGTGTCTGGAAGAAAACCAGTCAGTTCACTAGTAGTCACTTCGCTGAAGATAACAGCGGCCAGTGTCTCCATCACCGCTGCTGTCCCCTGACCGCTAACTGACCAATAGTCAACATGACTCGTGAAAGCAGTCTTTACGACCAATGAAAACATGACAGTGATTCCTGAAAGCAGTCACTATGAATCCTACAGCCTGCCAAGTTGACCTGAACACAGTCACTATGAATCACACAGCCTGCCATGTTGACCTGAACACAGTCACTATGAATCATACAGCCTGCCATGTTGACCTGAACACTGTCACTATGAATCATACAGCCTGCCATGTTGACCTGAACACTGTCACTATGAATCATACAGCCTGCCATGTTGACCTGAACACTGTCACTATGAATCATACAGCCTGCCATGTTGACCTGAACACTGTCACTATGAATCATACAGCCTGCCATGTTGACCTGAACACTGTCACTATGAATCATACAGCCTGCCATGTTGACCTGAACACTGTCACTATGAATCACACAGCCTGCCATATTGACCTGAACACTGTCGCCATGAATCCTACAGCCTGCCATGTTGACCTGAACACTGTCACCATGAATCATACAGCCTGACATGTTGACCTGAACACAGTCACTATGAATCACACAGCCTGCCATGTTGACCTGAACACTGTCACTATGAATCCTACAGCCTGCCATGTTGACCTGAACACTGTCACCATGAATCCTACAGCCTGCTATGTTGACCTGAACACTGTCACCATGAATCCTACAGCCTGCCATGTTGACCTGAACACTGTCACTATGAATCCTACAGCCTGTAATGTTGACCTGAACACTGTCACTATGAATCCTACAGCCTGCCATGTTGACCTGAACACTGTCACTATGAATCATACAGCCTGCCATGTTGACCTGAACACTGTCACTATGAATCATACAGCCTGCCATGTTGACCTGAACACTGTCTATGAATCATACAGCCTGCCATGTTGACCTGAACACTGTCACTATGAATCATACAGCCTGCCATGTTGACCTGAACACTTGTCACTATGAATCCTACAGCCTGCCATGTTGACCTGAACACTGTCACTATGAATCCTACAGCCTGCCATGTTGACCTGAACACTGTCACTATGAATCATACAGCCTGCCATGTTGACCTGAACACTGTCACTATGAATCCTACAGCCTGCCATGTTGACCTGAACACTGTCACTATGAATCAAACAGCCTGCCATGTTGACCTGAAAACACATACCCAGGACTCCTAAAGAGCCAATTATCACTTCATTAAAAACAGTGGTTATCACTCGTGGCGTCATCATGACTGGTGAAAACTGATCACCATGGCTTCACGTTCGTGTGCACAGCTACCATGGGCAGACAACTCCGTCTGTCTTCTGGGACTTCAACAGCTGAGCACAGGTGCAGAACTCTTGGAAGCGGATATACCTGTCTCAACGTCACCGTAGGCACTCCACTACTCGCTCCATACCTGCCGATACATGGCTAGTCACCTCCCTTTCCACTCCACAACTCATGTCTCAACGTCATCATAGACACTTCACTACTCGCTCCATACCTGCCGAAACATGGCTAGTCACCTCCCTTTCCACTCCACAACTCGTCTCAACGTCATCATAGACACTTCACTACTCGCTCCATACCGGCCGAAACATGGCTAGTCACCTCCCTTTCCACTCTACAACTCATGTCTCAACGTCATTACAGACACTTCACTACTCGCTCCATACCTGCCGAAACATGGCTAGTCACCTCCCTTTCCACTCTACAACTCATGTCTCAACGTCATCATAGACACTTCACTACTCGCTCCATACCGGCCGAAACATGGCTAGTCACCTCCCTTTCCACTCTACAACTCATGTCTCAACGTCATCATAGACACTTCACTACTCGCTCCATACCGGCCGAAACATGGCTAGTCACCTCCCTTTCCACTCCACAACTCATGTCTCAACGTCATCATAGACACTTCACTACTCGCTCCATACCGGCCGAAACATGGCTAGTCGCCTCCCTTTCCACTCCACAACTCATGTCTCAACGTCATCATAGACACTTCACTACTCGCTCCATACCGGCCGAAACATGGCTAGTCGCCTCCCTTTCCACTCCACAACTCATGTCTCAACGTCATTATAGACACTTCACTACTCGCTCCATACCTGCCGAAACATGGCTAGTCACCTCCCTTTCCACTCTACAACTCATGTCTCAACGTCATCATAGACACTTCACTACTCGCTCCATACCGGCCGAAACATGGCTAGTCACCTCCCTTTCCACTCTACAACTCATGTCTCAACGTCATCATAGACACTTCACTACTCGCTCCATACCTGCCGAAACATGGCTAGTCACCTCCCTTTCCACTCCACAACTCATGTCTCAACGTCATCATAGACACTTCACTACTCGCTCCATACCGGCCGAAACATGGCTAGTCGCCTCCCTTTCCGGTACAACTCATGTCTCAACGTCATCATAGACACTTCACTACTCGCTCCATACCTGCCGAAACATGGCTAGTCACCTCCCTTTCCACTCCACAACTCAATGTCTTGATGGCATCACCATCGCTGAAACTACTTGGATTTCATGGCAGGAACTGTCCTACAGTCCGTTTGGGTTTTTTTTAGGGGAGGGGGCGAGTGGTGGGAGTCGGTTGGTTGGTTGGTTTTCAAATCAAAAGTGTGTGTGTGAACCAGAAATCCTCACCGTTCCCCTAATGACCATGCCGATGTCACCGTGACAAAGAAGGCCCAAACCTAACTTCTGAGGCGAACACGTCGCCAATAGCCAGGCAGCGTTCAGGCCGGCAAAATGCCACAGACTGTAGAAAACGGGTGCGAGGTTTATGTGAGAGAGGAAGAAGAAAAGAGGACCGAGCGAGGAGGGGGTGTAAGGAAGGCCACCTCCCCTTCCCCCAATCTACCGCATGCAAGGCTTTTATGACTTTTATGGCCCTCGCTTCATTTGTCGGCGCAAACCGCCAGTCCTTCCGGCGCTAATGTGGGTGGGGCGGGGCGAGAGGGGAAAGAGCAAGACGGTTCCCGCCGCACACTTGATCAAACTGACGTAAAAACCCACGTGTCTGCCAAAAGAAACTCGCTCTCTCTCTCTCTCTCTCTCTCTCTCTCTCTCTCCGTGAGGGGGAGGGAAAGTCGTTTCTATATTTAACCATGATTTCCATCTTTCCCAAACCATGCCTGGCCTTTAATCGATGTCTACAGTCTGGGAGTTTGTCAACCCACCCTCCCTCCCGTTCTCCCGCCCCCTTATCCAAACACACCTCCCCACCTCTCTATCATCTCTCTCTCTCTCCTCTCTCTCTCTCTCTCTCTCTCTCTCTCTCTCCTATCTCTCTCATCTGCTCAATCAGCATCCAATCATTCACTCAGAAAGAATTAAGTCGAGCAAAAAACAAATATCCATTCACCCACCCCAGAATCAAACAAACTAACAAAGCACACGCGCCAAGAAAGCAAATGATTTGAATGGAATGAAGGAGGAAAAAGCAAATGAGTCTGAAGGAATGAAGGAAGGCGGAAGAAAGCAGAATAATTTGAAGGAAGAAGGAAGGGGAAGAAAGCAGAATGAATTTGAAGGGAATGAAGGAAGAGGGAAGAAGAAAAGAGATGGATGATGCAAGTCAAGAACGTGAAGGAGGAGGTAAGGACAAAAAAGTGAGGGGGGGGGGCGGGATAAAAAGAAAGAAGGCAGACAGATTAGGTGTGGAGACAGAAACAACGAGGGAAGACAGAGAGAAAGAAACAGAAATGTTAAATGTACAAACAGAGCGGAAAAAGAGGAAATTGACAGACAGAAAGAAAGAAACGAAATGTTAAATTGTACGACAGAAACAACGAGGGAAAGACAGACAGAAAGAAAACAGAAAATGTTAAATTGTACGACAGAAACACAACGAGGGAAAATGACCAGACGAGAAAGAAAACAGAAAATGTTAAATTGTACGACAGAAACAACGAGGGAAAGACAGACAGAAAGAAAACAGAAAATGTTAAATTGTACGACAGAAACAACGAGGGAAAGACAGACAGAAAGAAAACAGAAAATGTTAAATTGTACGACAGAAACAACGAGGGAAAGACAGACAGAAAGAAAACAGAAAATGTTAAATTGTACGACAGAAACAACGAGGAAAGACAGACAGAAAGAAAACAGAAAATGTTAAATTGTACGACAGAAACAACGAGGGAAAGACAGACAGAAAGAAAACAGAAAATGTTAAATTGTACGACAGAAACAACGAGGGAAAGACAGACAGAAAGAAAACAGAAAATGTTAAATTGTACGACAGAAACAACGAGGGAAAGACAGACAGAAAGAAAACAGAAAATGTTAAATTGTACGACAGAAACAACGAGGGAAAGACAGACAGAAAGAAAACAGAAAATGTTAAATTGTACGACAGAAACAACGAGGGAAAGACAGACAGAAAGAAAACAGAAAATGTTAAATTGTACGACAGAAACAACGAGGGAAAGACAGACAGAAAGAAAACAGAAAATGTTAAATTGTACGACAGAAACAACGAGGGAAAGACAGACAGAAAGAAAACAGAAAATGTTAAATTGTACGACAGAAACAACGAGGGAAAGACAGACAGAAAGAAAACAGAAAATGTTAAATTGTACGACAGAAACAACGAGGGAAAGACAGACAGAAAGAAAACAGAAAATGTTAAATTGTACGACAGAAACAACGAGGGAAAGACAGACAGAAAGAAAACAGAAATTTAATTGTACGACAGAAACACGAGAAGAGAAGAAGAAAGAATGTTAAATTGTACGACAGA
>CM031613.1:12279016-12291952 GCA_018398815.1 Conus ventricosus
AGAGAAAGAGCAGAGAAGGGGGAGTAGAGGAAAGAGGGAGAGGGGAGGGGGAGTGAGAAAAAGCGAGGGAAAAAAGGGGGTGATAAAAACTATTGCCAAAATGAAGCAAGGGTAAAACTTAGACTGGTTAGAGAAACGTTGTTTTTGGGTTTGGTTAGCTTTTTTGCTAAAAGAAAATAAATAAAGTGCAAAGACTGATCTGGCTAATGGAGAAACTGGGAGCATTTCCTCCAGTGCAAAGACTGATCGGCTAATGGAGAAACTGGAGGTACATTTCCTCCAGGGGCAAAGACTGATCTGGCTAATGGAGACACTGGAGGTAGCATTTCCCTCCAGTGCAAAGACTGATCTGCAATGGAGAAACTGGAGGTAGCATTTCCTCCAGGGGCAAAGACTGATCTGGCTAATGGAGAAACTGGAGGTAGCATTTCCTCCAGTGCAAAGACTGATCGGGCTAATGGAGAACTGGAGGTAGCATTTCCTCCAGTGCAAAAGACTGATCGGGCTAATGGAAAACTGGAGGTAGCATTTCCTCCAGATATTTTCCACACGTATCGCTTTAAAGAAACGCCACTGAGTTTATTTTTAAAGGGGTGGGGGCTGGCAAGGGAATAGACATTAAGGTGTTTATAAAGCGCAGGAAAAAAGAGTGTTACATGATTGTCTGGGAAGGATGCGTCCTCAGGCGTATTGTTTCCCACCAATTAGCGAGTCTCTGGTTTTGCATCACCAACCTTTTTATTGAACAGAGAGAGAGAGAGAGAGAGAAGAGAGAGAGAGACATTCACGACTCACGATTCACGATATTTTTTTGGGTCATTACCTTTTTACGGTCTGATGAAAAGGGGGAAAACAATACGCTCAAAAAGTAATTTTTGCTGACATATGAAATCAATAAAAAAAAATTTAACAAAACATTCTCAACAAAACTTCAATCAGTTATAAAATCATTTAACCACATAATACATATCCCAAGCACTCACCCACCAGCCCCCCAAATTTCCCACACACACACACACACACACACACCACACACACCCCACACACACACCCAGCACGCACGCACGCACGCACGCACGCACGCACGCACGAACGCACAAAACACACACCACACATATGTACAAACACACACACACACACACACACACACACACGCTCGCGCGCAACACACACACACACACACACACACACACACACACACACACACACACATATAATATAAATATATATAAAATATAAAATATATATATATTTTATGTTAAAAAGTAAGGTTTTAACAAATGTTGCTCCCCCAGTTCGGTTGAGCATTTTTTTTAAATCTCTGCTGGTATTCACTACCTTTGTCTATAATAAAATATATATAATATATAATATATATATATATAATATTTTTACTCACGCACACACACATACTCCGATGCAGACAACCCACGCACATACACACCCGCCCAAACCCATGCATACACACATATACACACGTGGATAACACGCACGCACACGCAATCAAAAATAATGAAATTGGACCATCCACTTTATCAATGGTATCTGAAAAATTCACTTCTCTCTTCATCATATTAATGGATTATTCATCATATTGGTTAATCTTTTATTTTCGCAATTTCTGAGCCTCTGCCTATAAATTTTGCAACTGATTTGATAATCATTTCGTCATTTGAAAGTAGAATAGATAAAACATTATGAGTTTTGAGCTAAATCCGAATGAAAAAAAATCACATTTGTTCCGTAATTTACATATCCTGTACAGTTGAACAAGAAATGTTTTTCATCCTCAACATCATAAACCACACATAGGGCATGAAGATTCTGAGGAAGCCCCTGGCAGATACCATCTTACCACGCATAGGGAAATGAAGATTCTGAGGAAGCCCCTGGCAGATACCATCTTTTCTTTGTATTAAATCCGAGAGTTCTGAATCGAAATCGAGCAAAATTAAACCCCTAGCCATTTGCCCTGTTAATATATAAGATATTTTTTCAGATTGAAAGACATTTTTTAAATGAATAAAATCAACTGTATTTTTCATTGTTTTCAATAGCCGAATGCCAGTTTTGTTTGTACGAACATATCAGTCTGTCTTTAAACTCTGAAATAAATTGTCAAATCATTTCCAACTCCCTGTAACACCATACAATACCAAAACCATTTACAGATAATACTTTTTTTTACTTGATAGGCCCAATTCCCTTTACCTTTCTCGAGTTGAATTACCATCATGTCGTATGCTTGTTTGCACAAACGAGACTGAGGCAATTTTAACAATTTTTAGCCAGTAATTTTATGCACTTGACGAACGATCTTATGTACAGGGGAAATATCGGCCGGTTTCTCGTTATAGCATAGTATTAGAAGAAATTAAAAGGTAAATGAAGGAAACGTTTATAGCATATGAATGCACTCTTTCCATTTTTGATTAGAGAAACAAACCCATAATTTCAGCAGCATAAGTAAGAATAGGTTCTATCGGGGCATCAAATAATTGCCAAAATAGATTACAGTCAATAGTATTTAGCTTTTGAATGACTTCAAAATTTCAATTACCCCTTCTACCTTTCTACTTCCCTCTTCCCAAGCAAAATTCAAACTTAATCTTGTTGAAAATATCAATCCTAGGTATCTATAAGAATTGACAACTTTTTTTTTTAAAATTTAGAAATAGAGTTTTTTTCCCTTACCGCCAATGACATTGACAAACAAAGCCATGACAAGACACGATGCATTTTCAACCACTTGGGTCTTCTTCAGGCGAAAAAATAAATCACATTTAACATTTGGGACAGTACAAACAAAGAACAAAAAACGAAAAAAAGGAACGAAAAATGACTCATCTGTGTCCATGTGGTGGGGAGAAAGCCGGTAGGCGGAAATGACAGGGGGATTATGGGAGAGGAAAAGGAGGGGGGGGGGTTGTGTTGGGGGAGGTGTGTGTGTGTGATATGATAGGGTTGTGTGTCTAGTTTATTGGGATGGAGTGATATCTTTGTGACGGTAGTGGTAATGGTGGATTGAATAATGGAAAGGGGTGGGAAAAAAAAGGGGGGGGGGGAACTGAGGGGAAAAAAGGAGTTTAGGTGAATAAAATAAAATATATGATTAACGAAATCATTATTTTAAATTTTATTCACCTAAACTCCTTTTTTCCCCCTCAGTCCCCCCCCCCCCCCCTTTTTTTTTCCCCTTACCATTATTATCAATCCACCATTACCACTACCGTCACAAAATATCACACCATCCCAATAAACAGACACACAACCCTATCAAAATCACCCCACACACACCTCCCCCAACCCCAACCCCCCCCCCTCCTTTCCTCTCCAAAAATCCCCCATGTCATTTCCGCCTACCGCTGTTTCTCCCCACCACATGGACAACAGATGAGTCATTTTTCGTTCCTTTTTTTCGTTTTTCGTTCTTTGTTTGTACTGTCCCAAATGTTTAAATGTGATTTATTTTTTCGCCTGAAGAAGACCCAAGTGGTTGAAATGCATCGTGCTTGTCATGTGCTTTGTTTGTCAATGTCATTGGCGGTAAGAAACAAACTCTATTTCTAAATTCTGCTTCGTTCGCCGCCATCAGTCACTCCATTTTAAAACTTTTATTTATTTATTTCCATAGAACCATTTTTCATGCATTGAAAGGTGGGCCACCATTTCTAAATACAATAATATTAGTTTATCCCAAATGACAGTTAATCCTAAAACGATCTGTGTCTTCTTGTGATGACTTTAATTGGGTTTTGGAGACCTATAACTGTTTGAGACATTAAAATGACATCGCAGCAAACAGAAGCAAAAATATCTCAACAGCTCCTGAGATTAATTGGATACCGGCTTACTTTTTTTTGATATTTCAATTGCTTCTCATTAATGAAAAAGGAAAACAAAGGTGGGCCAAAAGGCAGCCTGTTTTAAAACCCTTTGGACAGTCAAAATAATTAGAATATTCACTCTTTGCACGCACACATTCCAGCCAGAATTATACATAACACCGAATAGCCAAATAAAGTTTTCCATTCACTCCACTTTACGCAACAGTTCCAAAGAGTATACGATTAACCCTAGTCGAAAGCCTTCCTGAAGTCAACAAAGGCTATATAGATTTAGAATGCTCAATAGATATTTCTGTACAAGTGAAATAGTGTAATAAAATGGTCAATAGTACTATAATTTGCTCGAAAAACCCGCCCCGTTCCCTTTAAATATTTTCCCCAATTTTCAGCCCATTTTGATAATCTTTTGTTCAGATATGAGTATACCACTTTGCTTTTGGTGCTAGTGAGTGCTATACCACGTAATTATCTGGATTACTGGAATCACCTTAAATTTTTTAAATTGGAATTTAAAATAGATTAAAGCCCCTCTAAAGGAAAATGCTGTGTTTTAAAAGCCATTAAATAAGCGAACAAGATAGTCCAATTGTGATCGAATTTGCTTCTTTTAAAAATTTCTCCAACACTTTTTGTCAGGGCCAGCACTTTTCCCTGTCCTTAAATGTCTGATACCATCCATTACTTCTTCTCTAGAAAATGGTGTTATTGAACAATGGCACCGATTCATCCTCATCATCCAGTGAAAGTCTTCTTCCAGAGGAACAGTATTAATCTGAATCATTGAAAACAAGCAAGAAGTGATCATACCATTGTAAGAAGGGGATTTCATTGTAAATTAAGCTTTTCTTATAAACGGATCTTATTACTGACCAAAATGTTTTAGAATCGTTTGGTGGATTCTCTATTTCTTTAGTCTATTTTCCTCAAATTCTAATTCCTCAGTTTCTCTCAGTTTGATGCATTCTTTCGTGACACTGCATATTCTACTCTTTTTTCTTTTTTATCACTAGCTGTTTTACATCTCTGAAATCATTTTAGCAGCCTTTTTACTTCTGCTTTCTTTCTCTCACATTCAACATCAAACCAGTCATATACTTTTTATTCTACCTTGACCTACCGTGCGGACCATAATGCAGCAGCTCCATATAAAGCATAACAAAAAGGTTATAAACTATCATTTATATCAATATCCTTGTAGAAGGGCTGACTGTAAACAACCCTGGAACTCATCACTTTCAAGTTCGTCTTTATATTTATGGACATTTTCATTCCACCAAACATTTTTTTCTTCACCTGACTGTTTAACCTGGTTACTTTCCAGATTCCGTGAACGTTATTCCACACAACTTCGATTGGCAAGTGCCACGAATGAACACAGTCACCAACATGCAAATCAAATTTTCGGTAATAAATCAACATGAATCAAAAAGTAATCAACCACACTACATCCATTAGGGGATACAAAAGTGTAACTACCCTCTTTATCTCTGTCACAAAGCCCATTAAAATATTCATATCAAACAAAAAACACAAATCCAGTAACGTTTTCCCAAAGCTATTTACAACCATATCTTTTGAATGACGTAAAAAAATGTCATCCATTTCATACAAATCAAAATCACACATAGTCATATCTTCATGCTCAGATTGCATCTGACCTGTTCGAGCGTTCATATCACCAGTTACAATAAAGTATACATCATCTTTATCAACTTTTCCAGTAAAGCCTCTTCTAATAAAAGTACGCCATCTTTGATAACCTTATTATTATATAGAGGGCCTCCTTCTAAAACAATAAACAACCAACAAAAATGATATCTTTATTCACACCAAAAAACAGTTGTATCTATTCTTATAACAATTGTATTGTCACAATTTATCTGAATCTCTTTTACATATTTTTTCTAAAACACTTTCATACTAAAAGGAGCACACCTCCCTGAGTTTCTTCCATGAAATGAAAACTTTCTAGCTGAAACATGAAATTTCATATAATCATGAAGATGCATTTATAGTCAAAAGACGAATCTAAAAAGGTTTCTGTAAGGCAAACAAAATCAAATTTGTTAACATAATGTACAAAAGAAACATCACGTAGTTTTGGAAACAAATTTTCAACATTATAACTTAAAGGTCTACTTTAGAGATTTTCGATAATTTGTTAAAAACAGGTCTACATGTCATATAACTACAGTATGGTATTCATTTTTCAAAAAAGTCGCCGGAAGAATTTAATAGATAAAAAACGAGTTTTGCACACCTGTTCAAACCCCGCGCGGTAGACCGGAAAACCGTGACGTCACTTGATGGACTGGCCGTCAGCCGCGACCTCACACAAGCCAACGCCAAGTGAAATCAACACGAGTTGCGATCCCCCACAGCCTAAAAAGTCACGAGGGGGTGGCAGATATTGTGCTGTAGGCGTGTATGGCAGCAGCTCAGCAGGAGACGGATATTCTTTGCACACATTTCCATCTGATCCAGATACTCGAAAGAAGTGGATTCGGTTGTGCAACCATGCCGGGCCACCAAGTTATTTTTTACCACGTCAGTTCCAGCTGGACCACAGAAACGAGCTGTTCCGACAATTGCCGAGCCCGTTCGAGTGGATCAAAAGCTTCGTCTGCATTGTGCGCGTTATACTTTGAAGGCGGAGTGGTAAGCTCGTACAGATGAGTACGATAGTCGCACGTTTATTCTGTTCTTATCTATGGACAGATCACACTTGTTAAATGAATGAACACGTAAGGCTTGAGGAAGGAGAATCTCCGCTCGCCGTCCACGCGTGATCGCATCAAGAAGTCAGTCGGTAGCCTCCCTCGAGACTTCGGTAAAGTCCGTACGCCTTCGAATGATGTGTCCGGGCGTACCAGCTGGAACTGAAATAGCTCGTTTCCGTGGTCCAGCTGGAACTGACGTGGTAAAAAGAACTTAGCGTTCAAACTGATAAGGTAAAGGCCTTGCAGAAACATCCCCAGAGTTACATTGGCTGTCGCAATCATAGTCACTGCTTTTACATGATATATTAAATACCGATCGGATGTGCAAGAACCATCAGAATCGCTTTCTGTCGCCGTTGGCTGTTGTGTAGGTCGCGGCTGTCCATCATGTGACGTCACATCCAAGAGTAGTTAAGCCATGCCAAGATTTAGTTGATTACCTCCCGTTTTCCTGATTACAGGTAAAAAGCCCACTTCGGGGATCGATTTCGTATGATCGGGAGAGAATCGGATGTTTGTTTTATCAATTTACAAACATTTCATATTTCTGCATAAGCTGACCAATAATCGAAAACCTCTAAAGTAGACCTTTAAAAGAAATCCCTTGTTGTGGATGGTCTAGCCTGTCCATTTGCTTTTTACAGAGTTTGAACGCAAGGCTCTAAAACCACCCGTACCCCATTCCCCACATAGAGACTTGCTGGACTGGTTAGACAGGAAACCTCGCATGCCACTCTGTCTGTCGGGCGCAACACCCGCCACGCGCTGTGTGTTCGTCGTTACCGTGACGTCGATCCTTGGAGACACGGGGGGAATCCCCGCTACTGGCCGCTGATCCAATTCGCTGACCTCCGCCTCGAGCCGCTCTGAAACCCCCCCTCTTTACCACCATTACCACTCCGTTGCCGATCGGTGAGCGCGAACTGAGGGTGGGGGAGGGGAGGGAGATTTTAAAACCCCACCACCCTGACTGCCATCCCCCCTCATTGCGTTAACCAGGCAGATGCCTGCTGAGGGCTGAAACAGATAGAGACCCCACGCTGATTGGCTGAAACAGATAGAGACCCACCCCCCCACTCTCACCAGTTTGAAATCGGGGAGTAGAAATTTTAACTGTGTTTGTTTTCTCTTATTATTTTCTCCGCCACCCTCTACAACTTCACGTAAGTGCGTGGGTCAGGCAATCGGGGACCAACCCACGAGTTGTCCCCTCGGAAAAATGTTCTTTTCCTTCTTCACGAGCTCTGGCCTTTATTTCATCTGCTGGTTTGTTAGGTCATTAGCCACTCTTCTTCCTTGTTCGTAATTTCTCTCTGACCTCTCTATCGCCAATTAGCACATCTTGTCCTTTCCACCTGTTGAATTTCACGATCATTGGTCGTGGTTGGTCATCACGCTGTATCCAGTCTGTGTGTACGTCCGATCGTCAGTCCACTTTTTTCTGTCCGTCAAGCATTGAACACGTCAACTACTGCCGCGCACAATGTGTCAAATGATTCCGCTGGGGCCCTCTTGGGAATACCAAAAAATCTTAAGTTAACTCTTCGAGAAAAACTTTCGAGTTTTTCTGTTCCAGCCTTCAGTTTGTCCATTTTTTGGGTTTATGCTGTCAATTGTTTCAGAACATTGTCGTATTTGTTCCTTTCCCTTTTATCTGGCACAGCAAACAGGTCATGTAAGTCCAGTGTTAGTCTTTCACTGTGGCAGTCAGACGTTTTTGTTCTGTCCCCATTTTGTCACAAGCGTTTTTTTTATTTCCTCGCACTGTCGTTCACTTGGCCCAAGTCCTGTTTTATTTCAGACAAATCATTTCTGACACTGTGGTTTTTTTCACACAGCTGGTTTGCATCGCTTGCATCATTGCTTTAACAAGCTTTTCTTGTTCTATCAATGTGTATGTTTCTTTTCGACTTCACTTTTTGTTAGTGTTTTGTCTTCAGTAATTTGGGCCAGGGTTGGTCTCAATGTCTCCACTGAGAAGCACCTTCGCCGCGAGAACACGACAAAGCATTGCACAGAAAGCAACAGCAGCACTTGCACGTGCATGTCAAGTTAAACACATTTGTGTGTTGACACACGCCCTTCATCAAACACATTCGATTCCATCCCCTTTTTGCCCATTGAAATAGTACATCGAATTGTTGAATGACACACATTCCGTTACATTTTGGATGAAACTGACAATCACTCCGTACATCATGAAGATCAAACCAAAAACCCGACGACGAAAACAATGGAAAAATGTTGTTTTTGAAACTGTTTCCGAATCTCACCTTCACAAAGTCACCTGACCTAAATTTGTTAAAATTTTGTTCTCACATTTACTTTACCATAGAAAAACCCCCATAAAAACGGCCCTCCAAGTGTTCAAGTCCACCATTTTCTATCACATTACTGTCACTTGGTACTTACGATGTATAGCCAACAAGCATAGTACAAACAATCCAAAATTTCCCAGTTGAACAAAGTAAATGTGCCTTGCAGCACTCATCACTAATTTTCCCTGCCAGAGGCCATTACCCGCGTGCCCCCGGAAGAGAGGAGAGAGAGAGAGAGTGCATACACACCTTGTTGTACACAAGGAACCTCATACCCGTGAAAAATCACGGATTTAAAAACCTTGCAACAACAAATCGCTGCTGTCTGGTTTAGCCGCCAAAATCTCAAACACGAACAGGCTAACAGAGCTGGGCTGGCTTTTAAAGACTTGACTATATAACTTAAGAAAGTTCATCAAAGGGGGCAGTGTAAGACTGGAATAAGCAAACAAGTCATTTGGCTATTGCCAATTTTGAAAGAAACGATAACCCCCCCCCCCCCCCCCCCCTCCACACACACACACACACACCGTCTCCTCCCCTATAAACATTTTTTGCGTTGGTTTCAGCCTTCAAAATGCGGCCAGGGGGTAGGGGTGGGGGGGATGGTGGGGAAAACCGTAATCCATGACGTCCTCAACCTCCCCAACTGATCCGTACTTTTCCCTTGTCTGCGAGTGTTTAGTAGCCATTACAGTAAAACGAAACAAACCTTGACAGCAAAGACTAATGTCAGCACAACATTGGGGCAGTCAGGTTTCAAACTGTCATTCACTTTATTCCTCAAACAAAAGACATTAAGTAACAGAGCAGCGAAGGTTGGGAGCGGGGTGGGGTGGGGGGGGGGGGGGGGGGGAATTTAAATAGGAGGAGAAAGAAGAAGGGAGGGGGAGGGGGCTCTTTTCTTTTCTAACTGCAATACCCAACCCCTCCGTGTCCCTCTTCCCAGTCTTCCATCCCCCGTTGAAAAGATTACTTAAAGTTGACATGGTCAAACCTTCCACTGCCCCCGTTGAAAAGATCACTTAAAGTTGACATGGTCAAACCTTCCACTGCCCCCGTTGATAGATCACTTAAAGTTTGACATGGCAAACCTCCACTGCCCCCGTTGATAGATCACTTAAAGTTGACATGGTCAAAAACCATTTCCCCTGCCCCCGTTGAGAGGTCCTTAAAGTTGACATGGTCAAACCTTCCACTGCCCCCATTGATAGATCACTTAAAGTTCACATGGTCAAACCTTCCACTGCCCCCGTTAGAGATCACTTAAAGTTGACATGGTCAAACCTTCCACTGCCCCCGTTGATAGATCCACTTAAAGTTGACATGTCAAACCTTCCACTGCCCCGTTGATAGATCACTTAAAGTTGACATGGTCAAACCTTCCATTGCCCCCGTTGATAGATCACTTAAAGTTGACATGGTCAAACCTTCCACTGCCCCCCGTTGAGAGATCATTAAAGTTCACACGGTCAAGTCTTCCACTACCCCCGTTGAATAGATCATTTAAAGTTCACATGGTCAAACCTTCCATTGCCCGTTGATAGATCATTTAAAGTTCATATGGTCAAACCTTTCCATTGCCCCCGTTGATAGATCATTTAAAGCTGACATGGTCAAACCTTCCATTGCCCCATTGATATATTACTTAAAGTTGACATGGTCAAACCTTCCACTGCCCCCATTGATAGATCATTTAGAGTTCACATGGTCAAACCTCCATTGCCCCGTTGATAGATCATTTAAAGTTCACATGGTCAAACCTTTACTGCCCCCGTTGATAGATCATTAAAGTTCACATGGTCAAACCTTTCACAGCAGACTACATAACCTTCTTCGGGTTTGAATTTGACGGCTTTATCGGGCTGGTGATTCTGTTGTTGTCATGTTAACGTCCCTTAGGTATAACCCAGAATAAGGTTCTGTGCTGTACAACAAGCTTTATACGCACTCTCTCTCTACTCTCTCCTCTCTCCCCCTCCTCTCTCTCTCTCTCTCACTCTCTCACATCTCTCTCTCTCTTCTCTCATTTTTACACTATTCCTTACCATTTAAATCAAGTCAAGTCAACACGATAACAGAACACATCTGTTCTTTTCTTCTTTTTTTTTTCTTTTACATTTGATTCGTAGTTTGGTCTTGCTTTCGTCTTTCTACAAAAGAGCTTCGGGATGCAGCTTCTGAGTGCGTTACTAAATCCGATTTACCGAGCCACAAATTGTGACTTCACGGGTGGGTGTTTTTCCTCCGTTACCCTCCCCCCCTCCCCCCTCCATGTCACGTGTACTGTCAATGTTGTGCGGTTTCCTGCTTCACGTTCTCACTAAGTTTTGAATTATACAGAAAGGATACCGCGTGAGGTTGGTCCTGACGGAGGGGGTTGGGGTGGAGGAGAGGAGATGTTCAGGGTGATCTGGACCATCAGCTAGATGCAACAGCCTACACGATGAGATGTTGGGTTGCGCACGTGCTTTTCTAGAAACAAAACGGTCTATTGACATTACAGTTACACTGCTGTCTCCCCATTCTCTTCGTTCATACAATGGTCAACAGTACAACTGCTTTCTCCTCATCCCTTCCGTTCATACAATGGCAACAGTACACTGCTTCTCCTCATTCCCTTCCGTTTTGTACAATGGTCAACAGTACACTGCGTCTCCCCATTCCCTCCGGTTCATACAATGGTCAACAGTACACTGCTGTCTCCCCATCCCTTCCGTTCATACAATGGTCAACAGTACACTGCTGTCTCCCCATTCCCTTCCGTTCATACAATGGTCAACAGTACACTGCTGTCCTCCCCATCCCTTCCGTTCATACAAAGGTCAACAGTACACTGCGTCTCCCCATTCCCTTCCGTTCATACAATGGTCAACAGTACACGCTTTTCTCCTCATTCCCTTCGTTCATACAATGGTCAACAGTACACTGCTGTCTCCGCATTCCCCTCCGGTTCATACAATGGTCGATAAACTTTGACTGATGCCGAACACGGTGTTGGTCTTCAGTGGCTGATGTCGATCAATCTTTTTTTTTTTTCTGGATACATGAGAAAGGGGGAAGGTCTGTAACACATGCCCAGCGGTTCATTGTTGAAGACTACAGGACTAAGGTGTAAAGGCGCGGGTTTGAGCGTCTTGGACATGAAGGCGTTCAGACTGCACTGACCGTCATACCTTCTATGAGTTTATGACAGGCCAAGTCACTGGTCGCCACTTTTTCCCTCCTCCGCCTTCTCCTCCTCCGTCTGTCTCCTTCCTTCTCTTATTTCTCATGCCTCCCATTCCCTCTCTTTTGTTTTATCTTTTGTTACCCCTATCTGGCTTTGGGATGTTTTGGATCCTATTCTTGAACATTTCGCGATTAGAATTCGGCGGACCTATGGGAATGGTGTACCTCCATTTGAAGCTAAAGGAGGACCAACACAATCCATCCTGTCCCCTGATGAGTGGAATCAGCGGCCAAAAAGTTATGTTTCCAACATGGACTATGATGATCCCCACATGCTGCTCTTGAAGGTCCATCTACAATCTGACGTTTTCTTTGTCTTCTTTCCAACTTTCGTTTGTTTACAAGACACCCCCTCTTCTGTTTTTTTCTCCAAATAGTTATCAAATTCATGTGGTAATTATTAGCCTACATAACGTTTTGTTTTCACTACAGGTTACTTGTTGAACAAAAACACACACACAAACACACACACACACACACACACACACACACACACACAACACACACACACACACCGCGCGCGCGCACATGCACGTACAAGCTCACACACACACACACACACCACACACACACACACACACACACACACACACACACACACACAACACACACATCTATCCTCCCACACACACACACATACACAGACACGCACACACACCACACACACACACACACACACACACACCACCACACACACACACACACACACACACACACACACACACACACACACACACACACACACACACACACACAACACGGATGCACGCGTGCGCTCTCGCGCGCGCACAGAGAGAGGAGAGAGAGAGAGAGAGAAGA
>CM031613.1:12295452-12307952 GCA_018398815.1 Conus ventricosus
CACACACACACACACACACACACACACGCACAAACACACACACACACACACACACACACACACACACACACACACACACACACACACACACACACACACACACACACACACACACACACACACACACACATATACACACATACACACACACACACTGTCATGTGACGTAGCCTCACATCAAGGCATGTGACGCTCCATCACATGTAGTTAGTGATATCAATCATTTCCCCATGCCACAACTAAAAAGAAAGAATATTCATGTGGCTTGACTAGTGTAGCGGGCGTCCCCAAATAATGGTGAGAATGACTCAGTAAAGAAACAAACGTGGTCATTGGGTGAAAGTGACCACTAAGTGATAGTTTAACAAGGGCTGGTAAGGTGCTGGTCATGTGTTTTGAACACTGAGTATGCACCAAGGAGGGGGGGGGAGAATCAGATTACCCCACAAGGGCCCCTGAGACCGAACCTGTCGGACTTTGGGTCCTCGCTGCTGACCGCTTTACCGGTGAGCATGTATTTGGGGAAAGCTACGGGGAAAACTTAAAAAGAAAAGAGAAGGAAGAATTCATTTTAAAAATTGGGAAGCAGGTTATTACACGAACCTTATTCGTGTTTCACCCCTTCACCCTTCACCTTTTCCCTTCGCCCTTCCCCTTCCCCTTTTCAACCCGTGAGGGGGGTTGAAGATGGCCATGGTGGGGGGAACACCCCGGGTATTTCGCCCTACAAGTAAGACTCCGGGGAGGGAGCGGAATGAATTTTCCCCGGGACGGGAGAAGTCGAGGGAGAGAACCCGGAATCCTATCTCCGGGGGAACGGGGAAAATTAAGGGGACGATACACGTCTCAGAAACAGGGAACATGAGGGGAGGGAACGGTCTTGCGTCGATGATTTTAATAGCACAGGATGAAAGAATTATTTTTCCCCGGTCGGGATTTGGCCGGGGATGTGAAGCCATGATTTTACAAAAAACGGTAGGATGAAAAGGGGAAAAATTTGGGTTTTACAAGGTGCATGTATAAAACTGTTTATAATTTTTGATGTGATTTGGTAAAGTGTTTTTCCCTGAAGGAGGGGGGAGAAAAAAACATTCGGTTAGTGCGTTTTTTTGGGTTTGGATTGGAAAAAATTGCGAGGAGTAAATGCGCATGAATGCGCGTGGGCAAAGTGACGTGTGACAGTGGTGAACCCGACGTAGCGCCGTTTTTTTTTCCCCCCTGGAAAAAAAAAGAAGAAGATTATTAATTAAAAAAAAAAGTTTTTTATTTGTCCCCAAAACGGTTTGAGGGAAGGAAAAAAAATTTTGTTTGTACCTCAAGGGTTTGAGGGAAGGAAAAAAAGTTTTTGATTTTACCCTAAAGGTTTGAGGGAAAGGAAAAAAAAAAAAAAAATTTAGTTATTTTTTATTGTTTAAAAATTTTTGATTTGTTTTTTTTTTTTTCTATTTCTATTTTTGTTTTTCGGGGGTATTTCTTTTGTTCTCTAACTTCCGTTAAGGGTTTTTTTTTTGGTAGGATTTTTTTTCCCCTTCCCCAAAGGACCGTAGCCCAACCCCCTTCCTCCCTAGAAAGGGGGCGGGCGTTGGGGGTCGGGGTCCCCCCCCCAAATTTATTAGTTTTTGTTTTTTCCCCTTCCCCGGGAATGTGAACCTTCCCTCTTTTAGCGGGGGGAGGGGTTGGGGGTGATCCCCCCTTTCCAAAAATATCTATTTTTTTTTCCTTTGTTTCTTTTTTGATTTTTTTCCCCCCCCCTAGAGTGTGGGATGATTACCTGTAGCCTATTGTGGGGGGAGGTTTTGTTCCCGCTTAGCCAAATAAACATCTTTTATTTTTTGTTTTTTTTTTCCGGGTTGTTGGCAATTTTTTTTTTATTTTTAATTTAAAAATTTTATTATTTTAGTTTTTTTAAAATTTTACTTAGGTGGTTTTTTGGCTAGTTTTTTTTTCCCTCTTTTACGGGGGTGACTTTTGGGTTTTGACTTTTTTCTTTTTTGTTTGGCCCGGTTTTTGTTTTTAAAATTTTTTTCCCCCCAAAAAACTCAAAAAAACCTTTTAAAACTCTATTAGTTTTTTTCAACATTTTTTTTTCTTTAGGAAAACCGTAGTTGGTTTTTTTTTTTAATTGTTTTGACATTTTTGGAAATTAAATTTCCCTTTTTTTTAAAACACTTTGTTTTGGAAAACTTTTGTTTTAGGAAAAAAAGACTGAAAGAAACTTTGAACAAAAACTTTTAAAAAATTTTTTTTTAAAAATTTTATTGTGTTTTTTTTTTCTTTCTTAGGAAAAAAAGTTCAAAAGGGGCTTTTTTTAAAAAAACCCCAAATTTTTAACCTGGGGGGGGGGGGGGAGGGGAACAAAAAATTTTGGGAAAAAACCTTGTGTTAATTATTTTTTTTAGAAGTTTTGAAAGGAAAAAAAAAATTTTTTTGAAAAAAAAAAGGAAGAAAAGGAAAAATAGATTTTTCCATCCAAAGGGGAAACTTGAGGTTCTTAATTTTTTTGATAAATAGTTAAAAAGCACCGGGGGTTTTAGGAGAAAAAACTTAAAATTTTAAAAGATAAAGGGAAACAAAGGAAAAAAGAAAAAAAGGAAAAAAGAAGAAAAGAAAATCAAAAAAAAAAAAAAAAAAAAAAAAAAAAAAAAAAGGAAAAAAAAAAAAAGGAACCAGAAAGGAAGAAAAAAGGGGAAAAGAAAGGAGAAAAGATTACAGGGGAAGCTAAATTGAAGAAAAAAACTAAAGGGAAGCGAAATAAGAAAAAAGACAAGGGGGAAGCGAAGCGAAGAACTCTTTTAAAATTAGGCAGTTGAAAGAGAGTTTCTAAAATAAAAGTTTAAGGCATCAGAAAACCCTCCACCAGTCGGTTCCGAAAAGCGCGTCTCAACCGAAAAAGCATATATTCCAAAGTTCCGCCCTTCGGGGAAAAAAAACAGATGAATCGATAGTTTTTTTTTCCTTTTGAAAGTCACGCAACGTCTTGGGGTTGGCCAAGGAAAAGTGGCCCTTTGTTTTGCGTCGTTTTTTGGGGAGCGTTTGGCATTGTCCCAACACCGCGGCAAAAACAATTTTTAAAAATTGGATCAATTGAAGGAAGAACCCCTCAAAAAATTCAATGTTCTCCCGATCTTTTTCGCAAACGTTTCCTTTCTGTGCGCCCCCAAAGGGAATTTTTTCCGTCGTTTTAACCCGATGAGTCATTTTTGATCGATGGACCCATTTATCAAAGACGAACAAAATTTTTTCAATCACTGCGAGATCCCCTTCTTAGGAAAAAACTTTTTTGAGCTTTGAGCAAAGATCTGGCCACTTTCTTTAAAAAAGGAAAATTTGAAAGCGTTGGGGAAATGTGTCAGATGGCTGTCAGTATTGTATCGCTCACCCAGAAAAGGGGGTAGGAAAGGGGATTTCCCATTTTGAGTCTCATGCGTCATGTCTATCCCATCGGACGGGGAAAGTTACAGAAAGGGAAAAATCGTGGGTCATTTCTGAGCCCCAAAGGGATATATTATCCAGAAGGCGGGGATTTTTCCCGCGGTTCGAGTGACTTCGTCAGTCAGTATCACCCCCGGAAAGCCCGTTACCCTCGGCAAACTTTCCAAGGGTGGGGGACAACGAACCGCGTAGACCTTTTGGGCCAGTTCGTGGACGAACGAAGTTCACAAAATCAGTCAGCGCCGATCAGACAATGCGTTTTTTCTATTGCGATTGCAAGTTCCTTTGAAAAGGGAAATTCCCCCTTTTTCAAACCAAATATTAAAACCGATTAGTCTCCATGATTGTAAGAGTGTTTTGGCACCAGATAAATGGTTGATGGCTCATGTTGAAAAGGGAGCCATCAACGGTTTTCAGGCTTTGGGTTTTTGCGAGACCCGGGGTGCACCCCGCTGGGTAAGAAAATCTTCGTGCTTCAAAACCAGTATCTCGAACGTCCAAAAGTGTAGGTCTTTTGGAGGCAAGATTGAAACTTTCCGTGGGAAAATTCGGTGATAACCGTGCTACCCCGGGTTTTCTTCCCGCCTTTCTTTGAAAACCCAGTCTGGCTTGATCTTGGGCAATTTGCCGGGTTTTCGCTACGTACATGGTGGTGGGAGGTCGTTTGTTCCTTTCTTGTGGTACCAGGTCAGACATCATAGGGGGGAAAGGGCACAAAGCCGCTAAAAATCTAAAAAACTGGTTTTGAACCCAGATTCCCCCCGATGATCTAAAAAATGCGGGAAAAGACGAGACCTGACGAAAAAACTTTCTGCTGCTAACGATGTCACTGATAAAAACCAAACGGACAAACCAACGAAATACGGACTTACTTCTCTCAGGTGTGTGCCGGGACAGGACAACAAACAAGTTGTCTTTCCCCCAAAACCACTTAGAGAAACAGTACTACCACGGCTCATGATGCTTGTTCGTGTTCACTGGGAATCAAAGAACATTAAAGAGAGTTCTTGATTTTTTTTTTGGGCCCCGGTGTCAAAGGAAGTTACCGAATCTGCCGTCTGTGACTCTGCAAAAGAATCTCAGAAAGGTCGGCCCCCTGTGCCCCTTTTGAAAAAATGCCCCCCCTTTTCCGTCCATTTGGGAAAGGGGCTATTGATCTTTTGGGGCCTTTACCACTGTCTTCTTCCGGGGATATCGTTATTTAACTTTGGGGGATCGCGCGGGTTTCCCAGAACTTTCCACTAAAAAAATTGAACAGTGTTGTCGCTGAACCCCTTACTTGCGTTTTTTTCCCCGGTGGGTTTTCCCAACAAATTCTTCGGATTGGGGAAACGAATTCTTTTCCCGATTCATGAAGAAATTTACGACTTTGTCAATCTTTCCTTTTCAACCACCCCAAATCTCCCCAATCGAAGGGCTTGGTTAATTTTTAAATGGAACGTTAAAGCCTGCTGAGAAGGTTGAAAGGGCGGAAACCCCATGAATGGGATCGTTTTATCCCGGCCTTGCTTTTCGCTACGGGAAAATCCCAACAAACGCTGGGATTTCACCATTCGAGTTTTTTTTCGGACACTCACCAAGGGGTCCCTTTTGGTTTATGATACAAAAAGGCGAAAAAGCGACATCCCTGACAGTAAATGTTTCCAATCGTTTATGAAGATAACGTTTTTACGGATCATTGAGCTTTTAACAGTCGCTGATAGAAAAAAATGTGTACAAGGGCTTTGCGATAGAAAAGCAAAGGCCGTTCCTTCAGTGAGGGGGTAAGTTCTTGTATACCACTGAGAACATAACAAGCTTCGTGTTATGTGGAGGGCCTTTTCAGGTGGGGCGAAAAATTTCTGCAGTTTAAATTTTAAAATCAAAAAAATTTAAAAAAAATAAGGAACATTTAGTGTGCTTAACTTAACAAAACCCAAGGCTTTAAAATAAGCCCAAAAACACACACACACCACACACCCAACACACACACACACACACACAAAACACACCACCACGACACACCCACACACCACGAAGGGCAGAAAAAATTATGTTTTGAAGGAGTTGTTTGAGGGAGGTTTTAAAGAAGAAAAAACTGTTTTGAGTTTCGGGTGCAGAAGGGGGATTTTTCCACAGGAAGGAGCCTGAAAAATAAAAAAAACGTTCCAAGTGTTCTGGCCCCAAAACGGGGAAACGCTTAAAGCGAGGTCAGAGGAAGAGCGAAGCTGTCTGGAAGGAGTAAGGTCGACAGAAGTTTGAGAGGTAAGATAGAGCGAGGCCATCCAATCCCTTTTATAGAGCAAAGAAAGTTTTTCTTGATTGCTTTTTCAACAGGAAGCCAGGCAAAGATTTAAGCAAAGGGAAAACATGAGATTTTTTTTTTAGATTTGAGACAAAGGGGGCACATTATTTTGGACTTTCTGAATTTGCAAGAAAATTTTGTGGACACCACAAGAAAAGAATTAAATGTCAAGTCTTGAAAAAATGAAAGCAGAAACCCCAAATCTTTGGGGGCTTCTTCAACAGAAGGTGGCGACCCGAATGATTGCCGAAGCTCCAAGTAAACAACCGGGGGATAGAAGAAATCTATTTTGAAAAGTGGCAAACATGAGAAGGTGTTCCATGTGAACTGTTGAAGTTGTTGAAGTACAAATGTTGCCATCAAACCCTCATTGAATGGTTTTGTCCCTTTTCAGAAATGATGTCAACATGACAGATTTATCATGTGTTTTTTTTACCCAATGTAAGTACAGGGGGGATCAAAGGGTTTTTGGGAAAAAGCAATTGGAGTGTTTTCATCTACCAGTGCAGTGATGTTTTACCCCTTCCTATCTGTCTGTAAAGGTGAAACATATGATGTATTTTGCAAGATTTGTCTTTTAAGTCAAAGGGAACGCTCAAAGAAATTTTGAAAGCTTCAGGATGTTTGACAGATACCCGGTACGTGATGGGTTTGAACCTATAGATTCATTGACTATGAAAAAACCCGTGGACCCGACCATATCCCCCTTTCCCTTTTCAAAAAAAAAAAGGTTGTCGAAGGAAATCAAAGTAATGCTGGGTTTAAAGGGCATGAACCTTCTCACTCCCTACGCTCACCAGTTGTATTGGTGGACAAACCCGAGGCTCGGTGCGTTTCTGCATCGATTACGGAAAATTTAAAAAAATCCTGTGTTCGATGCCCAGCCCCCTCCCAGAATTTAAAACTCCTGTTCAGCTTCAGAAGGAAATTTTTTTGTGAAAGAGACTTGACTAAAGGATCTGGCAATTTTAAAATTGAAGTACAAGGAAAAGAAGATTTTAAACCCTTTTGGTTTTTCCAATGGACGAAAATGCCCTTCGGGTTTTCAAAAAAAGCCCCCGTTCTTTTGAGAATATGCAGCCCTGCCCTCATGAATGTGGTGCAGTCAGTTTTTTTTTGGGCATTTTGTTGGGTCAAAGGGAGGGGTGACCCCCTTTTAACTTACGAGCGTTTTTTTCCCGACTCAGAAGTTTTTGGTTGCTGCGAGAATCCAAAAATTTGTGCGGTTTTCAAAATTCGAGTTTTTGGGGCACACTATTTCAGTGGGAAAAATGATGCCAGAAAAAAGAAAATGGAAAAATTTTATCTTTACTCAAACCACTACAAAGAAACAAACAGGGCATCCCTCGGTTGTTGTTTTACTATAGACGATATGACCCTTTGCGTCCCACGGCCCCCTTTTCTGAACTGACGAAAGGGACGAAAAACAAAAAATATTTTGTGGTCGATAGTCCGAAGGCTTTGGGGTGTGTTAGAAACCCCAAATCATTTCCCGTTCTGTTTTTCCCCTCCCCCCGAAGACTTTTTTTTGAAACCGATGCCTTCCAAAGGAATGGGAGCGGTAACTGCTGCAGGAAAAAAGTGCTTTGTTAATCCCGTGCAAACGCCAGTAAGAAATTCTCAAAGCACAGGAGAAATATCCCCTATGAGAGGAGTCTTGGTATTGTATGGATGTGAGAAGTTCGCCCGGTTTTTTGACTGGAAAAAAGTTTCGGTTACAGATGACAAGGCCATTTACATTCGCAATCGTCAAAAAATAAAAACAGCAGGTTATTAAGGTGGTTTTGCATTGCAGGGAAACCCAAATTTTCTGTTGAACCCGTGCCTGGAACACAAATTCATGGGAATTTATTTCAGTGCTGAATATTCTGGCAAATGTAACTGCTCAGGGGAAAGATATTCCCGTTTTTGTCTTTCTTAATGATTACGGTGTGATCAATTTGAAGGCATTTTTAGCACTGACGATTTAAATCAAGTGGTATTTATGCATAATTTCTTTTTAAGTGACTTATGTTTTACAAGCAAAAACTACTTTATGTTGAGTATTAAATATCTTTCTTTGCTTTTTTCTTTCGTAAACAATGAAAAAAACACTTTTAAAATTTTTGTCTAATTGCTTGGAAAAAATATAGTGTTGTGGATGAGCAAATAACCCCCTTTGAAAGGTAATAACCCCGTTTTTTTTGGCAATGAGCAAACCAATTGTTTTTCATTTGTCAGTCAACAATGGAAAAGTGACTTTTCAATGGACTATAAATTACAGTGGGGAAAAAACTATGTTTAAAATTTTTTTTTGTTTAAATTTTTATTTAGAAAAATTTACATTGGAAAAATTCCTTTTCTGAGGGTTTTGAAACTTGATGTGAGACAAAGATCAAGGGAAAATTGTGCTTCACATTTAATGTATGAACCAATTTTACTTTAATTTAATATCCCTAATTGTTTTATCCATGTAAATTTTTGGGAAAAGTATTTTGTGAATGTGGATAAAATTTTGAAATTTTTTTTTTTTAGAAAGACTGAAAGTTTGAAATATTATTTATGGTGGTCATGATATTGATTTATACGTTGATTATTAATTTGGTGAATCAGGTGATGGGTAACATTTTGAGATTCATGGTGAAAATGGGTTTTAAGTGAATTTTTAATCTTTAAAAAAAATTTTGGAGAAAATTTTTTCCCCCATTGGGGGGGGTTTCATTGGAGAATTCAAGGTGGGGGTTAAGTAAGTGTATAATCTTTTAAAAAAAAAAAAATTTTTGGGGACATTTTCCCCCAAAAATGGGGGGGATGTAGTAAAAAAACAAAGGGCATTGGGGGAAAATTCCCCCCATGTAGTTTAAAAAGGATTGGCTTTTTTTTATGGACAACAAAAAAAAAGAATATTTTCCCCGGTGGCTGAACTAAAAGTAGGGCGGCCCCCTTCCCCAAAAATAATGTTGGGGGGAAATCAGGGTTAAAGAAAAAAAAAGTTCATTTTGGGGGAAAGGGGGTTCCACGAAATATTGTTTTCAGCCCCCCCTTTTTTTTCCCCCGCCATTTTTAACCCTGAGGGTTTAAAACCATGGGGGGGGGAAAACTTTTGCCCACAGAAAGCTAAAGGGGGTAACTCGAACTTCAGGGGCGGGTTGGTGGGGGGCCGGAATTATTCCAGGGACGGGAGAATTAGGGGGCTACAGAGAAACAGGGGAAAGAGGGGGGGAAAGATTTCGTTATGGGTTTGCATGGATTAAAAGAATTATTTTTTCCGGCTTTTCCCTTATTGGGCCCCACTTACCAAACGGTGGGTGTTGGGGAAATGGGGCAAGGTGTGGAAAAGTTAGTGTTTGGTAAAATGTTTTTCCAGGGAGGGGGGAAAAAAAAACTTTTATTCCGGGAAGGAAAAATTCGTGGGAGGGAAATCTTCTAAGGCGGGGAAAAATCAGGGCAAAACACACCAAAACAAACAACAAACACCCAACCCCGTTAAACAACCAAAAAAGGGAAAGTTCCCCCAGAAACTGGATCGCAAAATGGGGCCCTGAAAATTACAAAACTTTTTAAAATTAAAAATCCAAAAAAAAGAAAAAACCTGTTTAAAAATTGAGGGTTTGGGTTTTTTCCCTGAAGGAGAGGACCCCTTTTTCAACCTTATTTTTTTGGGAATTTTTATATAGCTTCCCAAAAATTTCTGGGTGGCCAAAATTTCAAGTGGGGACAAAAACCCACCAACAAATCCGAAAAAAACTAAAACAAAAAAAGGGGCCCCCAGGGCTGGCGGAGAAACAAGGCATTTTTTAAAAAATGTGCCCCCCTGTAACAAACCTATTTTATTTTAAAAAAAAAAAAAAACAAATGTTGTATAAGGTGAAAGGGTTTACCAGACTCTTGTTTTAAGCGTCCCGGGGTTTTTCCCCTCAATTAGTGTTTTTTACCCACATTTTTTATAAGGAGAGGGAAAAAAGGGGGGAAGGAGAGAAAGGGAGGGGGAGAGAAGAGAAAGAAAGGGGAAAAAAAGGAAAGGGGAAAGGAGAAAAGGGGGGGGGAAAAGAGACGGAAAGTTGAAGGGGGGGGGGGAAAAAAAGGCAGGAAGGAAAGGGGTTTTAGATTTGGGAAAAGGTTTTAAAAAAGGAAAGGGGGGGGGGGGGGGGGGGGGGGGGGGAATTTAGGGGGTTGGGGTTTGGGTTTTTTTGGGGGGTTTGTTTCCAAAAAAGAGGGGAAAAAAAAAAAAAAGAGGGGGGGGGGGGGTGATGAATATTAAAGGACAAATGTAACGTCTTAAAGGGAAAGACTATCTGTTTTTGTCTTCTTAATGATTCGGTGTGACACATTGACATGCATTGTATGCTACTGACGATTTAAATCAAGGGGTATTATGCATAATTTGCTTGTTGAAGTGACTATATGTTTACAAGCAAAAACTACTTGATGTTGATGTATTAAATATCTATTCTTTGCTTTATTCTTTCGTAAACAATGAAAAATCATCATGTACTATTTATGTCTAACTTGCTTGTGAAGATGAATATAGATGTATGTGTGATGAGCAAATAACCCTTTAGAAAGGTATATACACATGTTTTGATTGTGCAATGAGACAAACCAATTGTTTTCATTGTCACTGTCAACAATGGAAAGCATGTGACTTTTCAATGGACTATAACATTACATGTGGAAAAAACTATGTTTAAACTATGTTTATTTTGTTTACATGTCTATTGAGAAACATTTACACTTGGAAATATTCTCATTTTCATGAGGGTTTTGAAACATGATGTGAGACAAAGATCAAGGGAAAATATGTGCTTCACATTTTAATGTATGAACACAATTTGTACTTTGAATTGTTAATATCCCTAATTGTTTTATCCATGTAATTTGTGAAATGTATTTTGTGAGATGTGGTGATCAATTATGAATTTTTTTTTTTTAGAAAGACTGAAAGTTTGAAATATGCTATTATGGTGGATCATGATGATTGATTCTATACGTTGATTATTAATTTGGTGAATCATGTGTGATGGATACACATTTTGAGATTCATGGCTGAAGATGGTTTTAAGTGAAGTTGTATATCCTTTAAAAAAAATTTCTGGAGAACATTTTTTCACCCCAGGATGGGGGGTGTCATGTGACGTAGCCTCACATAAAGGCATGTGACGCTCCATCACATGTAGTTAGTGATATGAATCATTTCCCCATGCCACAACTAAAAGGAAAGAATATTCATGTGGCTTGACTAGTGTAGGGCGTCCCCAAATAATGGTGAGGATGACTCAGTAAAGAAACAAACGTGGTCATTGGGTGAAAGTGACCACTGAGTGATAGTTTACAAGGGCTGGTAAGGTGCTGGTCATGTGTTTTGAACACTGAGTATGCACTCACTAGGAGGAGGGAGGTAAGAATCAGTTTTAGCCCAGCAGATGGCCTAGAGACTCGAACCTGTCAGGACGTTGGTCCTCGCTGCTGACCAGTCATTACCAGTGTGAGCGATAGATAGTTGGGGAAAGCTACGGGGAAAAACTTAAAGAAAAGAGAAAGGAAGAATTCATGTTAAATTGGGAAGCAGGTTACTTACACGAACCTTATTCGTGTTTCAGCCCTTCATCCTTCACCTTTTACCCTTCGCCCTTCACCCTTCACCTTTCAACCCGTGAGGTGGTTGAAGATGGCCATGGTGTGGGGAACACACCGGTAGTTCAGCCCCTACAAGTAAAGACTCCAGGGAGAGGAGTCGGAACTCGTAATCTCTCCAGGGACAGGAGAAGTCGAGGAGAGAAGCCGGAACTCCTATCTCCAGGGACGGGAGAATTCAAGGGGGCGATACACTGTCTCAGAGAGACAGGGAATCATGACGGGATGGAACGAGTCTTGCGTCTGATGCAGGTATAGCATCAAGAGTGAAAGAATTATTTATTCTCCTGGTCTGGATCTTGGGCCAGTGGTATGTGAAGGCCATGACTTTACAGAAACGTGTTGTGATGTAACTGGGAAAATTGGTTACAAGGATGCATGTATAATACATGTTTATAAATTGTTGATGTGATTTAGTAAAGTGTTTTTCCCTGAAGGAGAGGGGGAGAAGAAAAAAACATTCGGTAGTGCGCCTTTTGGTTGATTGGAAAGATTGCGTGTGCGTATGGAGTAAATGCTGTCATGAATGCGCGTGGGCAAAAGTGACAGTGTGACACACACACACACAACACACACACACACACACACACACACACACACACACACATAGCTTACACACACACAAAAGCGCGCACACAGTCATGCGCGCGCGCACGCACACACAATGCGCATGCGCACACACATGGGCCCGTGCCCACACATCCATACACACACTTATTTACATCCACTACACACACATCAACAAAAAAAAGAAGACAACCAATGTTAGGTAGGCACTCAAGGTGTGACCAGCGCGTTGGGCTAATGCGTAGGTCAGACATCTGCTAAGTCGTAGCCACGAGACCCTCTTCTTCAATTCTCTCATCTTAGTTGTTAATTCATTTATCCATCAGCTTCAAATCATGCGTAGTGTGGACCCAAAACTTAGCGAATGTGGTGTAGCGTATATGGACTAGTCCGCACGCAGTGACACCTCCTTGATGAAATTGAAACTGAAACTAAAAGGCGCACTAATGGTCTGGCTAATGGAGATATTACAGGAGGCATTTTCTCTACGAAATGTGAACCCATCGCTGTAAGCAACGTAATTGTATTTGTAAGAAAAAGGGGAAAAAAACAGCATTGACATAGTTGTATTAAGTGTAGAAAGAGAGCTTTACCAGATTCTCTT
>CM031613.1:12310452-12317952 GCA_018398815.1 Conus ventricosus
ATCGAAATCGAGCAAAATTAATCCTATGCCATTTGTCTGTTATAATATATAGATACTTTTCAGATTGAAAGACATTTTTTAAATGAATAAAATCAACTGTATTTTTCATTGTTCTCAATAGCCGAATGCCAGTTTTGTTTGTACGAACATATCAGTCTGTCTTTAAACTCTGAAATAAATTGTCTATCATTTCCAACTCCCTGTAACATCCATACAATACCAAAACCATTTACAGATAATACTTTTTTTTACTTGATAGGCCCAATTCTCTTTACCATTCTCGAGTTGAATTACCATCATGTCGTATGCTTGTTTGCACAATCGAGACTGAGGCAATTTTACAATTTTTAGCCAGTATTTTATGCACTTGACGAACGATCTTATGTACAGAGGATATCGGCCGGTTTCTCCGTATAGCATAGTATTAGAAGCATGTAAAGGTAAATGAAGGAAACGTTTTATAGCATATGTATGCACTCTTTCCATTTTCTGATTAGAGTACAAACCCCATATTTCAGCAGCATAAGTAAGAATAGGTTCTATCTGGGCATCAAATAATTGCCAAAATAGATTACAGTCAATAGTATTTAGCTTTTTGAATGACTTCAAAATTTCAATTACACCCTTTCTACCTTTCTACTTCCCTCTTCCCAAGCAAAATTCAAACTTAATCTTGTTGAAAATATCAATCCTAGGTATCTATAAGAATTGACAACTTTTATTTAAAATTTAGAAATAGAGTTTGTTTCTTACCGCCAATGACATTGACAAACAAAGCACATGACAAGACACGATGCATTTCAACCACTTGGGTCTTCTTCAGGCGAAAAAATAAATCACATTTAACATTTGGGACAGTACAAACAAAGAACGAAAAACGAAAAAAAGGAACGAAAAATGACTCATCTGTTGTCCATGTGGTGGGGAGAATAGCCGGTAGGCGGAAATGACATGGGGGATTATGGGAGAGGAAAAGGAGGGGGGGGGGTTGTGTTGGGGGAGGTGTGTGTGTGTGATATGATAGGGTTGTGTGTCTAGTTTATTGGGATGGTGTGATATCTTTGTGACGGTAGTGGTAATGGTGGATTGATAATAATGGTAAGGGGGGAAAAAAGGGGGGGGGGAACTGAGGGGAAAAAAGGAGTTTAGGTGAATAAAATAAAATATATGATTACGAAATCATTTATTTTATTTTATTCACCTAAACTCCTTTTTTCCCCCTCAGTCCCCCCCCCCCCCCCCTTTTTTTTTTCCCCTTACCATTATTATCAATCCACCATTACCACTACCGTCACAAAGATATCACACCATCCCAATAAACTAGACACACAACCCTATCATATCACACACACACACCTCCCCCAACACAACCCCCCCCCCTCCTTTTCCTCTCCTATAATCCCCCATGTCATTTCCGCCTACCGGCTGTTCTCCCCACCACATGGACAACAGATGAGTCATTTTTCGTTCCTTTTTTCGTTTTTCGTTCTTTGTTTGTACTGTCCCAAATGTTAAATGTGATTTATTTTTCGCCTGAAGAAGACCCAAGTGGTTGAAATGCATCGTGTCTTGTCATGTGCTTTGTTTGTCAATGTCATTGGCGGTAAGAAACAAACTCTATTTCTAAATTCTGCTTCGTTCGCCGCCATCAGTCACTCCATTTTAAAACTTTTATTTATTCATTTCCATAGAACCATTTTTCATGCATTGAAAGGTGTCCACCATTTCTAAATACAATAATATTAGTTTTATCTAAATTGACAGTTAATCCTAAACGATCTGTGTCTTCTGTGATGACTTTAATTGGTTCTGGAGACCTATAACTGTTTGAGACATTAAAATGACATCGTCAGCAAACAGAAGCAAAATATCTCAACAGCTCCTGAGATTAATTGGATACCGTGCTTTACTTTTTTTGATATTTCAATTGCTATCCATTAATGAAAAAGGAAAACAAAGGTGGGCTCAAAAGGCAGCCTTGTTTTACACCCTTTGGACAGTCAAAATAATTAGAAATATTCACTCTTTGCACGCACACATTCCAGCACAGAATTATACATACCACGAATAGCCAAATAAAGTTTTCCATTCACTCCACTTGTACGCAACATGTTCCAAAGAGTATTACGATTAACATAGTCGAAAGCCTTCCTGAAGTCAACAAAGGCTATATAGAGTTTAGAATTGCTCAATAGATATTTCTGTACAAGTGAATATAGTGTATATATATGGTCAATAGTACTATAATTTGCTCTGAAACCTGCCTGTTCTTCAAATATTTTTCCTTCATTATTCAGCCCATTTTGATAATCTTTTGTTCAAGATATGAGTATACACTTTGCTTTTGGTGCTAGTGAGTGCTATACCACGATAATTATCTGGATTACTGGAATCACCTTATTTTGTAAATTGGAATAATAATAGATTTAGCCCATTCTAAAGGAAAATTGCTGTGTTCAAAAAGCTCATTAAATAAGCGAACAAGATAGTCAATTGTGATCGAATTTGCTTCTTTTAACATTTCTCCAACACTTCTGTCAGGTCCAGCACTTTTCCCTGTCCTTAAATGTCTGATACCATCCATTACTTCTTCTCTAGAAATGGTGTTATTGAACAATGGCACAGATTCATCCTCATCATCCAGTGAAACGTCTTCTTCCAGAGGAACAGTATTATCTGAATCATTGAAAACATGCAAGAAGTGATCATACCATTGTAAGATGGAGATTTCATTGTAAATTAAGCTTTTCTTATAAACGGATCTTATTACTGACCAAAATGTTTAGAATCGTTTGTGGATTCTCTTAATTTCTTTAGTCTATTTTCCTCAAATTCTAATTCCTCAGTTTCTCTCAGTTTGATGCATTCTTTTCGTGACACTGCATATTCTACTCTTTTTTCTTTTTTATCACTAGCTGTTTTACATCTCTGAAATCTTTTTAGCAGCCTTTTTACTTCTGCTTTCTTCTCTCACATTCAACATCAAACCAGTCATTACTTTTTATTCTACCTTGACCTACCGTGCGGACCATAATGCAGCAGTCCATATAAAGCATTAACAAAAAGGTTTAAACTATCATTTATATCAATATCCATTTGTAGAAGGGCTGACTGTAAACAACCCTGGAACTCATCACTTTCAAGTTCGTCTTTATATTTATGGACATTTTCATTCCACCAAACATTTTTTCTTTCACCTGACTGTTTAACCTGGTTACTTTCCAGATTCCGTGAACGTTATTCCACACAACTTCGATTGGCAAGTGCCACGAATGAACACAGTCACCAACATGCAAATCAATTTCGGTAATAAATCAACATGAATCAAAAAGTAATCAACCACACTACATCCATTAGGGGATACAAAAGTGTAACTACCCTCTTTATCTCTGTCACAAAGCCCATTTAAAATATTCATATCAAACAAAAAACACAAATCCAGTAACGTTTTCCCAAAGCTATTTACAACCATATCTTTTGAATGACGTAAAAAAATGTCATCCATTTCATACAAATCAAAATCACACATAGTCATATCTTCATGCTCAGATTGCATCTGACCTGTTCGAGCGTTCATATCACCAGTTACAATAAAGTATACATCATCTTTATCAAACTTTTCCAGTAAAGCCTCTTCTAATAAAAGTACGCCATCTTTGATAACCTTATTATTATATAGAGGGCCTCCTTCTAAAACAATATAACAACCAACAAAAATGATATCTTTATTCACACCAAAAACAGTTGTATCTATTCTTATAACAATTGTATTGTCACAATTTATCTGAATCTCTTTTACATATTTTTCTAAACACTTTCATACTAAAAGGAGCACACCTCCCGAGTTTCTTCCATGAAATGAAAACTTTCTAGCTGAAACATGAAATTTCATATAATCATTGAAGATGCATTTATAGTCAAAAGACGAATCTAAAAAGGTTTCTGTAAGGCAAACAAAATCAAATTTGTTAACATAATGTACAAAAGAAACATCACGTAGTTTTGGAAACAAATTTTCAACATTATAACTTAAAGGTCTACTTTAGAGATTTTCGATAATTTGTTAAAAACAGGTCTACATGTCATATAACTACAGTATGGTATTCATTTTCAAAAAAAGTCGCCGGAAGAATTTAATAGATAAAAAACGAGTTTTGCACACCTGTTCAAACCCCGCGCGGTAGACCGAAAACCGTGACGTCACTTGATGGACTGGCCGTCAGCCGCGACCTACACAAGCCAACGCCAAGTGAAATCAACACGAGTTGCGATCCCCCACAGCCTAAAAAGTCACGAGGGGGTGGCAGATATTGTGCTGTAGGCGTGTGCAGCAGCTCAGCAGGAGACGGATATTCTTTGCACACATTTCCATCTGATCCAGATACTCGAAAGAAGTGGATTCGGTTGGTGCAACCATGCCGGGCCACCAAGTTATTTTTACCACGTCAGTTCCAGCTGGACCACAGAAACGAGCTGTTCCGACAATTGCCGAGCCCGTTCGAGTGGATCAAAAGCTTCGTCTGCATTGTGCGCGTATACTTTGAAGGCGGAGTGGTAAGCTCGTACAGATGAGTACGATAGTCGCACGTTTATTCTGTTCTTATCTATGGACAGATCACACTTGTTAAATTGAATGAACACGTTAAGGCTTGAGGAAGGAGAATCTCCGCTCGCCGTCCACGCGTGATCGCATCAAGAAGTCAGTCGGTAGCCTCCCTCGAGACTTCGGTAAAGTCCGTACGCCTTCGGAATGATGTGTCCGGGCGTCCAGCTGGAACTGAATAGCTCGTTTCCGTGGTCCAGCTGGAACTGACGTGGTAAAAAGAACTTAGCGTTCAAACTGATTAAGGTAAAGGCCTTGCAGAAACATCCCCAGAGTTACATTGGCTGTCGCAATCATAGTCACTGCTTTTACATGATATATTAAATACCGATCGGGATGTGCAAGAACCATCAGAATCGCTTTCTGTCGCCGTTGGCTTGTTGTGTAGGTCGCGGCTGTCCATCATGTGACGTCACATCAAGAGTAGTTAAGCCATGCCAAGATTTAGTTGATTACCCTCCCGTTTTCCTGATTACAGGTAAAAATGCCCACTTTCGCGGATCGATTTCGTATGATCGGGAGAGAATCGGATGTTTGTTTTATCAATTTATCAAACATTTCATATTTCTGCATAAGCTGACCAATTATCGAAAACCTCTAAAGTAGACCTTTAAGAAAGTCCCTTGTTGTGGATGGTCTAGCCTGTCCTATTTGCTTTTTACAGAGTTTGAACGCAAGGCTCTAGTACCACCCGTACCCCTTTCCCCACATAGAGACTTGCTGGACTGGTTAGACAGGTACGCTCGCATGCCACTCTGTCTGTCGGGCGCAACTCCGCCACGCGCTGTGTGTTTCGTCGTTACCGTGACGTCGATCCGTGGAGACACGGGGGGGAATCCCCGCTACTGGCCGCTGATCCAATTCGCTGACCTCCGCCTCGAGCCGCTCTGCAACCCCCATCTTTACCACCATTACCACTCCGTTGCCGATCGGGTGGAGCGCGAACTGAGGGTGGGGGAGCGGAGGGAGATGTAAACCCACCACCCTGACTGCCATCCCCCTCATTGCGTTAACAGGGCGAGATGCCTGCTGATTGGCTGAAACAGATAGAGACCCACGCTGATTGGCTGAAACAGATAGAGACCCACCCTCCCCACTCTCACCAGATTGAAATCGAGGAGTAGAAGATGTAACTGTGTTTGTGTTTCTCTTATTATTTTCTCCGCCACCCTCTACTACTTCAGCGTAAGTGCGTGGGTCAGGCAATCGTGGACCAATCACGAGTTGTCCCCTGCGGAAAAATGTTCTTTTCCCTTCTTCACGAGCTCTGGCCTTTATTTTCATCTGCTGGTTTGTTAGGTCATTAGCCACTCTTCTTCCTTGTTGCTGTAATTTCTCTCTGACCTCTCTATCGCCAATTATGCACATCTTGTCTTTCCACCTGTTGAATTTCACGATCATTGGTCGTGGTTGGTCATCTCGTCTGTATCCAGTTCTGTGTGTACGTCCGAGTCGTCAGTCCACTGTTTCTGTCCGTCAATGCTATTGAACACGTCAACTACTGCACGCGCACATGTGTCAAATGATTCGCTGGGGCCCTCTTGGGGAATACCAAAAAATCTTAAGTTATCTCTTCGAGAAAAACTTTCGAGTTTTTCTGTGTCAGCCTTCAGTTTGTCCAGTTCTTGGTTCATGCTGTCAATTGTTTCAGAACATTGTCGTATTTGTTCCTTTCTTTCATCTGGCACAGCAAACAGGTCATGTAAGTCACGTGTTATGTCTTTCACTGTGGCAGTCAGACGTTTTTGTTCTGTCTCCAGTCTGTCACAGCGTTTGTTTATTTCCTCGCACTGTCGTTTCACTTGGCCCAAGTCCTGTTTTATTTCAGACATATCATTTCTGAGCACTGTGGTTTGTTCACACAGCTGGTTTTTGCATCGCTTGCATCATTGCTTCAACAAGCTTGTCTTGTTCTATCAGTGTGTATGTGTTCTTTTCGACTTCATCTTTCGTTAGTGTTTTGTCTTCAGTATTGGGGCCAGGGTTGGTCTCAATGTCTCCACTGAGAAGCAGCCTTCGCCGCGAGAACACGACACGCATTGCACAGAAAGCAGACAGCAGCACTTGCACGTGCATGTCAAGTTGACACATGTGTGTGTTGACACACAGCCCTTCATCTACACATTCGATTCCAGTCCCCTTTTGCCCATTGAAATAGTACATCGTATTGTTGAATGACACACATTCCGTTACATTTTGGATGAAACTGACAATCACTCCGTACATCATGAAGATCAAACCAAAACCGACGACGACATCAATGGAAGAAATGTGTGTTTTTGTATCTGTTTCCGAACTCACCTTCACAAAGTCACCTGACCTCATTTGTTTACATTTTGTTCTCACATTTACTTTACCATAGAAAACGCCGATAACGGCCCTCCAAGTGTTCAAGTCCACCATTTTCTATCACATTTACTGTCACTTGGTACTTACGATGTATACCAACAAGCATAGGTAGCAAACAATCCAGAATTCCAGTTGAACAAAGTAAATGTGCCTGCAGCACTCATCACTAACTTCCTGCCAGTGGCCATTACCCGTCGTGCCCCCCGAGAGAGAGAGAGAGAGAGAGAGAGTGCATACACACCTTGTTGTACAGCAAGGAACCTCATACCCGTGTAAATTCACGGGACTTAAACCTTGCAACAACAGAATCGCTGCTGTCTGGTTTAGCCGCCATATCTCAAACACGAACAGGCTAACAGAGCTGGGCTGGCTTTGAAAGACTTGACTATATGAACTTAAGAAAGTTCATCAAAGGGGGCAGTGTAAGACTGGGAATAAGCAAACAGAGTCATTGGCTATTGCCAATTAGAAAAGAAACGAGTAACCCCCCCCCCCCCCCTCCACACACACACACACACACCGTCTCCTCCCCTATAAACATTTTTTTG
>CM031613.1:12322952-12325452 GCA_018398815.1 Conus ventricosus
ACGGGGGGTTTTTTAACTTCCAAACAAAAAAAAAAAAGGTTGGCAACAAAAAAACCAGCTTAAACAACTTCTTTCAAAAACGTTATCAAAGGGTATTTTGTGAACAACTTAACACTCACTTCTCACCTTTCCCAATTACATTGTTAACGATCATTAAACGCAATGAACAAAAACCCCATCTTTTTGACAAAAACAAACCCTTTGAATAAACTTTCCACTATAACGGCCGGGGTGTTTCAGTACCACTTCTCTAACAGTCGGGAACACGGGCTAAGGCCATAATGGAAAAATTCTAAACTCCGGCCCCCTTTAAACGACACTTTAAAGTATTTTTTTATTGGCATAGATAAAATTATTTTCCTAAGCGTTCAAAAAAGCAAAGTTTCCCATTCTAATTGGGAATACGTCCTTAAACCAGACCAATATCAACTTATCTTTCCTTTCCAAAAAAATGAAAACATTTAAAAAACCATTTTTTATCACTTAAACAATACGTTTGCTTCACCCCCGGAATCGGGTTTCGACAGAAACACCCTGCCACGCATTAATAAACTTGGGGGTTTTGCTTTTTTAATATTTTTTAAACAGATTTTTGTTTTTTCGTTGTTTTAAAAAAAGTTCGATTTTGACCACAACCCCTTATAAAAAAAAGGGAATCGGTTTTAAAAATCCCCCCTTATCCTTCTAAATTTTAACATCACAAAACGCAAAAATGCTCTTATGGGGGGAGGCTGTCTCTTCTTAAAAACTCTTAAAGTAGGCTTTTCCACAAGGCTCCTTTTTGGGCCCTTTTACTTTTCTATCTACTTAAGGACCTCCCCCTACTGTGAGTCTATTTGGACTCTTTGCGAGAAACACAATTCACCCCAGCCAAATGATCCTTCCTCTTTCAAAACATTTGCAAAAAGGTACCACGACCTTGAAAAAATGACCGAATAAAGCTTTTTCCTTCACCCTCAAAAAACAAACTCTGACATTAAAACTAGGCAAAAAAGACAAAAGCCCCCAAATGTTTCCCCCTAACACCTCAAAATGTATTGGGGAACAAGTCACTCATCAAAAGTTTTGGCTAAAAATTGCAATAGTCTCAGGGGGAATCCCCATAACGTTACTTGCAAAAAGCTCCCCCAAAAATTTATCAGCTCCCAAAAATAACATTTTTGACCTTCCCAAAAACTTTTTTTCCACTCATTTTTCGTCTTTTTTATTTGCATCGCTTTTGGGGTTTCTGCAAGTGCAAAAAAAACAAAAACCCATTTTTCAGCCTATTTTAAAACGACGCTCAAACAAATTTCGAAAAAACTCCTCGAAAGCTCTGATTTTAAAATTCACATTTTTCCCATTCACCCAAGACCAAATAAAAACAAAGGGTAATGAGCACAAATTCGCCCCGGGAATGCCCACAATTTTTAATGAGACTTTCTAAAAAAGTCGTCAGAAACTCCCAAAACCCATACCCAAACCCAAATTGCCCTATTTAAATCAAGTCTAAAGTAATCGGGACCTCTTTGTGGAACCCCCTTCCCGAATACATCAAACAAATCCCTTTTTTCCACAACTTTCAAAAACTTACCTTACCCTTCTGCTAAAAAAAAAAATTTTAAAAACCTTAAAAAAAAAATAAAAAAAAAAAACCTAAGTATTTCCCGTAACTCAAAAAACATAAATCACCTTTTTGTACTTTAAACCCAAATTTTTCTTTTAACGTTTTTTTCTTCTTTTTTTTTTTCATGTATCACTACTTGTATATGTGGTGTGGTGGGGGGTTTTGGGGTTTTGTGTTGGTGTTGTGGTGGTGTGTGTGTGTGGTGGTGGTGTGGTGTGGGTGTTGGGGGGGTGAGGGTTTTGTTGTGGGTTTGGGGGTGTGTGTGTGTGGGTGTGTTGTGTGGGGGTTGGGGTTGGTGTGTGTGGGTTTTTGGTGTGTTGTATGGGATAGGGGGTTTAAACTTATGAAAAATGATTATAGTTGCCCCTTTTTCACTTCCCCCTTTTCTTTTCTCTCCTCTCTCTCTCCTCCCCCTCTCTCTTCTCTCTCTCTCCCCCTCCTCTCTCTTCTCTCTCTCCCTCTGCCGTCTCTCCTCTCTCTCTCTCTCTCTTGCCTCTCTCATTCTCTCCCCCTCTCTCTCCCTCTCTCTTCTCTCTCCTCCTCTCTCTTTCCCCTTCTTCTCTCTCTCTCCCCTTGTGCATGGTGGTGTTATCTCCCAAATTTGTTATATTTTGCAGTTCTTTTACTTCTGTTTTATACAGGGTAATATTTGGGGTTTTAGTACAGCCATTTCAAATCATTACATTCATCTGTTCCCCCCCCCCTTCCATCCTCCCCCCCTCTCTCTCTCTCTCCCTCTTCCTCTCTCTCCCTCTCCTCTTTTTTTTTTTTTTCTCCTCCCCCCCCCCAATGTCATCTCACTTTGCTTATACGTTCGACGTATTTTCATGCCTTGCGAAAAATGAATGCATGTGGTGCCTAGCCTCTCTCTCTCTCTCTCTCTCTCTCTCTCTC
>CM031613.1:12327952-12337952 GCA_018398815.1 Conus ventricosus
CATTCGCACTACCGTGTCTTCACGCGTGCCGCGTGGCGTTCTTGTCCCTGTCCTTCGCCACCTCACCCTGTTTACCGTAGCCAGAACTGGCGTTCCTCTTCCTGTCATTCGCCACTCACCCTGTCTTCAACCGTGCCAGCCTGGCGTTCCTATTCCCTGTCCTTCGCACTCACCTGTCATTACGTGCCACCTGGCTTCTCTTCCCTGTCCATTCGCACCTCACCCTGTCTTTCACCGTGCCAGCCTTACATGAAAAAAACGGTTATCTGCTTGGATTACAGCTTCGACATTGCGAGTTTTTGCTTGATCCCTCAAACAAGTTTTTGCCCAGGCGTATTTATGGGAGCAGGGGGGTGTGTGCGTGAAGTGTGTGTGTGTGTGTGTGCTTTGTGTGTGCTGTGTGTGTGTGTTGTGTGTGTGTGTTGTGGGCGGGGGGGGGGATAAGTAGAATGGGCTTTTTTTCTAACTGGCAATAACAACGTCTCCGGTTTTTATTTCCAGTCTTGCACTGCCTTACTATCAATCTATCTTAGTTCCATATCTCAGTCATTCATTTTCTGCCTAATGCTACATAACTTGTTTGTGTGTGAGATAATGACGGCTAACGACAGTGGCTAACGGTTTGTTGTTCCCAGGTTTATGTCCCCTGGATTTACGAGAGGATGAGGTTATGCGATGAACAAGAAGATATACATGCTGTGCTGTGCTGTGCTGTGCTGTGCTGTGCTGTGCTGTGCTGTCCTGTGTTGTGCAGTGCTGTGCTCTCTCTCTCTCTCTCTCTCTCTCTATCTCTCTCTCTCTCTCTCCTCTCTCTCTCTCTCTCTCTCTCTCTCTCTCTCTCTCTCTCTCTCTCTCTCTCTCTCTTCCAGCACATTTCTTAGCGTGTGAGAGGTGAAGGCAAAACTCTTGTCTTGGTGCAGTACCCAGCAAAATGTTTGAGGACCTTTTCTCCCAGCATCTGTGAGGCTGGCAGAGCAGAACACTTCTGACATCAACACCTCACCGTCACCCGAACAGAGCTTGTACAGTCTCTTAAAGGTCCTTTAGAAGATAAGCACCACGACTCCCTCAGCTTAAACCACCTCAAATTAGTTTATTTACAACGACGGGAAACAGCACAGGACTGCATTCACCACCTGCTTTGACACAATTAGTGTTTCTGTGATTTAACCTGATAATTGCACCGTTCTCTCTCTCTCTCTCTCTCTCTCTCTCTCTCTCTCTCTCTCTCTCTCTCTCTCTCTCTCTCTCTCTCTCTCTCTCTCTCTCTCTCTCTCTCTCTCTCTCTCTCTCTCAGAAAACAGTCAATGAGTCAGATATACTTTTTACATGGCCCCGTGGAGTCCGCCACCGTGGACAACGGAGATGTGTTTGTGATGTCTGGCTTGTGACAGTCCAGTGTGGTGACCTTGACCGCTGGCCTGGTCATTGATCCCCCATTCCCAGAGAATTCCTCCCCTTCAGCTGTTCTACCTGGAAGAAAGGAAGAGTGGAGAATTCCTCCCTTCAGCTGTTCTGCCTGGAAGACAGGAAGAGTGGAGAATTCCTCCCTTCAGCTGTTCTGCCTGGAAGACAGGAAGAGTGGAGAATTCCTCCCTTCTGCTGTTCTGCCTGGAAGACAGGAAGAGTGGAGAATTCCTCCCTTCAGCTGTTCTGCCTGGAAGACAGGAAGAGTGGAGAATTCCTCCCTTCAGCTGTTGTACCTGGAAGAAAGGAAGAGTGGAAAATTCCTCCCTTCAGCTGCTGTACCTGGAAGACAGGAAGAGTGGAGAATTCCTCCCTTCAGCTGCTGTACCTGGAAGAAAGGAAGAGTGGAGAATTCCCTCTTCAGCTGTTGTACCTGGAAGAAAGGAAGAGTGGAAAATTCCTCCCTTCAGCTGCTGTACCTGGAAGACAGGAAGAGTAGAGAATTCCTCCCTTCAGCTGCTGTACCTGGAAGAAAGGAAGAGTGGAGAATTCCTCCCCTTCAGCTGTTGTACCTGGAAGAAAGGAAGAGTGGAGAATTCCTCCCCTTCAGCTGTTGTACCTGGAAGAAAGGAAGAGTGGAGAATTCCTCCCCTTCAGCTGTTGTACCTGGAAGAAAGGAAGAGTGGAGAATTCCTCCCCTTCAGCTGTTGTACCTGGAAGAAAGGAAGAGTGGAGAATTCCTCCCCTTCAGCTGTTGTACCTGGAAGAAAGGAAGAGCGGATAATTCCTCCCCTTCAGCTGTTGTACCTGGAAGAAAGGAAGAGCGGAGAATTCCTCCCTTCAGCTGTTGTACCTGGAAGAAAGGAAGAGCGGAGAATTCCTCCCTTGTAGCTGGAAGAAAGGAAGAGTGGAGGGGTGAGTGTAAAAAACCCAAAAGGAAAGCCCGAAAGAATAATAGGTACAGAAAACGACAACGTAGGAAGAGTGAAAGAAAGACGAAGAAACGAGGGGGGACGATTGGGAAGATGAACATAATCAAACTGCTAAGGCAGAGAGAGTTGGGAGAGTCTGTGGACAGGGAAAACCAATTCCAAGCCATTGGGTTACATTGATAGTTTTTGTCTGTTTGTTTGTGTGTTTGCCTTTTCGTTTGCTATGTGTGCTCGTCAGCACAGGCTTGTCTGTTGAACAGTAAAATCCCTGTGATTCTAACTCCTTGCTTCAAATCTGAACTAACTGAATGATGAATAACGTGAAAGATGACAGAACAGCACACAGTACTCTGTACAGACGGAGAGGAAAATTTAGGTGTTGTTATTTTTAACTCTCGTCTAGGAGAGAGAGAGACAGAGAGAGACACATAGAGAGACTGAGAGAGATAAGGGAGTGTTAACGATGCCAGCACTGTTCTGAATATGCAGCCAAACATGTGTGTGAAGAGAAAGAAACAGGGGAATTCCACTCATCACTATTCATGAATCTTATTACCTCCCCCCCCCACCTCCACCATTCCCCGCCTCACCCCACCCCACCCCCACCGCCCTGTCCCCCAACCACACATTCCCTTTCACCTCACCGGATATGACTTCTTTGATCCCTTGTAAAGAAAAGTAAAATTTCAATAAATAGAATGAGGTTCTTTTCTTCCTTCCTCTATCATGTTCTTGCCATGTATTCCTGTCTCATTCAGGGTAAGGAAGAACCATGGTAAATATCATCAAATCTAGATGCTCTCTTTGCTCGTCAGCACAGGCTTGTCTGTTGAACAGTAAAATCCCTGTGATTCTAACTCCTTGCTTCAAATCTGAACTAACTGAATGATGAATAACGTGAAAGATGACAGAACAGCACACAGTACTCTGTACAGACGGAGAGGAAAATTTAGCAACAAACGGATTTTGTTCCCTCCACCTTACTCTAGTGTGAATACGTTACATTTCCCGGTTACCACCTCCTTCAATCTATGTCCTCCCCCCCCCCTCCCCCACCCCCACTGCTCCACTTCCACAGCAGTACACTTCGAGCAGTGAGATACGCACGTAGCCATTGCAAAGACTTGGAACACTTCTTCCTTTCCCGGCAGAAGGAAAAAGGCAACAGAGTAAAGCGAACGAGACAAGCGAGGATAAGCACAGCAGTATCTGTCCCTCCGCATCATTGATGAAGACTCCAATAAAACAGCTTCAGGCGATGAGAGAGGGAAGGGAACGGGGAGCGGGATGTAGTAGGAGGAGTGGTTGGGTGAGAAATGAGGTCATGGAGGAGAGGGAGGATGGCGTATTCCCCATAAAATGCAGATGGAGCAGAGAGAGGGGATTATGTTACTTTGTCAGTTTTGTTTTCTTTCTCTGCTACAACCGCCCCTATAAGGTGTAGTGGAAATGCTGAATTATCAGGGAAGGGAGGGGGAGAGACGAAAGAAGGGGAATGATGTCGGGAAGGGGAGAGAAATGGGAGGGAGGGTGGTGATGGGAATTTTCACCAGTAGCCATATGTCTCGTTTCCTGCAACACACGGAATACTGACAGCATGCTCTCCCTTGTTCATTGTTTCGACTCTTCTACCCCCACAGGAATTCCCCCCCCTCTCTCTCTCTCTCTCTCTCTCTCTCTCTCTCTCTCTCTCTCTCTCTCTCTCTCTCTCTCTCTCTCTCTCTCTCTCTCTCTCTCTCTTAGTTATTTGTTTATAATGCAAAGTAAATTGGTTCCATCTCTTTTCTTGAAAGTTGCATTAGAGCATTGTATTGGTAACTTAAGAGTGAGTAGTTTTTTAATGTATTGTTATTTTTAATCTTTAAAACAAATTTGCAGATCGGTCCATTTCTAGATCTTTGAAGAAATGTCTTCATATTGTGTCTTTTTTTTTAAAACTGGGACGAGAAAGTACAAAAAAAAAAAGAAAAGTAAAGAACGAGCAGATTTTCTCCGATCTCTAAATGAACCATTATAGCGTTGTTGTTTGTACACTTGAAATAAAGTGCACTTCAAAACGCTATTGTTGAAGTTGCCTTTTGGCAACCGCCTTCCTTCCATGAAAGCTTAACAGAATTAACTTGCATCACTTCAGAAACACCTGACCTGATTAAACACGTCGTGCATGCGTAAGAAAGAGAGGGAGAGAGAGAGAGAGAGAGAGAGAGAGAGAGAGAGAGAGAGAGAGAGGGAGGGGGGAGAGAGAGAGAGAGAGAGAGAGAGAGAGAGAGAGAGAGAGAGTGAGAGAGAGAGAGAGAAAGAGACAGAGAGAGAGACAGACAGACAGAAAGAGAGACAGAGACAGACAGACAGACAGACAGACAGACAGACGGAGAGAGACAGGCAGACAGACGCATAACGCCATCTGCTCTCCTTTCCTTTCTGCCACTGCTGGTTCCTGTTCTTGTCACTGCTCCACGTGCCAGACCTTATGACCTTCATCCCATTGCTATCTAGGGTCAGCTGCGATGGCCTCCAGGCCTGCTGGTGTGATGTCGCTGACCTGTGAGGGCAACATTTGTCTTTTCAGAGTGGTTGAGCTCAAGTCAAATTCAGGCTTCTTCTTTGGTGACTGACTCTCTTTTGTGCCTATGTTTGCACGTGCATGCTTGTTCACCTCTGCGTGCGTGTGTGTGTGTGTGTGTGTGTGTGTGTGTGTGTGTGTGTGTGTGTGTGTGTGTGTGTGTGTGTGTGTGTGTGTGTGTGTGTGTGTGTGTGTGTGTGTGTGTGTGTGTGTGTTCAAATATAAAGACTTATAACACACACACACACACACACACACACACACACGGTTCGGTGTGCCTGTGTCTGTTTGTCTAAGATAGGGCTTTGGGAAACGTGAGAAGGAGGAGAGGAGTCTTAGGACAAGAAGGAAGAGGAAGAAGGAGACATAGAGTGGGGAGGCAGTCACAAGGTGGCGACCAGTGACTTGGCCTGTCATAGACTCACGAACGCCTTCATGTTCAAGACGCTCAACCGGCGCCTTTGCCACCTTAGTCCTGCAATCTTCAACAGCGGACAGCTAGACATGTGCTACAGATCTTCCCCTTTCTCATATAGGCCAGAAAAAGTGGGATCAACAGCAGTCCCACTGAAGACCCAACGCCGATCAGCATCAGTCATAATTTGCTGACCATTGTGTCAATCGGAGGGAATGACAAGAGAGTCATGTAAGTGAAATGTCGATACACTGTTTTGTTTCCAACAAAGCACTTGCGTAACCAAACCTCCGCTGTTGCATCTATGTGCTGGTCCAAAGGACACCTGAACATCGATTCTCCGCCCGTCCTGTCTCTCTCCATCAGTATCACCCTCATGCCTTTCCCTTCTCTCCATCAATATCACCCTCATGCCTTTCCCTTCTAGATTATCTCAAACTTGGTCACATCGTCAAAGCTGTCCCAGTCTTGAATTAATGTCAACTTGTATTTGTTCGTTTCGGCAGCTGTTGTTGCTGTGTAGATGTGTCCGGTACAGGATATATAGGCAAGCTTGGAGCATCCTTTTGGGGGATGTTTCCTTGTTTGTGCTGTGTGCTCTGTGCTGTCATAATATCTGCTAGGCGGTTCGCTGTCGTAAGCGGCATTCCCTTGGAGTTGTGGGCGTATATTTGTTTCGTCGTAGGAGCACGAGCTACCCTACTTGTTTAATTATTTATTGGTCAGAACGTTAAGCAGGAAACCACTCAAATTTGACAGGAGACATGATAATGAAAAGGGAGGCAATGGATATGACACTTTGCGGATTGGTAAATCTGATTAGAAGCGGTCTCACTTGCTTCATCCTTTTAGTAGAAAGACGAAAGAAGAGACCACAAATGAATCCAAAGAAAGAAAAACGAACATCGATGTGTTTCTGTGATCGTAAGTGACTTGTCTCGATTTAAAGGGTAAGGAATAGTGTAAGAATGAGAGAGAGAGAGAGAGAGAGAGAGGAGAGAGAGAGAGAGAGAGAGAGAGAGAGAGAGAGAGAGAGAGAGAGACTCGACTTAATTCAAATAGTTTAATTGCAAAGGCCACCGACCTATCTGCAATGAGGTCAAGAACAAAGAGAGCATGAGAGAGAGAGAGAGAGAGAGAGAGAGAGAGAGAGAGAGAGAGAGAGAGAGAGAGAGAGAGTCAGACAGACAGACAGACAGACAGAGAAATACATGTAATACAGAGAGAGAGAGGGGGGGGGGAGAGAAGGGGAGAGAGAGAGAGAGAGAGCGAGAGAGAGAGAGAGAGAGAGAGAGAGAGAGAGAGTAAGAGACAGACAGACAGACAGACAGACAGACAGAGTAACATTAGATCAATGCTGGAGTGGCACATCAGACACATTCGCAACAGGTTCATGTGTTAATTTTGTTTCATATCGCGAGTGTGCATTCCTCTCAGCTGCCAACTGAACAATCCCTTTACATCTTTTCAGCTGAACTATCTCCACGCTGTCAGCTGAACTATCTCCACGCTGTCAGCTGAACTATCTCCACGCTCGCGATCTTTCTTTCCTTTTGTTTGCTCTTTTTCTTATTTCTCAATGATCATTGAATGTCGATTTGTTTATTTCTTTGTCGGTCTTCAATAGCACAGTGGTCACTATGAAACAAGCAGTGCGCTGTGTACTATTTGTATCGTCGAGTGTGCTTCAGACTAGAACACCTGTTCATGTTCTTCTTTCATGCGCAACGTATAAGTGTGTCATTTGCCTCTGTTCATCAACTATATTCTAGGTTCCTTCTTTATTTCCTGTATTTATTGAGGTTTTGTTTTGTGACTTCACAGCTCTGTATAAACTTTACATAATATAAAGCTCATAATACACAAAACTATAAGATTGGAACCCTTAGTACATTATGTCAAGACCAACGAAAAATCAACCAAAATTTTTTACGCACTTATACAAATCACAAACATCACCATAAGTATTAAATGAGCACAAACGCACGCGCGCACGTGTGTGTTTGTGTGTGTGTGTGTGTGTGTGTGTGTGTGTGTGTGTGTGTGTGTGTGTGTGTGTGTGTGTGTGTTCTGTGTGTGTGTGTGTGTGTTTTGTGTGTGTGTGTGTGTGTGTGTGTGTGTGTGTGTGTGTGTGTGGTGTGTGTGTGTGTGTCTGTGTGTGTGTGTGTGTGTGTGTGTGTGTGTGTGTGTGTGTGTGTGTGTGTGTGTGTGTGTGTGTGTGTGTGTGTGTGTGTGTGTGTGTGTGCGTGCGTGCGTGCGCGAAAAGAAAACTCTTTTTTTTTCGTGAAAGGTTGTCGTTTGGCATTTGTTTCCCGCTCTCTGAGCTTACTGTTCTGTCTCCAAGGGGAATGACTCTAGGGCTAAGTGCTCACGGGCTGTGTACTTTGTCTGACGTTGTGGTAAGGTACCTATATCAATCAGAGAGAGAGAGAGAGAGAGAGAGAGAGAGAGAGAGAGAGAGAGAAAGAGAGAGAGAGCGTACAAAACTTGTGGTACAGCACAGAACCGTATACTCGTGTAAATCCAGGAAACATAAACGTTGCAGCAACAGAATTGCTACTTTCTGGCATAGCCGCCACATTTCAAATACCAACAAGCTTATAGCACTGATCTGGCTTTAAAGACTCGAATTTATGAGCTTAACATAGTTCTTTAACAGGGGCAGTGTAAGGCTGCAAATAAACAAGCAGAGTCATCGGTTATTGCCAATTAGAAAAGAAATTAGTACCCCCCGCCCTTCCTTCTCCTCCTCTACGAGCATACATCTTCCCCCTACCCTTCCCCCCAACCACTTACATGCATGCCTTTGCTGCCCTCATCATTACTTGTCTTTTGTCTGAGGGATCAAAAAATGAAGAAGAAAAAAACCAAAAACAAAAAACTGTCTACTATAATATTGTGCTGACATTATTCGTAACTGACGAAGCTTTTATTTATTTTGTTTTGTTTTTGTTGTTGTTTTACTTTAATGGCTATTAGCATACTGACAGACAAGGGAGAAGTGAGGGTGAGGGGGGGGGGGGGGTAAGGGATGGTCATGGATTCTAGGATATTCTCCTTTTCCCATCTAGACCGCATTTTGAAAAACGGAAATCAAAACTGAATAAAAAGAAATTCAAGAGCAGCCAAAACTAGGTCATGACACATAAAAACAAATACAGAAATAGAGAGAGAGAAGAGAGAGAGAGAGAGAGAGAGAGAGAGAGAGAGAGAGACAGAGACAGAGACAGAGACAGCGACAGAGAGACAGAGAGACAGAGTGTGAGACAGGGAGAGAGACAGAGAGAGAGGGAGACAGACAGACAGACACACAGCGCATCCTCCCTCCCTCCCCCTCTCTCTCTCTCTCTCTCTCTCTCTCTCTCTCTCTCTCTCTCTCTCTCTGTACGCTGGCATATGAGCCTGTGTACACCCGCATCAGTACACGTGTGTGTGTGTGTGTGTGTGGGTGTGTGTGTGTGTGTGTGTGTGTGTGTGTGTGTGTGTGTGTGTGTGTGTGTGTGTGTGTGTGTGTGTGTTCGTGCAAGCAAGCAAGCAAGCAAGCAAGCAAGCATGCGTTGTGTGTGTGTGTGTGTGTGTGTGTGTGTGTGTGTGTGTGTGTGTGTGTGTGTGTGTGTGTGTGTGTGTGTGTGTGTGTGTGTGTGTGTGTGTGTGTGTGTGTGTGTGTGTGTGTGTGTTTGCGTGTGTGTGGGTGTGTTCGTGCGCGCGCATGTGTGTGTGTGTGTGTGTGTGTGTGTGTGTGTGTGTTGCGTGTGTGCGTGCGTGCGTGCGTGCGTGCGTGCGTGCGTGCATGCGTGCGTGCGTGTGTGTCTGTGGGCACGCGCGCGCGCCTATGTGTGTGTGTTGCAATGAGTATCCACACCCACACCCACCCACCCACACCCACACCCATACCCCCCCCCCACACACACACACACACACGCGCGGCGCGCACACACACACACACACACACACACACACACACACACACACATGGAATCCATGTTCACAGCCAACTTATTTCTTTATCAGATGCATCAAGTTGTGTGATCTGTCTGAGGTCTCCTGTTTACTCTGGTTTGCAATTAAGGACGCATGCCTGACAATTCGCTTCCAAACCGGAGCTACAAATCCGCAATGAAAGTGAAAGAAATGAAGTAAAGCAGATAAACTTGCATAGAGATAGACAATAGATTTTTAAAAAAAAAAGGTTGAATCATGCTCTCCCTATTTTCATCTAAGCTACAGAACCCTATATGAGATGAAACAAACAAATGAGATGAAACAAACAAATGAGATGAAACAAACAAATGAGATGAAACAAACAAACAAACAAACAAACAAAAAACAGAGAGGAAAACTCAGCAATGAGAGGAACAACAACAACAACAACAACAACAACACAATCATCGTGTTTCTTTCCATATCAGTCTCTTTCACTAGCGACCAAAGACGTCACTTCCGGCAAGAGAAAGGAACGATGTGGAAGAGAGAGGAAGTAGGGGGGGAGGGATGAGGAAAGGGAGGTGACGAGAAATGGGGGTAAGATTCATTAATACACATGAGCCTTTTTTTTCCCTTCTTTCTCTTTTACACGTATTCGTTGTTGTTGTTTTTCGGTTGTTTTTTTTCTCTGGCTATTCAGAACAATGCTGGCGAAGTACGGCGGTCGTAATGGTGAGGTGTGCGGTGGGGCTGGGGCGA
>CM031613.1:12350452-12352952 GCA_018398815.1 Conus ventricosus
AACACCACCCAACTCCCTCTGTCAACACAACCCCAACTCCCTCTGTCAACACCACCCCAACTCTCTCTGTCAACACCACCCCACCTCTTCTGTCCACACACCCCAACTCCCTCTGTCTACACCACCCCAACTCCCTCTGTCAACACCACCCCAACTCTCTCTGTCAACACCACCCAACTCTCTCTGTCAACACCACCCAACTCCCTCTGTCAACACCACCCCAATCCCTCTGTCACACCACCCCACATCCCTCTGTCAACACCACCCCAACTCCCTCTGTCAACACCACCCCAACTCTCTCTGCCAACACCACTCCCACCCCAACCCCTCTGTCAACACCACTCCCACCCCAACTCCCTCTGTCAACACAACTCCCACCCCAACTCCTCTGTCAACACCACCTCAACCCCTCTGTCAACACCACCTCAACTCCCTCTGTCAACACCACCCACCTCCTCTGTCAACACCACCCAACTCCTCTGTCAACACCACTCCCACCCCAACTCACTCTGTCAACCACCCCCCCACTCCCTCGTCAACACCACCAACTCCTTGTCAACACCACCCACACTTACCCCCCTCTGTCAACACCACCCAACTCCCTCTGTCAACACCACCCCAACTCCCTCTGTCAACACCACCCCAACTTCCTCTGTCAAACATCCACCTCAACTCCTCTGTCAACACCACTTACCCAACTCCTCTGTCAAACCACTCCCACCTCACTCCTCTGTCAACAACCACTCCTCACCTCAACCCCTCTGTCAACCCCACCAATCCTGTCAACACCACCCCACTCTTGTCAACACCACCCAATCTCCTCTCAACACCACCAATCCTCTGTCAACACCACCCAACTCCTCTGTCAACACACTACCACATCACTCCCTCTGTCAACCACTCACACCCAACTCCCTCTGTCAAACCACCAACTTCCTCTGCAACCCACTCACCAATCCTCTGTCAACACCACCCAACTCCCTCTGTCAACACACCCCAACTCCTCTGTCAACACCACTCCTCATCCTCTGTCAACCACCCCAACTCTGTCAACCACCAACTCCCTCTGTCAACACACCAAAACTTCACCACCCAACTCCTCTGTCACACACTCCACCCCAACTCCTCTGTCAACAACCATACACCACCCAACTCCCCTCTGTCAACACCACCCCAACTCCCTCTGTCAACACCACTCCCACCTCAACTCCTCTGTCAACCACCAACTCCTCTGTCAACACCACCCAACTCCTCTGTCAAACACCACCCTGTCAACACCACCTCAACACCTTGTCAAACACCACCCCAAATCCCTTGTCAACACCACCTCCAACTCCCCTCTGTCAACACCACCCCAACTCCTCTGTCAACACACCCACACCCTGTCACACCTCCCAACTACCTCTGTCAACACCCAACTCTGTCAACTACCCAATCTGTCAACACCACTCCACTCAACTCCCTCTGTCAACACCACACCAACTCCCTCTGTAACACCACCCCTCACAACACCCTCTGTCAACACCACCCCAACTCCTCTGTCAACCCACCCCAACTCCTCTGTCAACACCACCCCAACCTCTCTGTCAACACCACCACCAACTCCCTCTGTCAACACCACCCCACTAACTCCCTCTGTCAACACCACCCACCTCAACACCTCTGTCAAACACACCCCAACTCCCTCTGTCAACACCACCCCAACTCCTCTGTCAACACCACCCAACTCCTCTGTCAACACCACCCAATCTCTCTGTCAACACCACCCCAACTCCCTCTGTCACACCACCCCAAATCTCCTGTCAACACCACCCAACTCCTCTGTCAACACCACACCCCAACTCCCTCTGTCAACACCACCCCAATCCTCTGTCACACACCCAATCCCTCTGTCAACACCACCCAACTCTCTCTGTCAACACCACCCCAAACTCCCTCTGTCAACACCACCCAACTCTCTCGTCAACACCAACCCCAACTCCCTCTGTCAACACCACCCCAACTCCTTCTGTCAACACACACCCAACTCCCTCTGTCAACACCACCCCAACTCCCTCTGTCAACACCACCCCAACTCCCTCTGTCAAACACCACCCCAACTCCCTCTGTCAACACCACCCCAACTCCCTCTGTCAAACACCACCCCAACTCTCTCTGTCAACACCACCCCAACTCCCTCTGTCAACACCACCCCAACTCCCTCTGTAACAAGCAACCACCAAACTCCTACTGTCAAACACACTCTCCCTCTGTCACGACCTCAACTCCCTCATGCAAACACCCATCTGTGTGGGTAACACGGACGCAATCCTTGTCAGACATCCGCTGTCCAACTTCTGTTCGTGTCAGTGCATGTTCACGGACGGTAGGTGAATGCTCAGTCTGTCTACTCCACTACCTGCTGTGTGACGTATACCAGTCGTTGGAGGGCAACACACACAATGATGTGTGAAAACGCACTCAATCTACTGTTCGAATCCCGCCCATCCTCGTGGACATA
>CM031613.1:12372952-12380452 GCA_018398815.1 Conus ventricosus
CCCCCCCCCCCCCCCCCCCATCCCCCACACACACACACATACATATGCACAAACGCATGCAAGCACTTGTGAACGGGTGCGGGCGCGCACCACACACACACACACACACACACACACACACACACACACACACACACACACACACACACACACACACACACACACACACACACATTCTTAAAAAAAAAGTCTTTTCAGAGAATTATATATCTATGTATTTCCATCTCCATTCCTCCCTTAGCTTAAAAAAATGTTCTCTTCCAGTGAAATCAAAACACATGACCCATGACCCACAAATGGATTAGTTAGCATTAGAACGTGTCCATGCGGGTACCTCACCAACATACAGACAACAGGAAGAAGAGACCCAAAGACAGGGTGGGTGTCCGTCACCCGACTTCTCCAGACAGCAGCTTTGAGAGATGGGCTCCAATCCGCCTACGCACAGTGAACGTCACTCTAATGAACGCAGACTTCATGAAGCTAGAGCAAGGAGGGCCGGGAGGTGTCAAAAAGCCCCCACTCAGACGCATCATTAGCTGGTCTCATTGGAGCCAACCTCATCCACTCCCCATCCTGACCATTGTATCCTTGACTGTCCCTCCCACACGTTACTCACTGGAACCAATTCTGTACCCAGCTGCCTCTAATCTCGTCCCCTCAATGTGGGCCCATGCCCTTTCTGCGGTGAGGGCACAGACCTAACAGTCTGATGGGACAGCGTTTCTTCACAGACAACGTTCACGCCCCATACCTCGTTTCCTCCCAACTCATGTTCATCTCATGTCCTCCTTCTGCTTCTAATGTCTGCCCGCTGGTACCATTGGCTGTCTCTCCAAAAACAGGTTTATGGGTGTGTATGCGTACACAGGTGCACACGTGTGTGTGTGTGTGTGTGTGTGTGTGTGTGTGTGTGTGTGTGTGTGTGTGTGTGGGTGTGTGTGTGTGTGTGTTGTGTGTGTGTGGGTGTGTGTGTGTGTGTGTGTGTGTGTGTGTGTGTGTGTGTGTGTGTGTGTGTGTGTGTTGTGTGTGTGTGTGTGTGTGTGTGAGAGAGAGAGAGAGAGAGAGAGAGGAGAGAGAGAGAGAGAGAGAGAGAGAGAGTTTCTTTCTTTCTTTCTTTTCTTTCTTTCTGCGTACACGGGCTGATACTCCTGCGGACACTGCCTGTACAGACAGGCAGTGGAGTTTTGTGTGTATGACCGGTTTTTATCCCGCCATTAAGGCAGCCATACTCCATCTTCGGGGAAGGTGCGTACTATATGTAACGTGTCATCCATACCAACGACCAAACTGGCCTTCTCTTCCGAAAGTTGGTGATGGGATTTTACGTGTGTGCAAGATGTGCGTGCGTTCACACACGGAACCTCGGTTTGTAGTCTCATTCGAAGGACTGTATGGGGAATGGAGTCAGAACCAATGTTAACTCCGAGGGAAAAACCCCCTGTACCGAATTTCGAACCCGCAACCCCAGGATCACGAGTCCGGCACTCTACCAACTGAGCTATTCCCGCCCCCAGAGAAAGATTTTTTTTCTTTAATGAAATTTGCTAGAAATGACAATTTTTTTCTACAGGCCATTGAATTCTGTTCAATTCATTAGTTTCTCCTTGTACATACTCACGACTGTGGTCAACCATATTGCCTTGAATTGTTGTTTCTTAATCAGTTTTCTTTTGTTATCTGACGAAAGCATGATTGGTGAAAAATGTTGGTTTAGATCAGACTATTGGTTTTGAGGCGTCACATGACTTTCAAATTTGGCATTAGCAATTTAAAACGCGCAGAGTTTGACAGTGGTTCTGATATGGCTTCCATATGGCCATCAACATCACTTAAGGCATCCTCACCTTACGTTCATTCATTACTGGCTACTTTCATTGACATTCTGTCTACAGCCACACAGCATCATTACCTCCAGTGGGATCTTGTCGCCTCTATAACACATGATATACAATATGGTGACGATGACGAATGCCCTTTTTCTACGTAACGTCAGTCAGGACAAGGTGGTTAAGATTGATAGGAGAATGTGAGGAACATGTATATGTCAGCTTCTTTTGTTGTTCGGAAAGACAACAATAGATCAAACAGGGATAGGTTATGACCTGTGCTGAAACAACATCGTCTTGCCCTTGTAGTTAATCGCCTGTATGGTTATTGAGTTATAAAATCAGCAACGTGTTGCCCTTGTCTTTAAATTATCTGTATGGTTGCTGAATTAGAAACTAAAAATCTTATTCAATCCAAGCCATCCATCCAACACATGCAAGAGAGCACTTAACTGTTTTCGTTCACTAAATCCATGGATATAGTATCTAGCAAGGTGACAACAGTTGTCTGTCCGTTGTGTTGTGTACTGGTGCATTGTCCTTTGCTGGGCTGCAACAATTATCGCACACCTTTAAAAGCGACGCACAACATCACAGGATAGCGTGTCTCACTTTGGAGTCAGGACCCTCTGGTGTGCAGTATCATGAAGCTTTCTCCAAAACGACCTGATGCATGTCAAAAGAAAATGAGAATTGGTGAAAACACACACACACACACACACACACACACACACACACACACACACACACACACACACACACACACACACACACACACAGCATGCACATTTGAGCACTCACACACACACACACACACACACACACACACACACACACACACACACACACACACACACACACACACACACATACACACACGTGCGCACTTGCGCATCCACACACACACACACACACACACACACACACACACACACACACACACACACACACACACACACACACACACACACACACACACACACACACACATACACACACACACACACATACACACACACACACACACACACACACACACACACACACACACACACACACACAACCAACCAAACAAACAAACAAACACACACACACGTACACAAGCACACAGACAGACAGACAGACAGACAACACACACACACACACACCACACACACACACACACACACACACACACACACACACACACACACACACACACAGTGAGAGAGAGAGAGAGAGAGAGAGAGAGAGAGAGGAGAGAGAGAGAGAGAGAGAGAGAGAGAGAGAGAGAGAGAGAGAGAGAGAGTGGCAAGTGCTAACTAAACTTGCAAAGCCGGACACAGGGAAGGATTCTCAACCCAGTAGGAATTCGATCATGAAAGAAACTTCTTTTTCAAGAACGTGTGTGGTGGGGGGGGGGGGGGGGGGGGGGGCAGGCAAGGAGGAACCTGGCGAAAGGGAAGAGAGATGGGGATGGTGAGGTAAAGGTGACCCCTCTCCAGCCTTTCCTGTAAGTGCAGTTGTATGGAGGGAAGGATGTAGACACGGCAACTCATAGAACATCAACGAGTTGGAAACGCGGTTTTCTTCCAACACACAATTCATCAACTACCTCCTTTGCAGCTCAATCGTCCCTGGAGGGTTTCTTGGCTCATAAAACACACGCAGAAATGGCTAAGTAGGTACGTTTGTAAACTTGTGTACAGAGTATACTCCTTTACCCATCCCCGTTAACGTGTGCGACAGCCAGCTGCAGTGGTCGGTATGCTGGTTCTTCAATTTCTAAACAACCTTTTCGAATCTCAGCTTGGTAGGCGAAGGCTGGGCATCTATTCATCCCTGAATCTCTTTCGCGTAGTGTACACAGCCAGAAAATCAGTTACGCACGTTACAGTTCCTATAATTCCCAATCCGTGTTGGGCAGGCTTTGGAAACAGGAAAACATAAAGCATGCATCAGGTAATTTGGGGCTGGAGATGGGTTCCACCAGTCGTGTCTCCCGTTGAGCACTGAGGAGCAGCGATCAGCACCAGGACATCAATAACAGTCCTGATCTGCGTCATCCATCACACTGACACACTGTCACGGAACGCTAAGCCGGACATAAAAAAAACAAAAACCCCCACAACTAACCCATTAAATGGACAACACGCCACACAGGAACTGACAACAAAACAAAATTTTATTCCCGACACAACAATCAATGAACGGAATTTTCTAGGTATACGTCCCAGACCCCATCCTGAAAACACACGGTTCCTACGGCCAAGGCCGCCACACAAGTTATTTAATCCCTTATCTAGTTACGGTGTGCAGTGTTTTTCAGACCAGCAGATTATTACACATAGAATAATACACTCAATTCAATTTTTTTCCAAAACCAATTCCCCAAAAGAAAACAACAACAACAACAACAACAACCAAACTATACTATCTTCACATAACTATGTTCATTTCGCATATAATTCACTGCGCACATTCATCCCTTCAGTCATACCTTTTTTTTAATCAACATCCATCCTTCATGTATGCACATCCAAACCCAATGTCTTCAGGTGTTTCAATGTCACCACAAAAAAACTCAACACAAAAAAAACACATGCCACACGACCACAACGTTGACAGTCTCACGACGACGACAGCGACGGTGACGGTGACCAGACGAAATCTGCCTGCCGAAGACAAGACAGATAGCAGAAACACACCGGCTTTCACAGCACCAGTGGAATTTACCGCCACCGCCAACACAACAGCGACAGCGACGACTGCCACCAACCACACTGACAAATCACACTCAGGGCGGCGACGACACACTTCAATGGCGGCAGTCACAGAGTGAAGATTCGGTGATACGGGGAATCATCAGCGGCGGCGACAACATCAACGATGCCAACAGCAACGGCGATAACAGCCGTGGCGACGCCGACATAACAACGGCGACACAGCAATGGCACTAGCAGCATCAATGGCACCAGCAATGGCGCCAGCAACTACAGTGACACCAGCAACGGCGACACCAACGGCGACGTTAATGGCCAGGCTGTGAAGATCCTGCCGGATGGGGAGGAAAGGAAGAGGGTTGTAGCACTGGACGGGGTAAGGACTGGGACAACAGTCCGGCACAGCAGGATGGGGAGTGCAGGAGGGGTACTTGCAGGCACCTGCGACGATCGCCGGACAGTCAGGGACAGGAATGCCAGCAATTGGCCGTCCACAGCTCCCCGACTACAACGGCCCTGACCCGCCTGGTGTACCGGGCCCCAGGATGGTGGGAATGCGCCCTCACCTGCTACAACACAGAACGATGACAACAACTGCGGCTGGCCACCCCAGCACCTGAACCTCAGGGTCGCAGCACACAGAAACACCGACTGCACGACCAAGAGCAAAACGCTCACGAGGGCCGGCTCACCATGTCGACCGAAGTCAAACACACAGCACAAACGCTGGCACCCGAACAAGAGCCCAACTGCCCTTCACCAGGGATTTTGACCGAAGTGCTAGCCACCCGGCCCCACCAAACTTTAAAGCTTGATGACTCAGCACTCACTCCTTGCTGAGTTCTGAACTTTACATAAACTGCACGTGAAACGGGACTCCACACGACACTAAACAGGAAACGGAAGGCGAACCCCCTCTCTCCCCACACTTATTCTTTCCCTGCTTGTGCATGGTAGCAAACGCACACCCAGTATGTGACTGGAACATACAGGTATCAAACACCCCCACCATCCTCCCTGAACCCAACAACTACCATATATGGCCCGGTAAGCCTACACCCCCATCGTGGAATGATGCTACGAATCGCCACAGAGCCGTCAGCGCGTCTGTATGATTTCCACGCTGATACAGATCGGTGACAATACCCCCCCTGCCAAAGATTTTAACCACAAACTTGTTTTTTGTTAAAATCAACAAAACACGACTACGCCGATCGAACTATTAACCATCCTGCCAAGGTCTCACATCGCTCGACCTGTTGAACCCCTAGCGTGATACCCAACGAACTTTCCTCTTCAATGCACTCAGCATCCGAGTCACCTCGACTCTCAGAACTACAACCTGGAACCCCTCAATATCGGCTTAAGTAATCAGCCGCGACATTCTCACGACCTGGGATTGCCTGCACTGTGAACTGAAAGGGCTGAAGCTGCAATGCCCACCTAGTGGTCCTTCCACTGGCAGACTTCATCCTCTCTAAAAACTGAAGAGGCGAGTGGTCTGTCTGTACCACAAACGGCACCCCATATAAGTAGGACTGAAACTTCTGGATACCCCACACCATGGCCAAACACTCTTTCTCCACGGTGGGGTAGTTCAGTTCCGCCTGGTTCAGTTTCCTGCTGGCACATGCTACCGGTCGGATTCCGTCCTCATATCGCTGTCCAAGCATCGCACCAAGCCCAGTTCCAGACGCGTCTGTCTGCAACACAAACTCTTTCCCTTGTACTGGCAAACTGCAAACAGGTGGCTCACAAAACCTGTCTTTCAGTGTCTGAAAAGCTCCTTCACACTGATCATTCCACTCCACACGTCTGGGCTTATTTCCTTGGTCAAGTCGGTCAGGGTTTCGCTATATCAGCGAAATGGGGCACAAATCGCCGATAGTACCCCACTAAACCCAGGAAACTCCGCACCTGTTTCTCGGTCATGGGCCGTGATGCCTCCCTGATACGTCCCATCTTATCCTCCTCCGGCCTGATCTGTCCTCCACCAATAGTGTGACCCAGATACACGATCTCGTGACCTCCCAACTCACACTTAGACGGTCTGGCTGTGAGCGAACACTCCTGTAATCGCTGGAACACTTTCATCAGCGTCTGGATATGCTGGTCCCGGTCTTCAGTGGCCACCAAAATGTCATCAATGAAGTTGTCTACATCCTGGCACTCCAATGGCAACCGCAGCTTCCTCATCATTCTGGTGAACACAGCACCAGATGTGCACAGCCCGAACGGCATTACACGCCATTGAAAATGTCCTTCTGGCGTAGAGAATGCAGTCTTAGGGCGATCGTCTTCGCTCATAGGAATCTGCCAATACTCTTTTGCCAAGTCGATCTTGCTGAATATCTGTTTTTCACCCAACTTGGCAAACAAGTATTCAACATCTGGCATCGGCTCTGCGTCGAACTCCATGACCTTATTTAAGCGTCTGAAATCTACGCAGAAACGGATTTTCCCGTCCTTTTCTTCACCAGAACGATCGGCGAACAATATGGTGACACTGATGGCTCGATAACCCCCATTTCTAGCATAGCTCTGACTTCCTCTCGAACGGTCTCCCTTTGAGCGAAAGGTACTGGGTACGGCTTTGCCCTAACAGGTGTATCAGTGTTCAACTTGATCCGACATGCCTCCAAAGGTGTACAACCTGGCACGTCTGTCAGCACTTGACTGAACTTCTCCACCACTCCCCGAAGCTGCGAGGCAAACTCCGGATCGGTAGCGAGCACGACCACATCCTTGGGTCCCTCTGTAGCGACCAGCGGAATGGTGGGAAGATCCCGACCACTAAACGGGGTCACCCTCTCCTCTTCAGGTCCCTCCTCAATTACCACAGCTGACGCCGTCACCTGACTTCCTGAGATATCTCGCTCCCTGAACTGCTTCAGAAGGTTAGCGTGGTACAGTTTCGTCTTTGCCCCACAGCAATTCTGTAGTCTACCTCTCCCACGCGCTCTAGCACT
>CM031613.1:12382952-12392952 GCA_018398815.1 Conus ventricosus
GATCTGTTGACAGATATAGTGCTGGGTTCTGTGTGTCACTGTGGGGAAGGAGGGAGTAACATGGATCTGTTGACAGATGCAGTGCTGGGTTCTGTGTGTCACTGTGGGGAAGGAGGGAGTAACCTGGTGCTGTTGACAGATACAGTGCTGGTGGTTCTGTGTGTCACTGTGGGGAAGGAGGGAGTAACATGGATCTGTTGACAGATACAGGGCTGGGTTCTGTGTGTCACTGTGGGGAAGGAGGGAGTAACATGGATCTGTTGACAGATACAGTGCTGGGTTCTGTGTGTCACTGTGGGGAAGGAGGGAGTAACCTGGTGCTGTTGACAGATACAGGGCTGGGTTCTGTGTGTCACTGTGGGGAAGGAGGGAGTAACATGGATCTGTTGACAGATACAGTGCTGGGTTCTGTGTGTCACTGTGGGGAAGGAGGGAGTAACCTGGTGCTGTTGACAGATACAGTGCTGGTGGTTCTGTGTGTCACTGTGGGGAAGGAGGGAGTAACCTGGTGCTGTTGACAGATACAGTGCTGGGTTCTGTGTGTCACTGTGGGGAAGGAGGGAGTAACATGGATCTGTTGACAGATACAGTGCTGGGTTCTGTGTGTCACTGTGGGGAAGGAGGGAGTAACCTGGTGCTGTTGACAGATACAGTGCTGGTGGTTCTGTGTGTCACTGTGGGGAAGGAGGGAGTAACCTGGTGCTGTTGACAGATACAGTGCTGGTGGTTCTGTGTGTCACTGTGGGGAAGGAGGGAGTAACATGGATCTGTTGACAGATACAGGGCTGGGTTCTGTGTGTCACTGTGGGGAAGGAGGGAGTAACATGGATCTGTTGACAGATACAGTGCTGGGTTCTGTGTGTCACTGTGGGGAAGGAGGGAGTAACCTGGTGCTGTTGACAGATACAGTGCTGGCTTCTGTTTATCACTGTTCTCTATCTTGTTGACAGATGCAGTGCTGGGTTCTGTGCGTCACTGTGGGAAGGTGGGAGTAACCTGGGGCTGTTGACAGATACAGTGCTGGGTTCTGTGTGTCACTGTTCTCTTTCTTGTTGACAGATACAGTGCTGGGTTCTGTGTGTCACTGTTCTCTATCGTGTTGACAAATACAGTGCTGGCTTCTGTGTGTCACTGTTCTCTATCGTGTTGACAAATACAGTGCTGTGTTCTGTTTCTCACTGTTCTCTTTCTGGCATTTCTCTCCGCTGTGGAATTTCGGGACCCGCCTTCAGTTCAGCATTTACTGACTTATCCATGTAGATTGATAGATAGATAGATAGATAGATAGATAGATAGATAGATAGATAGATAGATAGATAGATATAGATAGATAGATAGATAGATAGATAGATAGATAGATAGATAGATAGATAGATAGATAGATAGATAGATAGACAGATAGACAGATGCATACATAGGTAGCTAGATAGATATATTGATAGATAGATTGAGAGAGACAGACAGACATGCATGTATGCAGATATACTACAGATAAGCAGATAGATACCCACAGAGAGAGAGAGACAGAGAGAGAGGGGAGAGAGAGGAGAGAGAGAGAGAGAGACAGAAAGACAGACAGACAGTGTGTGTGTGTGTGTGTGTGTGTGTGTGTGTGTGTGTGTGTGTGTGTGTGTGTGTGTGTGTGTGTGTGTGTTGTGTGTGTGTGTGTGTGTGTGTGTGTGTGTGTGTCTGCGTGAGTGCGCTCCCCCTGCTGTGTGTAAGTGTGTGTGTGTGTGTGTGTGTGTGTGTGTGTGTGTGTGTGTGTAGGGTGATGTGTGCGCGCACGCACGTGTGTGTGTGTGTGTGTGTGTGTGTGTGTGTGTGTGTGTGCGTGCGTGCGCGCGCGCGTGCGTGCGTGCGTGCGTGCGTGCGTGCGTGCGTGCGCGCGCGTGCGTGCGTGCGTGCGTGCGTGCGTGCGCGTGCGTGCGTGCGTGCGTGCGTGCGCGCGCGTGCGCGCGCGCGTGTGGTGTGTGTGTGTGTGTGTGTGTGTGTGTGTGTGTGTGTGTGTGTGTGTGTGTGTGTGTGTGTGTGTGTGCCTGCGTGTGTGTGTGTGTGTGTGTGTGTGTGTGTGTGTGTGTGTGTGTGTGTGTGTGTGTGTGTGTGTGTGTGTGTGTGTAATTTGAAAGATTCAATTCTCTGGCAGAACCGGCACCGTGCCACAAAAGAGGGCAGTCAGCCTGATTCCCGATACAAAGCAGATTAAAACAAGTTAACCATCCCTCCTCAAATTGACAAATCGGATTTTCCTTAATCGACCTTTCTGCCACAAAAGTTTTCAACAGGCACAAACTGAATCAAAATCGAGGTTTCCACCTCAAAGGCTTCCACAAGGACAAATTAAATCACAATCAAGCTTTCAATAGAAAGGCTTCGCCATGGGCGCTGCAAAAAGGCTTCTTTTCGGGAGGCTTTCTTTGGAATGTTCTTTCTACAGCTTATTTTTTTCCCTAAACGGACATAGATTTCCGTTACTTGTCTTCGCTGTTTAAGGGATTTTTTGTTATATATATATATATATTATATATATATATATATATATATATATATATATATTTTTTGTGTGTGTGTGTGTGTGTGTGTGTGTGTGTGTGTCTGTGTCTGTGTGTCTGTGTCTGTGTGGTCGTCGGTTTAATGTCCTTCCACTATAGTGATTCAGACAGTTTTTGTGTGGGTGAATGAAGTATGCAAGTGTTTGAAGTGTATTATTCTATTAACGATAGAATATGACATCCCCTCCCCCCCACCCCCCACCCCCCACCCCCACATCCCCCATCCCTCTTCCACCTTGACAATTTTAAGTGAGAAGTGATAACATCTGCAGATAAGGGCCAATTGAACTATTTAACAAACACTTACAAACCGAGTCAAGAACAGAGTAATTGTTTAAAATATATGGTAAAGGCAATGAAGTCGATCCATCAGTGTAACCATCAATACCCGAATGTCTTCAGAGGTCTCTTGCTCTTGGGCATTGAATCAGCAAATGACTGACATTGAAGGATTTCCCACACATACATTGAACATTATGACAATGTTTCGTTTTCAATGCGTTCAAACGGAATCTATGGATTAAGCTTCCAATCTCCCTAGACGAGGAGGAGACTTGTTTGAACGTTTTCCCATTGTACCCATCACTACATTTCATACAATTGTGATAATATTGAATGTCTGAGTTCATCAATGAGGTTTTAACTTTTTCTCTTAGCATTGAATTTATAATTGAAAAACATTCATTCAAATCTAAGAGAACTTTGAGTAGTATTGCGTGATTGACATTTTGAGCTGCTTTTCGTGCAAGTTGATCTACACGCTCGTTGGGTACTATACCACAATGAGAGGGGATCCAACAAAAAGTGACAGTAATGCCTTGCATGGATAAAAGGTGAATAATGTGATGAATTTGAAATATCATATCAAGTCGGATTGAAGGACATGCAGACTTAATCGAGTAGATTGCTGCTTTAGAATCAACACCTATTAAAGATTTATGAACTTTTTATTGGAAAATTTAGATTAAAATATAACGATTTAAGTATAGCAAGTAATTCGGCACAGAATATCGATAGCTGTTTACCAAGATAGAAGAGCTTTTGTACTTTGAGGCTAGGGATTATGATAGCTGCTCCCATGTTATTATTTTCTAGCACTGAGCCATCTGTAAAATTTTTCAAATGATGATTGTACTTAGTTTCTAAATGAGTGTAAACAGTTCTTAAGATATGTGGACACTCCTTTTTTGAAACATCTGTATAATCAACATCAAAGGAGGCTTTACATTGTTCCCATTTTGGAGTAGGTGAATACGTGGGCTTTTGGGCTGTGTTATTTTTATCTATTTTGGTATCCTTTAGAAGATCAGAGGAAAATGAGTAAATAGACCTTGCTGACTGTATGTTTTTGGCACGTTTTCCAAAATCCTTCTCTGAATTTTAAACATACTTCCTCTGAGCAAAAATTGTTTTGTGAGAAGCTCTTTAAGACACATTTTGAAGTAGAAGCTTTCCGGAGTGCTGAAAGGGGCAAGATCCCTGCTTCATTATAGGTCTCTAAGTTAGATGTATGTGTGGGAACCCAAAGGGCAATTTTATACGCTTTGCAGTCAGTGCTCTAAAGTTTATTTAAAAGGTATTGAGGTGATGTGTGTGTGTGTGTGTGTGTGTGTGTGTGTGTGTGTGTGTGTGCGCGTGCGTGCGTGCGTGCGTGCGTGCGTGCGTGCGTGCGTGCGTGCGTGTGTGTGTGTGTGTGTGTGCGCGTGTGTGTGTTCTTCAATCAAGATACACAACACTCAGGACAACGAAAATGAGAGAGGAATCACTTGGCGTAGAATCGAAGCCTACCTTGCGCCGAATGGGATGAAGTGATTGCTTGTTCATTCTCCTGTTCCTGAGTGTTGTGTATCTTGCCTGAAGAAGACCTAAGAGGTCGAAACGCGTCGTGTTTTGTCTTGTGATTCGTTTGGCTACGTACGTCTTCTCGTGGAGCTGTATGAATGCTTTTTCAATTGTATTTACATTTTCGCCTACAGTCGTCTCAATTTGCAACTAGATAGAAAGATACAGATAATATATATATATATATATATATATATAATATATATATATATATATATATATATTATATATATATATATATGTGTGTGTGTGTGTGTGTGTGTGTGTGTGTGTGTGTGCGTGTGGTGCGTGCGTGCGTGCGTGCGTGCGTGCGTGCGTGCGTGCGTGCGTGCGTGTGTGGTGTGTGTGTGTGTGTGTGTGTGTGTGTGTGTGTGTGTGTGTGTGTGTGTGTGTGTGTGTGATAAGCGGTTTGTTTGTTTTTTTTCGACGTTATTTCTTTTTCGTAATAATGTGTACATCTATATGGCTGTTTATAAACATAAATAAATGTGAATATCAGTGAAAAATATATCTGGTCAGTAGGTGTGAATGAAAGCGCTCACAAAAAGAAAGAAAACACACACACACACACACACACACACACACACACACACACACCACACACACACACACACACACACACACACACACACTTGACCATGGAAAGTGACCGATTAGTTTGAAATCAAAATTTTAAAAGATAGCTTTTTTTCTGCAAAGGGTTTAAGCATTTTAAACTTCAAAAACAATTTAACTCGTTTCCTCGGTTTAAAAGTGAGCTATTTGTACAAAGAAAATTGGCATGTTGAAGCACTTTGTTATAACTGCAAATTGGTTGGTTATCTTTAATGCGCGTGACACTTAAAGACTTTGAAAACTTCCCGAACGTTTGTCTTTTGATACAAGTAACAACAAAAGTCATTTTATCTGTGTATGCAAAATGAAGAATAGATGTCAAGAAGTTTACTTTTTTAATACTGTGCTGTAGTTTGCCGCTGGTGACATGTAACGAGAACATTAAATCTGTGTTTTCATGCTTCCTGCTTCCTGCTTCATGTAGTAACTTCTTTAGTGGCATATACTAGTAAAGGAAGTCAAGCTGCCTGTCGTCCAAATCACAAGTAACACTTAAACACTTGTGCAAAGCAAACAAACAGAAGGAAGAAATCTATGAGTAGTACGACTTGCAAACTATGCCATGTGGAAAACTGAAGCATAAAAAAGGATTTTGTGTTTGCAAGTTTTTGTCTGTAAGAAGCTACCTTAACCAGAAATACAAAATGTTACAGCTCAAAACAAAACCAGTATAACTGTCTAAAATCCTATTTCAGATAACTCAGTCTGTAAAGTTTTGATCCAGAGCGGTTAAGTCGGGTATAAAAGAGAAAGGTACATGGTTTTGCCAGACTTAATCGTTCAAAACAAGGCATAACACCATTTAAAAAAACTCTTTATCAACACAAAATGCCTGTGATCCTCACACATTTTTCCTTTTGTCAAGAAAACTTTGCATGAAAATAGACCACTGGGTGTGTTCGTTTAATACCGCACAACTTTGTGACAAGACGGAAACGAAAATACTGCTACTGGCATATAAATAGACCGTTGGGTGTGTTCGTTAATATCACATAACTTTGTGACAAGACGGAAACGAAAATACTGCTACTGGGTATTTTCCCGAGCTGACGTGTCACAAACAAAATAAAAACCAAAAAAATTTGATCAATTCTTCATAGGAATACTCTACGTGATATTTACTCAACTCGTATGAAAATGAATGAATGCAACTCATGCTCTTATATCCCGATCGACCTTGCTACATTGCACACTTCTTTTTTGAGTTTTCGGTTGTATGCACATTTTGCTCTTTTACCGAATATTTATATTACATTTTTGGTTAAAGCTACCAGTTTTAATTCATCATTTACCTTGTACAGGTCTAAAGACATTCAAGACAAATACAATGAGTCAGCGACATTATGCGCCTACTCATATTGAGAAAGTGCGTAAGCGCCTTAAAACATGAACAAGTCTTCTACGATCCCCTTTTCATGGTAATTCAAACTTGGAACCTTTTAGAGTTCTTGGAAATTTGACACCATGTGATTACTGGAACTTTCACAACAAAGTTATCATCGTATTTACACTTTCATCTTCCAGCCATCAATGTGATTCCAAGACGGTGTGTGTGTGTGTGTGTGTGTGTGTGTGTGTGTGTGTGTGTGTGTGTGTGTGTGTGTGTGTGTGTGTGTGTGTGTGTGTGTGTGTGTGTGTGTGTGTGTGTGTGTGTGTGTTCGCATGCGTGCGTGCGTGCGTGCTTATGTGTTTCTCTGTTAGCATGTCTGTGTTTTTAAGACGCATATGCTCATATGTGAGCACTTATACATTTTGTTTTAAAACTCAGATAGACATATCATTTTCTTTGGAACTTTTCCGGTTTTCATACGTACGTCGTGAAACTTATGACGTATGTACTTCGATATAACATTCATTTCAAAGGGATGTAATGTTCAAAGCGGTACCCTTTTCTCCTCCGTTGATTATTTATTTTTGAAGTCTCTCTCTTTTCCATTTTGTTTGGAATGTCATCACCCCACTTTTATAATGCATACTATTACAGAATTCAGACGATACCAGACCTTGAGCATGTCAAAAATGAAGAAACCAGAGATTATGCCATATGGTTGTTTGTGTTGCGAAATGCTTCTTCGTGTATCTAAGGGAGACGGTAACAACACCTGGCGGATTTCTTTGTTTGTTTGCTGCGGAGAGTGTCTTTTTACACAACAAAGTGTCTTTTTAGACAACAAGAGTGTCTTTTTGCGCAACAAAAGTGTCCATTTTTATACATTAAAAGTGTCTTTTTATGCAATAAGAGTGTCTTTTTACACAACAAAAGTGTCCATTTCTATACATTAAAAGTGTCTTTTTATGCAATAAGTGTTTTTACACAACAAAGTGTCTTTTTATGCAATAAGAGTGTCTTTGTGTGCAGCAAAAGTGTCCATTTGTATACATTAAAAGTGTCTTTTTAATGCTGTAAGAGTGTCTTTTTACACAACAAAGTGTCTTTTTATGCAACAAGAGTGTCTGTTTACACACCAAAAGCGTTGCGGACATGAATATGTTGCAGAGAAAGTCCACGGAAATCAATCCTCTCCCCACGCTCTTCTTATTGCCAGCACCGTCTCCAGCTAATATCCATCTATGCTATCCCCTTCACCATCCGCTCTATTTCCCCTCACCTCTATATCCCAAAACCCGACAAACGTGTATCTAGCATAGGGGGAAAGGAGGGAGGTGCGTGAATGAAGCAAACTCCACCCGATAATGGCACATACAACAAACTAAAAGAGAAAACTCAATGTGTTACATGCTGCAACGTACGTCCTTCGTGATGTGTCTTCGCATCCTTCTGTAGAAAGAAACTCGTGGAGAGCGTGGCAGCAGAGAGTCCTCAAAAGAGAAGCCCCCTTCAAGCAAGTGTTTCGGCCTTATCTCCTGACACTCTAGGGGGGTTGGGCCACACCGGTTCATGACTCCGGATGCCCCTCTGCTGCCCCCCTTTTTTTCCCCATCTTGGGACGAGCCATGGCTGGGATTCGAACCATGACCCTCTGGACATGCTCATTTTCTACTTAATGACTCGCGCTTTAACCACTGAGCCACAGGGACACTGATATTTGTAGGGAAATTAAGCCTTATGAAGTTCACTTTTGTTCCTCCTTGACCAGATCCAGCTTGAACACCTCTCTGCCGCTTCTGCCATTGCTTTCAGGGCTTGGTTTTTTTTCCCTTTCCCCGCAACTGAGAGCTGTTTCATGAGGCTGTATGCAGACGTTCCTACAAATCCCCTAGCTCCAATTTCTGCAGTGAGGACTTTGACCTGATAGCCTTCTCTCCTCAGGCTGTTTGCCAGATCAGCATACTTTTCAGTCTTCTGTATGTTACCTCGTGATTCATCCATTTTGTTTCATTTTGGGTTGGAAATTGCAATGGTGTGTTCTGAATGGTTTACAATGATTGATATAATGCTTTGATAGCTCTAGGTGTGTACTGTGTTATAATGGTTGCAATATAATGTTATGTTACAAGCACATGGGATGACTCTTGCTCCTGTGATGAAATAAATGCATGCCCATGATTCTAACCGAATGCTGCCTACGACACCGAATCGTCTAGTAGAGATGACAACACAGAGCACACAGAACAAACAAGGAAACATCCCCGCAAAAGGATGTTCCAAGTTTGCCTATACACCCTGTTACCTGACACTGCTACACAGCAAAACAGCTGGAGAAAGGAACAAACACAAATAAACCTTTATTTAAGGCTGGCACAGCGTCTGGATCTTGAATAGAGTCCAACAACACACAGACGAACAGCAACAACTGCAAATAACCTCGGTTTGGTTGGTATGGAAAGAAATCAGAGATGAGGCATGGAACAGTCTCTCCTTCCCAGCAGATATTGGAAACACAAGAACATCATTATCTTATAGGAGAAGACATGTTTAATGTTATCGTCTATTCCGTATTTACATGTACGTCTCCAGGGAGGTAATGTTTGTATGTCAGCTGAAGCCAAGCTCCACTGTCCGGGAAGTAGTTTGAACAACAGAAACACTCTTGGTTGGAAAGCCTGGCCTGCAAAGAGAGGGGAACAGTGAAATAGTTTTTAGCATGAAGGAGGGGGCCGGGGGGGGGGGGGTAGAGAGACAGAGAGAGAGCGACAGAGAGAGAGAGAGAGAGAGAGAGAGAGAGAGAGAGGACAGAGACAGAGACAGAGAGACAGAGAGACACAGAGAGAGAGAGAGAGAACTCAGAATTCAGACCTCACAACTCAGAAAACCTCTATTCGATCAAGGATTGAGATTTTGGGCTAAATGATCATGCTAGACTAAATTATGCAGTGCAGCAAAGGCAAGAAAGTGAAGAAAAATAATGAAAGTGAAAATATAAAGAGAGAAAAAATAGGAACACCGGATTATGGAGTACGTGATTCACACGCACACGCATTTGTATGCAACGGCTTGACAAAGTATGCATATACCCATATATTCACACGCACGCGCATTTGTATGCAACGGCTTGACAAAAGCATGCATATATACGCAATCATAAAGGTATCAGTGCAGATAATAACACCAAAATGGAAAGGGGGGGGGGGGGTTGAGGACAGGAGAGGATGGGGTGGGGGGGTTATAAGTTTGGGCAGTGGATGGAGAAGGAAGAAAAAAGAAAAAAAACCCCAAAAAACCGGAAGGGGAGAGGCAGAGAGAGACCCCCCGAGAGATAGAGGGGGAAAAAGGAGAGACAGAGAGGAGGGGGCAGAGAGGGAGAAAAACAGGAGGGGCACACACGGAAAGGAGAGAGAGAGAACGCGCAATTGAACAGGGGAAAATTGTTAATTTTAAACAGTGGAAGAAAAGAAATTTCCCTGAAGATAAAAAGAAGGGGGGTTTTGGGGGTGGGGGGCAGGGAGGAAAGTAGAGAAAAAGAATGACGTGGCTTCCCCTTTTAGAAATGGGATGAGTGGGGTTGGAATTCATCAGCATTTAGGAAAGCGCGCTGTCAGTTTCAGAAATTTGTCAGACCAGAAATTGACACCGTCTAAAAAAAAGTCAGAAG
>CM031613.1:12397952-12435452 GCA_018398815.1 Conus ventricosus
GGTTTCCCCGGACAGGATGGGTCTAAGGGGGGGGAAAGGGAGTGACTGCCCCTACAGCCCGCAAGAGACCACACGGGAAAGATTACGATCCCAATAAAACCATTTATTCACCCCAGCGCAAAATTGTAAAAAAAAAGGGCATTCCCAACACACACAACATGCCCCAAATCACAAATAAGTTTTCAACACGCACCCCCCATACACATAGTCACAAAAAAAGCATTCCCAAAAACGACATCCCAAATCACAATAAACCTTCCCAACCCCACGAAATTTTTTTCCGTGCTTATGGGGTTCCCCCACCCCCTTCTGCTCCCCAAAATTTCCCCCGGGGGGGGAAGAGCCCCGGGGTCGACCTAAAGGGACCCAAGATGGGTTTTTCCCTTGTTTTGTTTTCAGGCCGACACCCTTGACAAAACCCCACCCCCCAAATGGAAACGATCCCGTCCCTAACCCCCCCCGGTTTCACGGGCGTGCAGGGGGTCCTTTGGACAGGGGGGAAGCCTCCGGTGGAGAGGGGGCCCGCCGGGGGAAAAAGCCCCGGGAAAAGGGGCCCAGGAACACCCAGAAAAGCCCACGTGCTCCTAACCCAGTGGCGGCCCCCAACGGGGCCCCCATCGGGGGGAAAAGCCCCGGGAGGAGGAATAAGGGGAAGGAAGGGAAAAGGGGGAAAAGGAGAAAAGGGTACTGGAACCCCGCTGTCGTAGGGTCTAAACTTGGCTGCTTAAACCAAACCCAGCCCCCCGCATGATGGGCGAGGGGGGGTTTTTTTGGTGATACATTGAAACCCCCAAGTCAACACAGATGAGCTTTAAACACAGTAAACAAACAAATGGGGAATGTTCGCAAAGGTCTCCCCACAAAGGGCAGGTAAGATATTGCTTTAAACCAAAAATTTTATCTTCCCATTCCCTCATCACGTTAACCCTTTTTCCCTTTCCCTTAGGAACTGAACCAATACAGCGCCCTTTTGCTTTATAACTGCCCCCACAATTGCAAATAATAATTCAATGGACGTTTTTCCCACATTTTTTTAGAAAACATTTCAAAATGACAAATTTTCTCCAACCAGCATCCAAAAGGACAAATTTATGCGTACGCCCGCTTGCAAACATAAAACTCTTTCCCCCCCTTGCACACCCCAAACGGGACGGGGGCCGAAGAAAAAGAGACCGGCGATTGTAAACCGGGGAAAAACGAGCGGAAAAAAGCATGTTCCAACCCAAAATCACCAGGTTTTTCCCCCACCCCCAAAACCGACTCCCGAAACACCAGATGCAAAAAAAGGAAAAAAGGGGACTTTTGGATATTTTTTTGACTGGCCAGGTTAAAAAATTAAATTTTAAACCAGAAAAAAGGGGTCTCAAACAATTTTTCTTTTAAAATTTTAAAAAACCAAAAGAAATTGCGCAAAAAGAGAAGTTTTTCCCGGGCTAAAAAACCCAACAACAAAAAAAACAAAAACCCCCCCAAAACAAACCACGAAAGGAGTTACCAGTTTACCCGGGGGTGCCCCAAAGTGGGGGGTTTCAACGGCCCTCTCTGCCCTCTGTCCCAGTCGATAGGCCCAGAAAGAGCAGATGCGGAAAAAAGAGTGATGTGTTTGTCCCCCCCCCTCGGGCCCCGACTGAAAGGAATAAAAGGTCCCGGCCTTTCCCTTGACGAAGTGGTGAAAAACCCAAAAAAAAAGGAGCGGGGCGCTTCAGGGACTTTTTCCCGCCCCGAGTGAAGGGGAAAACCCGGGCCAAAAAGGGATGGCAGCCCATCCCACGTTTATTTCACAGTGACCTTTACCTAAAAACCCTTTAAGAGGGAATTGACGTGCGGCAGGTTAAAAAAGAAGGAGAGGGGCCCGGGGAAGGACGCCTGTTAAGTTAAAGGTTTCCCACCCACCCGTGAACCTGCAGAATGAATTGCACGGGCAGGGGAAATTTTAGGGGAGAGGAGAAAAAGGAAACCCTAACTAAAGCGAACGCCCTTAAAGGGTCCCAAACCGCATCCCAAGCCACTTAAGGGAGGAAAACCGAAAACGCAAGACAAAAAATTACAAGAAAAATTTCCAAACCACCCCAAGTTTGGCCAATCGTCATAGGCCTCTTTTAAAAAAACTAGTGCCCCAAAAATTTTGCCCGTCCTCTCTGAAATTCGTTTTTCATTTATTTTTTGAACCCATCGTCCCCCCTTTCATTTAAAAGGTTTCACCGTTGAAATTTCCTGTGTGAATGAAATTTGGGAAAATGGGAGGAGGGGGGGCGCACCCACCATCTTTCCCCTGTTCACGCAATTTTAAATGTATATTGGTTAACCCCAAAACCCCTGGGGAAAAATTTTGGTTTTTCCCGAATTTGGTTTCCCTTTTAAAGGTGGATTGTGAATTAAAATGAAGGGGTTTTTCCACTGGAAACGTGTTTCCTGTTTAACTGGTCTTTCCCCAAGTGTACTATCATTTTTTGTTTTTTAGTAATAGACCCCAAAATTTCCTTTTTTTAAATCTTGGCTTTTATGTTTTTCCAAATTCATAGCTTTTTGGATATTTTTTTTTTTTTCCGTATACCCATATTTCTTGTTATTCCCCTTTCCCGATCAATTTTCCCGATAGCCCCTTAATTTTTTTTAAATATCCCTGCTCCAAAATTGGTTTCTTCCCCACAAATGTTTTGTTTCTAAGTTATCCTTCTCTTTCGTTTTAAATTTTCATTTATTTGGTTTCTTTCTTTTTCTTTTCTTTTTGGTTCTTTTTTTTCGCTTTCATTTATTGGGTTTTTTCTCTTTGTTTCCCAAATTCTATTTGGGGTTTTTCTCTTTTTTTATCTCCCTTCTTCCCCCTCCCTCTCCCCCCATCCCTCCCTCTCTCTCTCTTTTCTCTTTTCTCTCTCCTCTCCTCCCTTTCCCCCTCTCTTCCCCCCCCCTCGCCACTTTTCCTCTTCCCTCCTTTCCATTCTCTCTCTTCCCCTTCTTCCCTTCCCCTCTCTCTCTCTCTCTTCTTTTTCTCTTTTTCTTTCTCTCTTTTAAACCTCTGCCTCTCTTCTTCCTTCCCTTTGTCCCCTCTTTTTTTTTCCCCTTTCAGTCATTCTCCAGGCCTTCCCAACCCCTAATCTTCCTCTACATTTTATTGCATTAGTCTTCTAAATTTTTCCCTCTACATATATTGCATTAGTCATTCTGTTTTTGCATTTTACTTGAATTTAGTTGTATGCAGTTCTGTGGACTTTTTCTTTCATAGGTTTAGATATTTTTGCTCTGTTTTAAAGTTGGTTTAAAAAAAGGCACCGCTTTGTGTTTTTTCCGTTCCCCCCAAAAAAACTTTTCGATCGCTCTCTCTCTCTCTCTTTTCCTCTCTCTTTTCTCTCTCTCTCTCTCTCTCTCTCTCTCTCCCCTTCTCTTTCTCCTCTCTTTTCCTCTCGCTTTTCTCACCCGCTCCTCTCAGCCCAACGCCTCCCCTTTACAAAAAAAACCCCCCCAAATTAAAATTCTTTCAAAAATTTTGAGCAACTGTTCTGGGGGGGGCCCGGGACTTTATTCGGCTACCCATTGCTTAAAAATCAGGGGTTTATTTTCCCCTTCAAATGCCTAAAACGTTTTTGGCTGGGGAAATTTCATTGTGCTTTTTTAAACCCTCTTTGGGGGTGTGTGTGGGTGTGTGTGGTGTGTGTGTGTTTGTGTGTGGGGTGTGTGTGGGGTTTTGTGTGTGTGTGTGTGTGTGGCCCCGCGTGTGGGGTGTGTGGTTTTGGGGGTTGGGTGTGTGTGTGTGTGTGTTGTGGTGTGGGGGTTTTTTTTGGGTGTGTTTTCGTGTGTGCTTTTGGGCGTGGGGGTGTGTTGTGTATGGGCTGAGCGCGTACAAAAACTCAAATTTTTTTTTTGTGGTTTAAAAAAAAAAATTTTTTAAGGGGTTTTTGTTTTAAAAAATTTTTTGTTGAAATCTAAACAAATCTTAAAAATGTCAGGAACCCCAAGGGGGAAACGGGGAAACCCAAACCCCCCGAGTCAAAGAAAAAAACACAAACCGCGTTTCGACCCTCTTGGGGTCTTCATCGGGAAAAAACCCCAAAAAAACGGGAAAATGTTGATTCAACGATCCCCTCCCTTTGGGCGCTGAAGAAACTAACCCTTAAGTAAAAACATTCATTAAATTTTTTTCCCTATTTTTTTGGGGGGTCTTGCCTAAAGAAGCCCAAAGAGGTCGAAACCCCGTGTTTTTGTTTTGTGGACTCTTTTGGGTCCATGTTTTGTGGGCAGTTTTGTAAACATTTATGAAAGTTTTGTTTTTTGGGGGCCTTTTGATTGTTTATACTTTTTTCGATTTACTGAGTTTTGTTGCACGAAAAGTGGTTATTGAAAAAAAATAAAAAAAAAAAAATTTAAAAAAGTTGTTTTAGTATTAATCCAAATTCCTTGCTAAAAACCCTCTTTTTTGAGTCTTTTTGCTGGGATGCGAGGAAAGAAACCCACTTTTGTCCCTTCCCAAACTACTCATAGTGCCCCCTTGCTGGTAAAAAATTTCCCAAACACTTTCCTTTGGGCACACGAAATGGGGCCCCAACCCCGGGGGGAAAAAAAAAACTCAAAAAACCGGCCCCAAGGGGAAACCCGTGGAAGAACACTGTCCCGCACTGTTTCCCCTCGTGGGCCCTCACCCCCCACCACATTGCAGTCCCTCCAAACCCTTTAAATGCCAAGGGGGACAGACAGCCCCGCAAAGTGTTTAGGTCACACCAGTTCCCCGACATCTCTGCAGCTTTTTTACTATCTTAAAACGAAGGAGGAAAAAAAAAAAACCCCTCTATGAAGATTCTGCAAACCAAAAATCCAAACCCGGGGCTATTTCATTGGCCCGGGGGGTATTTCCCCATGCAGGTCCACAAGACCCGTCACCTGTCCCTTTCCGTTTGTAGTAAACCCCCCAACACTGTTCAAAAAAAAAGGGGAAAACTTTGACATTAACAGAACACAAATTAAAAGAAAAACTAATCCCCCGAAGGAAGACAAACCGCAAGATATAAAAAAACGACGGTTTTGGCTTTTTTTGTCGTCTTTTTTTTCCCTTGGGCTTCCCAAAGTGGTCTGTTTTGGCCCGAAGGGACCCCAAAGAGGGGCCAACCCCGTCGGTTTTTGTACGTTTTTTTAGCAACCCTTTTTTTCCCCAGTTTGTTTGCATCAATTTTTTTTTGTTTACAGTTTTTTTTAGCATCAAACCTTTCTGTTTACGGTTTTTTAGCATCAAACCTTTTTTGTCACGGTTTGTTTTGAAACAACCTTTTTCGTCACAGTTTTTTTTAGAAACAACCTTTTTCGTCACCGGGTTTTTTTAGCAAACAACCCTTTTTTGTTTACGGGTTTTTTTTTTGCATCAACCCTTTTTTTTTTCCCGGTTTGGTTTTTGCACAGCCTTTTCAGTCCCTCACTTTGAAAATTTGAAATTTAAAAAGGCTTTAATGGTTCAGTTTCCAAAAGAGGGGGTAAAGCCAAATTTTTCTCGAGCTTTTTTACAAAATATACCCGGGAAAAAAGGGGACCAGCTAATAATCTTTGGTTTATGGTTTATTCCATTTGTAGAAGGGGAATTTTTTTCCCCCCCGCTTTAGTGGAAAAAACTTTATATCACCGTCTTCCCCGGTGGGTTTGGAGGTTAAAAAACAGCGATCCAAAAGGGCCAAACTCAAAAAAAACCAACGCGTCCCCTTCGTAAAAAACTTGGCCTATGAGGAGAATGTTAAGGGTTTTTTGCCCCTTTTAAAAACAGACCAAAATCGTATTCGTATGGCGTTTTAAAAAATTTTTTAAAATTTATCGTAAGCTGGTTATTTTTTAGTTGGGGGTTTAAAAGTATCTGTGGTAAAAAAAAAGTTTTTCTTCTTTGCAGGTTTTTTAAATTTTTTACATTTGATTAGCCCTGGGCCCCCCTCCAAACTGAGGATCAAATTAGGAACCGCCCCAAAAGGCCCAAAGAGTAAAACAGGAGAAAAATTTGAAATTTAGCGGGGAAAAACCCAGAGGAGAGAGAGAGGGGAAAAAGAGAGAGAGATGGAAAAGAGGAGAAAAGAGAGAGTGGGGAGAAGAGAGAGAAGGGGATGAAAAAAGAGAGAGAAAGAGGAGGGGAGAGCGGACCTAAACTGCCCGCCCAAAAACTGAATATCGGGGAAAGAATTTGAAACGAAAGACCCTGGAGAAAAGAGAGAGAGAGAGAGAGAAGGGGAGAGGAGGGGGAAGGGGAGAAAGGAAAAACCCCCGGGGAGGGGAGAGGGGGAGATGAGAGGATGGGGTGAGGAGAGAGAGAGGTGAGGAAAAGTGCAGGGCCCCAAATTTGCTAAAAGTTTTAAAAAATGAGAAAGGGAAAGTTAGAAAAAAAGCACAGAACAGTCGAGAGAATGGGAAGGGGAGGGGAAAAAATGAGGGGAACGAAGGGAAAACCCAAATCTGGGGGAAAGGGCACCTTAAAAGGCAAGAGTGGGGGAAGGGGGGGAGGGCCCCGAAGGAATAAAGGGGGGGAAAAAAAACTGATAGCCGACAACCGAAAAATCAGAAAAACCCCAATTTTTCCCTTTTTTTATTTTTTAGAGTTGATTAAAGCAATTCATTTTTTCTTTTGGGTTTTCCCCAAAAACATTTGGGCAGACTTTTAATGATTCAAAATCACCCCTGCTTGCCTTTGGGTTTTAAAAGGGGGGTACCAAAGCAGGCTGGGGGCTGCGCAATTTGATTCTTCAATGGTTGTCTTTTTATGGAGAATGAAGTACACTATTGGCCTTGTGTTCCATTCCCTGGCTTTTTCAGGTACTCCCCTGTTTCCCCGATTTTCACTGGTTGTTTTTTTCAGAGAGACTGAAGTAATATTGTTGTGCGTCCAAATTCCCCGGCTTTTTCAGGTCTCCCTGTCGGAAAATTTTCATGGTTGTTTTTTTCATCAGGATTTAAGTACAAAGTTTTCCTCCCGTGCTTCCCTTCCCCCGGCCTTTTTTTAAGGGGCCTCATGTCTGTCGATCTTCTCTTCTTTCACTCCTTTCCCCATGGCGCTCTTCCGCTTTGGGACATGATTTCTGAAAAAAAATTTTCCCTCTCCGAGAAAAGGTTGGCCAGCGCCCCTTTCTTTGTTTTAAGGTTTTCCCTCTGTCGGGGAGTTTCCTTTACCCCCTCTGCCCCGGCAGCCTTGTAAAAAAGGGATCTGAAAACACATTTTTTTCCTTTTCAAAAACTTCCCCATCCTTTTTCTGGATGTCTTCGTCCCTTTTTTTTCAACATGATTTACCCTGCCCCCCGGGGCCCCCTTTTCCCCTCTTTCTCTCTTTTTCTCTCTCTCTTCTTCCTCTCTCTCTCTCTCCTCTCTCTTTGGGGGTGAGAGGGGTATGTATGTTTTTTGGGGAGCGTGCACCCCCATGTATTTAAATTTTTTGGGGTATGCAGAATTTACTCGGATTTGTGTGTATGTGCGGTGTTGCCCCGCGGGGCCCCATGTGTTTGTGTGCGTTTGGGCCCAAATTGGTTTGAAAAACATTTCAAAATAAAATAGGAAAGAAAAGGGACCCCCCAGTTCATTTCTTTGATTAATTTCATAAAAAATAGCAAGATATCCATGGTTTTTAGAGGATGTGGCCCGTTTCCCGATTTCTGCCTCAGTATTACCCCCGCCCGAAAAAACCACAGGATTAAAACCAGCCCAGAGACACCACAAACATTAACACCACCCACCGACACCCCGCATTAAAACCAGCACCGGGGACACCCTTCATTAAACAAAACACACAGGGCACCACGCAAATTTAAAACCAGACACAGGGCACCCACAGCATTAACCCAGCAAAAGCCCCCCCACCCGCATTAACACCGAAACCGGGCACCCCAGCCTTAAACCGCCCACGAACCACAGCTTAAACCCGACACAGGGCACCCCAGCATTAACACCAGCATACAGACACCCCGCATTAACACCCGCACACCGACACCAAGCATTAAAACCGACACAGAAAACAAACATTAAAAACCAGACACAGCCCCACAGCCTTAACCCCCAGCACCCCAGAACCAAAAGGGATTACCCCCAGCACACAGGCACCCCCAGCATTAAAACCCCGACCCCCCCCCCCCCCCCAAAAACCCCGCCCTTAAACACCAGCACACCGACCCCCCAGCATTAAACCCGCCCCACAGCCCACAGCATTAACCCAGCACACAGAACCACAGATTAACCCAGCACCAAAACACCCCAGTATTTCCAAAAGACACAGACACCACAGCATTAACCCCCAAGCACGAGACACCACGCATTTCCGCAAACACAGAGGAACCCCGGCATTAAAAAACCCGCCCAGAGGGAAACCCCGCATTAACCCAGACGAGGGACCACGCATTTTCCACCAGCCCCAGGGCACCACGTATTTCCCCCGCACACGAACCAAGCATTAACCCGCAATTGGGCACCCAAAAATTTAAAACCAGCACACAGGCACCACAGCATTACCACAGGATGAACCACAGCATTAACCCCGCACAGAGACACCCCAGCATTTTTAAAAAGCAACAGGCAACGCAAATTTAAAAACCCCCCAAAAATGAAAAAGTTAAAACCCCCAAAAACAGACACCACAGCATTAAAAACCAGCCCACACAGGGCACCCCACTTTAAAACCCGCACACAGACCCCCACAGCAAAAAACCCGCTCCCGCCCCAAGCATTAACACCGAAACACAACAGCATTAACACCCGCCACAGGGCACCACAGATTAACACCAGAACCGGGAACCCCAGCATTTTAAAGCACACAGACAACGCATTTTAAAACCCACCAAACAGACACCCCGCTTTAAACCAAACACACAGGAACAGCATTAAAACCACCCGCACCTGATTAAAACCCGCAACCAGACACCCAGCATTAAACCAGCCCCACAGCCCTACAGATTAAACCAGCACAGGGGCAACAGAAAACACCCGACACCCGGGCACCTGCATTAACCCCAAACCCCAAAGAACCCCGGGATTAACCCCCAGAAAAACCCCGACCCACAGCATTTAAAAAAGCATACAGGGAACCCCAAAATTAAACAGCAGAGAACCCCACTTAACACCAAACACAAGAAAAACAAACCCCGGGATTAAAACCGCACAGGACACCACAAATATTTAAAAAAACACAAGGGCACCCCGCATTAAACCCGCCAAGGCCTTTAGAAACACAAGAACCCAAGGGGCAATGCTTTGCAGGAATTTTTGGGGGGGAAAACCGAGGCTGGGAACCCGGGAAAGGAGCAGAGGGCCCTTCAATTTAGGGGGTTTAGGGCCCGGAGTTTTTACATTGGTTTTTGTTGGGCTGGTTACTTCCCCAAAAAAGGGCATTTTTGTCCCCTTTACCCCCAAAAAAAAGGTTTTTTTGGAAGTTACGCTTTATAGATGTTGGCCCATAAAATCTTGAGTAGCTCTTTTCTCTGTCCCCTTTATTTTGTTTCTGTTGTCTGCTTCCCGTTGCCCGTCTTGTTGTCTGTCTGTCTGTTGTCTTCTTCTCTCTCTCTCTCTCTCTTTCTCTCTCTTCTTTTCCCCCTTTCCCCTTCTCTTTTGTGTGGGTGTGTGTGGGTGGTGTGCGTTTTGGGGTGTGTTGTGGTGTGTGGTTTTGTGGGGTGTGTGTGTGTGTGTGTGGTGTGTGTGTGTGTCTGTGTGAGTGTGTGTGTGTGTGGTGTGTTGTGGTGTGTGGTGTGTGTGTGGGGGTGTGTGTGTGTGTGTGTGGTGAAGAGGAAAAAGAGGGAAAGGGAGAGAGAGGAGAGAGAGAGAGGAAGAGAGGGGGAGGAGAGGGGTGTTTTGTGAGGGGGAGAGAAGAGAGAGGAGAGAGGAGAGAGGGTGTGTGGAGGAGAGAGAGGGAAAAGAGAGGGGAGGGGAGGAGGAGTGTGTGTGAGAGAGAGAGGAAAAGAGGAGAGAGAGAAAAGAGAGGAGGAGAGAAGAAGGGGAGGGAGGACGAGGAGAGGAGGAGAGAGAGAGTGTGTTTTGGGTATGTGGGTTTTTTTTTTTCTTTGGTTTTTTGTAGTAATGCCCTGTTGGGTTTTTGTTATTTATCGTCTTCCTCTCCAATTGGCGACAGAAAGGGGAGAAGGGGGGGAAAAGGGTGGCCCCGTACCCCAAAACCCCCCCCCCCCCCAACCAAACACAACACCAACAACCACCAACATAAAAACACAACACAACCCCACACAACACAACACAAACACCCCCAAACAGCATTTTATTACCCGGGAAAAGACAGGGCACCTCCCCCCCTTCCCCCCCCAACCCCCCCGGGACACACACACTCCCCCTGTGTCCCCGTAAATAAAGGGTAAAAAACCCCCAGATAAAAAAAAAGGCTTCTCAGTGTTCCTTGGGTTTCCTCGAAAACAAAAAAACCCGGGCGGATCACGTGAGGCCGTGTCACGTGAAGTCACTGATATTGACAGTTTGCAGACCCCTTTTTCCCCAAAACCCCTTTATCAGTGAAACCAAAGAGGTCTTAAAACCCTCAAAGATAGTTCGCCCCACGGAAAGATTTTTTGGGCCGCACTTTTACAGAAGAGGATATTTAAAAGTATGTACATTTCTAAAGCAAAGAAAAAGAAGAAGAAACGCGCGGAGCGCACGCGTATGTGTTTTTTGGGTGGTGTGTTGTGTTTGTGTGTGTGGGTGTGTGTGTTTTGTGTGGGGTGTGGGTGTGTTTGTTTGTGAAGGAAAAGGTGAGCGAATGAAGGCGAGATGGGAAACGGAAGGGAAACAGACAGAGATTCCCTATCCGAGTCCCAAACCCCCCCCGTGTTCTCATACAACTGGCCCAATCCCCGTGTTCGTTAATGGTCACTGGACAATTCGTGTTTTTTAATGGTCCGGGGGACAATTCCCCTGTTCGTTAATGGTTTAAATGGCCCAATCCTGTGTTGTTAATTTGGTTTTAATAGGGGTTTGGGGCCCCCAAAAAGGGTACCTCCCCTTTATGGGTTTTTACATCTAGGGTAGGTAGGTCGTACTTGCAAGATTTCATTTAAAAATATATACTTGATAAAAACATACAAGAAAAATAATACAAACATACAAAATACATAATACAACATATATTACATACATAAAAAGCCCTACATACCGCATATATGATAATTTCATACATTTTCATTCATACTTTTTAATGTATTTAAACATAATTTATACTTTTATATATAACAACATTAAAAAAGCACCCTTTTTTATTTGCCCATTTCCCATTTGGAAAAATTGGGTATTTGGATTTGGTAATTGGGTTTTTAAAACAATTTTTAAGGGACACAGAATTTTTAAAAGCCCGGGTTTTTCCCCGTTGCCGACTTTTTTGTGACGCCCGTGCAAAACCCAAAAAATTTTTTTTTCCATGGGGGGGAGGGTGAAGTAGTATTTTTTCTTTTTCTCAAAAAAAGGTGGTTTGAAGTCTTTCCGGGCTGGGAAAACGGTAAAAAAGTTTTCAAATTGAAAAGGCGAAAGTGGTCCCAAAAACAATGCCGTGACTGTTTATGCAAGAAAGCGAGGAGCCCTTGGGAATTTTTGATGGTCGGTTTTGTCATCCCAAGAGGGCAGCCCGGGCAACTGCTGCCCGTCCCCCCAATTGTAAAGGGTTAAAAAGTTTGGCGGGATGGTTCCAAACCCCCAGGGGGCCGAAGGGGCCCAATTGTGTTAAACCCCAAACCCGCGCCCGGAAACGTTTCATTCGACAGCTTTTTCTTCGTAAACGATTCCTTACAACGCAGAAACCTTTTGCCCGGGGTTGGTCGACGGGGGGGCAAATGGTTTTGGGGAAAAACCCCCTTGACCTCGATTGCAAAAAATCAAAGGGGTCAAAGCAAGACGCCCTTTGTTGGCCCAGTCCCCACCTAGACACCGTCAGCAACGCCCGCAGTGGGCCAAACCCGCATTTTGCCCTGGACACGAAATCCGTGGGAGCTGTGCGGTTCTCTGACGAAAGTGCTTGCGGTTTTTCATGCGGAGGGGGGAATGAGAGTTGGAGGCGTTTTTGGGAACGCTACGCCAACTGCTGGGGTGTTTGAAGCCGAAGATGGGGAGGGGCAGGTTTATGTTTGGGGGGATTCAGTCAAAGATTTCCGGGGCCACCTCTGTACTTTTTTGACAACCATGTGAATGCCAAAACGTACCAGCAGGTGCTGCAGAACCACGTCGTCCCACTGTTTGGCCAGCAGCCGGAGCTGCAGTTCTTCCAGCATGATAATGCACGACCCCACACCGCAAGAGCCACCGCTGCGTTTCTCCAGGCGAACAACATTGCCGTGTTGCCCTGGCCATCTCTGTCCCCTGACATGGCTCCCATTGAACACGTCTGGGATGAGCTGGGGCGTCTTGTGGCCCGTGGAAGACGTCCACAGACTCTCGATCATTTGAGGCGCGCACTGACCGAGGAGTGGGATGGACTGCCACAGGCGTTCTTGCACAACCTTGTCTACTCCATGAGGAGGCGCTGCCAAGCGTGCATCGGGGCAAATGGCGGACACACTCGGTATTAGAGCTCGCGGACGGACATGCTCGTCGTGGTGTACTTTTTGACAGGGACCCTAGTGAAGTCAACAGCTAATTTCAGTTGAATTCGGCCATTCTTGTCAAGAACAGACATTTTGTTTAATTGAAAAATGGATGCATAATCAAATATGCTTACTTTCATTAAATAATTCTGTACTACCAACGTTGTCTGGGTCTTTTGGCAAGTGGTGCGTTTTTAATGTTGTTCAGTATACATACATTACATACATTCATACATGTATACATTATATACATACATACATACATACATACATACATTCATGCATACATATATTCATACATACATACATTGATACATACGTACACACATTGATACATGCATACATACATACATTGAATACATGTATACATACATACATACATACATAAATACATACATAAAGACATACAGACAGACACACGTACATGAGGGAGATTTCTTCTTTGCAGTCTGTCCAGGACGGGGGAAATCGTGATGGCATTGCTTAAGTGCACTACGTTGATGTATTATTAGTCAGGCTTAACACACCAAGGTTATCGTTGCACTCATACACGCATATGCACACTCATGCGCCCACCAAACATTCACCTCTCTCTGGAATGGGATGTCACGCATTCGTGTCTCTCTAACACGACTGAGCACAAGAAATGCAATTTCTATGCTACTTATAATCAAACATGAAGAATCCAATTACACAAAAGGGAATGATCAAAATATAAAAGATCAATACTTCCTTATCCCGGGTTATAATAAAATGACTTCTTACCTGGCAGGTTTTCACACACACAACCACGCTTTCACACCACACCACAGTTCTTGAACAAGTCTCTTCAAGTTTTCTTCAGCACTGCTTGATGGTGATGCCCTTGGTTGACTGGCTCCAGGTTTCAGGACTGGGTCTTCGTGGTCGTCTCTGGGATCACGAGGTAGAACTCGTCTTCTTCGTCTCCTTCACCCACCTCTGGGTTCAAACTCAGTTTGTCTCTCTTCACCCACCTCTGGGCTTCAAACTCAGTCTTTCACTTCCAGCTTGTCTTTTACCCTAAGACCTTGCTGTCTTTTCTGTCTCCCAGACCACGTTTCTCTCGACCCTACTCTGTCCTGCTCACTCTCCTCTCCTCTCTCTCCTCTGTCCTTCTCTCTCTCGTGGGTGTTACTCTCCTCTCTGTAACGTTGTTCTCCCTCGGTTTATATAGGGATGGACACAAAGGATTTCCCTTCAGGCCATGCCTTTGTCCATGCTGCTTCTCCACTACCTTGTTCACAAGTATCCTGAATTCCCCTTTCGCTACATTCTTCCACACATCAGCATTTACACACATCCCTACCTAATCGATTAGCAAACAACCACTTGGCACAGATGGACATCGAAAATTCCGCCGACTTCGGTGGTCACTAAACACAGTAATTATCTTAAGGAGGGCTACGACAACAACGTCCACGCGCATTCCACCAGCCTGACAACAGCAACCACACAGTGCCCCATGGCAATACCATCTGAACGAGCCCAAGACTCCTGCTCTTCAATTACTGTTTACAAAAGCGACCTCAGCTGACTGAGTATGTAGCACCTACTACATACTCCGAGGTCCTAGTGGTTACATCCCTCCCCCCTTTTGCTATCGGGAAGGTTCGAACCCGGGAGGGTCCTTACTACCTCAGGTGCCATCTGTCACCTGACCACTTCATCCTCCTTGACACAGTTCGACCGTGTGCAGTGGGTAAGGCGTACTGCTAATGGGTCTGTTACCTATTTCGCTACCACGTACAAACATTTCTTGCCTCTAAGCGCTTACGGTCTTTTGTGAGAGGTTTCACTGCCTTGACACAGTCGTCATGTCTAGCTCTTCTTATATTTCTTTCCCTACCACTGTCTTATTCTGGAACAAAAAAAACTATTGTGCAAGTGTTTTACAGAAAATGATAGATCATTATTGCATTCGTATCGCGCGAATATTATGTTCGTGGTGTATAGATACAACAATGATAGATCATCATTGCATTCGTATCGCGCGAATATTATGTTCGTGGTGTATAGATACAATAATGATAGATCATCATTGCATTTGTATCGCGCGAATATTATGTTCGTGGTGTATAGATACAACAATCATAGATCATTATTGCATTCGTTATCACGCGAATATTATGTCGTGGTGTATAGGTACAACATTCACAGTAACATTTGTTAGCACTCTTCCATCTGAAAACAATCATGCAGGCGTGATTTTTTTCGTAAACAATAATCAACAAACAGTAACTGTCTTCTCTCTGTCACTGTCTCTGTCTCTCAATCTGGCTGTCTGTCTGTCTGTCTGTATCTCTCTCTCTCTCTCTCTCTCTCTCTCTCTCCTCTCTCTCTCTCTCTCTCCCCCATCTGTTATTTTCTCTATCTGTCTGCCTCTATCTGTCTGCTCTTCTCTCTCTCTCTCTCTCTCTCTCTCTCTCTCTCTCTCTCTCTCTCTCCTCTCTCTCTCTCTCTCTCAGACAGTGGCATAGCAGGCAGTCATTTGGGACAGACAGTACCTGTAAAACAGAGAGAGAATGGAGGTACACTGGTGTACCACGGGTTACACTCCTGCCATCACTCCTCTCTCCGGACATTTCCCCCGTAGGGCTTAACACCAGACACAGTCTATGCTTCGGGGCATGGATCGTGTATTTGGGGACTGCCTCTAGGTACAGAGCTTGCTGCCGCAATGGGAAGACATCGAACCCCCGCTCGTTGCATTCGAGCGAAACAGGAGGCAACTATCAATATCCTACCCCCCCCCCCCCCACACCGCTTACCTTTTCCTCCCCTCCTTTCCTAAAAGATGGCTAGTCGATACTTTGCTCTTCTCCCCCCCCCCCCCCCCCCCTCCCCCCCCCCCCCCCCTCCCTTCTGTGTTTTCTGCTAGAGGTCAGTGGAGGCAAGTATTACTTCCCTTTGGTGAATATAAAATACGCTGTAACATACTGGTGTCTTTTCGATACTTTTTTCAACCATTTGAATCGACTTGCATTGCATTTCGTGTCTTTTTACCCCAATCTTGTGGATTCGTGCTGTCTCTGTCTCATCACTGGGCAGAGAGAGAGAAAGAGAGAGAGAGAGAGACCGACCGACCGACAGACAGACAGACAGTGAAAAATATATTATGCAGAGAGAAACAGACAGACAGACAAGCAGACAGACAGGCGGGTAGACAGACAGACAGACAAAGAAATTAACAGATGCGGAGAGAGAGAGAGAGAGAGAGAGAGAGAGAGAGAGAGAGAGAGAGAGAGAGAGAGAGAGAGAGAGATCTTGCTTTTTTAAAAAATAGTTTCTAACGCGCTTAAGTGATCAATATATGACGAATGTTATTGTTAAAGGATAGAGGTCAGAAAAGCCATCTGCTCCAAATAAGAAACAGCTGCTTTCTGCATACCCTAAACAGAAGGATCCCCCTTGACTGGTTCATGTTCCCCAGGGCCAGTTCTCTGCCCTGTGGCTGACAGTGTGGCTGAAAGAGTCAATGGTCTCCTCACAGGAGACGTGGAACCAACCACAGGCGAACTGCCAGTGCCAGAACAAACATGTACTGGTCGTCAACATTCTGCTACACGCCCCCCCCCCCCCCCCCCCCCCCCCGCCCAAATTCTGTCTCCCTGGTGGCTTTTGGTGTCAGTTGGAACAGACATGTGGTACAATCCAGCCATTTGATGAAAAAAAGAACGAAATGGGAGATAAAATCTGTGAGGGATTTTGCCTTGAAAATGATAAAGATTGATCTAAAGGTGTTTTGCTATTACTGTTATTATCATTATTATTACTACTATCATTATCATTACTATAATTGTTTTTATTCTTCTTCTCCTTATTATTATTATTATTATTGTGGGGCCGGAATAGCTCAGTTGGTAGAGCGTCGGACTCGTGATTCTGGGGTTGCAGGTTCGAATTTCGGTACAAGGGGATTTTTCCCTCGGAGTTAACATTGGTTCTGACTCCATTCCCATACAGTCTTTCGAATGAGACTATAAACAGAGGCTCCGTGTGTGAACGCACGCACAACATCTTGCACACACGTAAAATCCCATCACCAACTTTCGGAAGAGAAGGCCAGTTTGGCGATTGGTATGGATGACAAGTTACACATAGCATGCACCTTCCCCGAACATGGAGTATGGCTGCCTTAATGGCGAAATAAAACGGTCATACACACAAACCTCCACTGCCTGTCTGTACAGGCAGTGTCCGCTGGAGTATCAGCCTGCGTATGCAGAAAGAAAAGAAAGAAAGATCACTATTATTATTATTATTATTATTATTATTATTATTATTATTATTATTATTATTATTATTATTATTATTGTTGTTGTTGTTGTTGTTGTTATTATTATTATTATCATTATTATTATTATTATTATTATTATCATCATCATCATCATTATTATCAAGAGCACTTAGAAACCAAGCTCTAAACGCTTTACAATCCATGCTGTCGTTTACACATCAGGCTGCCTACCCGGTAGAGCCGACTGAAGAGCTGCCTTCCAGGCACCATATTCTGTCGTTTCCCGTGTTATTCAGTCGAATATCAGTCACTCGGTTTGTCATTCTATCTGTCGTTCTCTCGGTTCCTGCAATGTGAATACGTGTCATCCATACCAACGTTCAATATCGGCCTTCTCTTCCGAAATTTGGCTTGACTGAAAGCCGATGGATAAATGAATTATTGACTAAAATGTGAGAATTTAAGGAAAGGGTCTCAAGGCTATGACTTAGCAGATGTCTGACCTACGCATTAGCCCGACGCCCTGGTCAGGTTTGGGGGACTGTGTGTTGATAGAAGACTTGCGCTCGGTGATGTGGAAAACTTCGATGGATCCAAACTGTCATAAAAGTCTTCCCTACAGTATGTTCATGTAAAGTATTTCAATGACCAAAAGAGGAAAAGCATGAGCAACAAACCGACTTACAGAATTACTTATCAATATTTCTTTGCCATGAGAAATTTACTGTATATTTCATAGGACTCCAACACGTTAATTTATTCGCTGACATAACAGCAATTAAACGTGATCAGAATACTAATCGAAAAATCGTAAAAATCGACCAAGGACATTTTAGACATGGGAACCATTCTGACCAGTCACATCGTCGTCAGTTGGTGGAACCACAGACTTCTCGTTCGGCTGCCACTGGCTTGGCAGACCCAAGGAGTAAGACAAGTGTCTGTGAGAGAGAGAGAGAGAGAGAGAGAGAGAAGAGAGAGAGAGAGAGAGAGAGAGAGAGAGAGAGACAGAGAGAGAGAAGAGAGACAGAGAGACAGAGAGAGACAGACAAGAGAGAAGGTTCGATCGTTCAATCTCTGCACCAGTCATATTCGGATAGGGGTAATATGCGATCGATTAATCTGACCTTTTCCTTTTCATATGGGTTGTGTGGCTGTCTTGAACTACAGCTGAATTTGGTGAGCCACCCTACAATTCTCACTTCATGGCTTCGTGCTAAGTACCATAATTTGTTCACAGAAAATCATAGAGCACATCGTTTTCTGTCAACGTTTTTTTAGCGCCTAGTTTGAGGAGATCAGTGATTGTTCGTTCTTTGTTTTCATTGTCTTCTTTTAGCGCCTAGTTTGAGGAGATCAGTAATTGTTCCTTCTTTGTTTTCATTGTCTGGAACGTTGTTTGTCTAACCTGAGGACTACCAAAATGTCGAAACGCGTTGTTTTGTCTTGTAATTTGTTTCTCTCTCTTGTTCGGCGGAACAGTGAATCTTCTTCTAAGCTTGACTGCAGCAAACAGACCTGAAGGCATGTTTCCTGTTTCTGTGGCTGCTGTTGCTGTTGATAATAGTTATCATAATTACGACTGCGCCATCGATGAGAAAGGGAATAAGGATGACGATGATCTATTCTGATTTGATAGAGTCAAAGTGCTGTTATGGTATTTCCCTCGTCAGTCACAAGATCTCTTCTGATTTGATAGAGTCAAAGTGCTGTTTAGTTCTGTGGTTTGATAGAGTCAACGTACTGTTAAGGTCTGTGGTTTGATAGAGTCAACGTACTGTTAAGGTCTGTGGTTTGATAGAGTCAAAGTGCTGTTAAGGTCTATGATTTGATAGAGTCAATGTGCTGTTAAGGTCTATGATTTGATAGAGTCAAAGTGCTGTTAAGGTCTATGATTTGATAGATTCGAAGTGCTGTTAAGGTCTATGATTTGATAGATTCGAAGTGCTGTTAAGTTCTATGATTTGATAGAGTCAAAGTACTTTTAAGGTCTGTAATTTGATAGAGTGAAAGTGCTGTTAAGGTCTATGATTTGAGAGAGTCAAAGTGCTGTTAAGGTCTATGATTTGATAGAGTCAAAGTGCTGTTAAGGTCTATGATTTGATAGAGTCAAAGTGCTGTTAAGGTTTATGATTTGATAGAGTCAAAGTGCTGTTAAGGTCTATGATTTGATAGAGTCAAAGTGCTGTTAAGGTCTATGATTTGATAGAGTCAAAGTGCTGTTAAGGTCTATGATTTGATAGAGTCAAAGTGCTGTTAAGGTCTATGATTTGATAGAGTCAAAGTGCTGTTAAGGTCTATGATTTGATAGAGTCAAAGTGCTGTTAAGGTCTATGATTTGATAGCGTCAAAGTGCTGTTAAGGTCTGTGGTTTGATAGAGTCAATGTGCTGTTAAGGTCTATGATTTGATAGAGTCAAAGTGCTGTTAAGGTCTATGATTTGATAGCGTCAAAGTGCTGTTAAGGTCTCTCCCTCGTCAGTCACGAACCATGAGTCCATTAAAAAAAAAAAAACTTAGTTTCAAAGTGAGATGACTACAGGCGGAAATGAAAACAGAGTTAAGGGATGACTGTGCCGTCAAATCGTTTTATGCGCTGTTTATTCTTTCCTTTGGCAGCACAGTAATTTGTGGTTCCAGATTGCATACAGAGTAATAATAATAATAGGGAACATTTAGTGCGCTTAATCTTAAACAAAAGCCCTAAGCGCTTACAGCAATAAGCCCTAACACACACACAGACACACACACACACACACACACACACACACACAAACACACACACGCACACACACACACACACACACACACACACACACACACACACACACACACACACACACACACACACACACACGCACACACACACACACACACACACACACACGCACACACCCACACACCAGCGAAGGAGCAGAAAAATTATGTTTTGAAGAGAGTAGTTTTGAGGGAGGACTTAAAAGAAGAAAGACTGTTTGAGTTTCGGAGTGCATAAGGGAGATTGTTCCAGCAGGAAGGAGCCTGAAAAGAAAAAGAACGTTCACCAAGTGTTCTGGCCCGAAAACGAGGGATTTGCAAAATGCGAGTGTCAGAGGAAGAGCGAAGCTGTCTAGAAGGAGTATAGGTCGACAGAAGTTTAGAGAGGTAAGATGGAGCGAGGCCGTCCAATGCCTTGTAACAGAGCAAAGAAAGAGTGTATCAATGTAGGAACAAAGATTGTGTGACTGAAAAGTGGAATCCGTACAACGTGTTTCGGTGTGAAAAGTGTATTCTGACCGCAACCTAAAAGGTGTTGGAACAACGGAATGAGAGAAAAAAAAGTGTGCCAAAGCAACCGTTTAATTACTGCTCACAAGCGTAATGCTATCTGACGTTGATCTGTTATCGAACCATTGTAACACCTCCAACACGTTCAGTTACTCGCTCTTACAACATCGTGCACACAGTGTGTCTCAGCAATGACACGAAGAGTGTCAAATTCTCCCGAGGGCATTGGAGTCAGGGTACACCATTCTGACCAATCAATTCCAGTCCGCTGTCAAGGTGACGGCTATCTCTCTCGGCTGCATCGGGCTGGACCATCGGGCTGGACCATTGAAGGGAGAGGAAAGTGTGTGAATGTACAAAGACAGTGTGCTTTGTCTGGTCACTGTGAGGGTCAGCGAGAGACAGTGTCGTTTGGAGAAGGGATGGCTCCATCTCCGCATCCTTTGTGTTCAGACTGACAGTGAACTGTGATTGTTCTGATGGCTTCATCTCCGCATCCTTTGTGTTCAGACTGACAGTGAACTGTGATTGTTCTGATGGCTCCATCTCCGCATCCTTGTGTTCAGACTGACAGTGAACTGTGATTGTTCTGATGGCTTCATCTCCGCATCCTTTGTGTTCAGACTGACAGTGAACTGTGATTGTTCTGATGGCTTCATCTCCGCATCCTTTGTGTTCAGACTGACAGTGAACTGTGATTGTTCTGATGGCTTCATCTCCGCATCCTTGTGTTCAGACTGACAGTGAACTGTGATTGTTGTGGCCGTGCTCTTTTCACAGGAGGCATGTAAATGTTTTAGACTACAGCTGGATTTGGTGAGCTGCACTTGGTTTTTACTCTCACTTGTGAGAGGCTTGAAAGGTTGGATCAAATCGTTGTCTGCTTACGAAAATGTTTCTTAGGCGTGTTTGCTACTGCTTTTGCTGCTGTTGCTGCTGCTGATGGTTATGTTGATTAGGACCATGAGAATAAGGATGAGGAGGATGAGAATGATAGTAGTAGTAGTAGTAGTAGTAGTAGTAGTAGTAGTAGTAGTGGTAGTGGTAGTCCAACTCTTTTCTGCTTCTTTGCTTGTGAGACTTTGTCGAATTTTTGACGCTGTAGATGAGAGTCATAAGAGATGTGTATTAAATGGACAGTGGTGATGATAATGACAATGATAATGATAACGATGGTTACTATGGTATTGACGACGGCTGTCATGAAAAGGATAGCGGCCGTATTGGTCATGACTATGGCGATGATGAAAATGCACCAAAAAGCCATTTTATTTTGCAACTGATAATGGTGATGACGATGATGATGAGCAGCGTGAGGATCATAATTGTTGCAAATATAGTTCGTCAATTAGGCGTCTGTTTATGCTATCGATAGTTATTTAGTTATTAACAAATAGCTCACGTGTGATCTCCCTACCCGCAATTGCTCACAAAATGTTTACTTCTCTACATTTCTTTTTTCAAAATTATAGAAATATACTGAACAACATTAAAAACGCACCGCTTGCCAAAAGACCCAGACAACGTTGGTAGTACAGAATTATTTAATGAAAGTAAGCATATTTGACTACGCATTCATTTTTCAATTAAACAAAATGTCTGTTCTTGACAAGAATGGTCGAATTCATCTGAAATTAGCTGGTGACTTCACTAGGGTCCCTGTCAAAAAGTACACCACGACGAGCATGTCCGTCCGCGAGCTCTAATACCGAGTGTGTCCGCCATTTGCCCCGATGCACGCTTGGCAGTGCCTCCTCATGGAGTAGACAAGGTTGTGCAGAACGTCTGTGGCAAGTCCATCCCACTCTCGGTCAGTGCGCGCCTCAAATGATCGAGAGTCTGTGGACGTCTTCCACGGGCCACAAGGACGCCCCAGCTCATCCCGGGACGTGTTCAATCGGAGCCATGTCAGGGGACAGAGATGGCCAGGGCAACACGGCAATGTTGTTCGCCTGGAGAAACGCAGCGGTGGCTCTTGCGGTGTGGGGTCGTGCATTATCATGCTGGAAGAACTGCAGCTCCGGGTGCGGGCCCAAAAACAGTGGGACGACGTGGTTCTGCAGCACCTGCTGGTACGTGTTGGCATTCACATGGTTGTCAAAAAAGTACAGAGGTGTCCGGTAGTCATGACTGAATGCCCCCAAGCCATCAGACTGCCCCTCCCATCTATCGGCTTCAAACACGCAGCAGTTGGCGTAGCGTTCCGGACACGCCTCCAGACTCTCATTCTCCCGTCAGCATGAGATAACGCGAAGCGACTTTCGTCAGAGAACAGCACAGCTCTCCACTGACGTCGTGTCCATGGCAGATGCTGGTTGGCCCATGCAGGCGTTGCTGACAGTGTCTACGGGTGAGGACTGGGCCAACATGAGGGCGTCTTGCATTGAGCCCTGATTCTTGCAATCGCGTCGAACGGTTTGTCCAGACACTGGACCCCGTCGACCAACCACCTGGCGACATGTTTCTGCTGCTGTAAGGAATCTATTACGAGATGAAGCTGTCGAATGTATCGATCTTGCGCTGGTGTGGTAACACGAGGTTGGCCCGTTCGGCGCCAATCAGTGGTGGAACCAGTCGCTGCCAACGTTGTGATAGCCTTACAATTGTTGAGTGACTGGGAGTTCAGTTGTCTGGCTGTCTCTCTCGATGACATACCGACCATTAACATTCCAATGGCTCGCTCGCGTTCTTGCATAGACAGTCGCGGCATTGTTTTCAGACCCTTCGCTGGTCGAATGACAACTGATACCGTTTTCCCCGTCGGCATGACTTCAAACTCACCATTTTGAGACAAAGAAACAGATGAGCTACGTTCAGTCTCGGCCCCAGTGGCAAAAAAAGTGTTTTGGGCGAGTTGCACGTGGGCGTCACACGAACGTTGGCAAGCGCGGAGGAAACCGAGGCAGTGTGAATCTGTGTCCCTTAAAATTTGTGTTAATATACCAAATCCAAATACACATTTTTTCCAAATGGGAAATGGCAAATCAAAACGGTGCGTTTTTAATGTTGTTCAGTATATTTTAAATCTAAAGGTTTTTTTTCCCCGTTTCATCCCTTTTTGCTCATTACGGGCGGCCTGTAAACGTATCAACTAATGGTTCCAGCCAACGTTTTCTTCATGACTGTATTTGTTGGGTTTCAGTGGCCCGAGAGAACAGGAAAAACACGGATTCTAATCACCCTAGCCCTCACCTAGGTTCGGGGCTAGGGCGACCTAGAATCCGGTGTTTCCTGTTTCTCTGACAAGTAAGACTTCAATAACCAAAAAATAACGATTATCTACAAACAAACATACTGTGTAGGGTTATCCGTTTTCAATACTAAATTTACTAAACTTTCAGATTTTAGTTTTTGCTTAATCCTATGTTTTTCCTGATCATTTTCAATAACATCATTTTCACGCAAACATTCATCAAATGCATCTCTGTCTTTCATGTGAAATAAAACTACAGTCTTTAATTGTTCTCTAAAGTCTTTTAAAACCGAGTTATATTTCTGGGCATAAAATCCACACACTTATCCCAGCATGTCTTCCACTGAAAGCTAGTTTCGACAAAGTGTTTCTCTTTTAAACTATGTCTCTTTCTGCTGAACAGTCATCTATAATAAATAGTGTCTGCGTTCCTTCAAACAATATAAAAAAGCGTTCTAGACACTCACTCAGTTTATTGCTAGGATTAACTAAAAATATGTTATCATCAGTCCATATAAACCTTCTATCATGATATGCTTTGTTCCATTTAAGTGTTGGGCAGAAAATCACATATGATCAAAATTATAACGATAAACTGTTTGTAACAGGTCGAGGATAAATATTGTTTTTCCACAACCAGTTTGTCCACAAATTAATGAACAATGAGGGGTTTTTATCATAAAGTTTAATTGCTCCATAGTTTTATAATAGAATTTAATCTAATCCCGTTATTATGTTTATCATACTTTCTGTCAAAACTGTTCAGTATATAAAATCCTATAAGATCTAAATGTGTAAGATTAATCCTTTTCAGTTCTGTAAGATTGTTTCTATTTAGATAATATTTTTTTTTTTTTTGCCTTGTTGTTTGCCTTAATACCCTCACCATTTAAAAAAAATGACGCAGTAATTTAAGTTTTTCAACGTCTAAGTTTTGCCAGCAAATTTAAAATTTTCCTTTTTAGAAGGACGTCATAACGCCCACAACCCCACCTCTCCACATCTTTTAAACGAAAATTTAATATTATTGTGAACGTGTTTTTCCTTTTTCATTTGTGGAATGAATTGTAATTTGTAGAAGCATTTTTTAAAAACTTTCTCTTCTGTGGGGTGTATGTTTTTTCCCCATACGGCTTTTTTAAAATCTTTTCCGACTATTGTCCTCGGGATAAGACTTACATGAAAGGGCCAGAGTTGAATGTTTTTTCTAAAACTTTTTTGACGGCTAAAAAATGTAAAAGGGTTATAATTCAAATTTTATTTCCCTTTCTAATTGGTTCCAAGTCCCTTTTGGGGCGGTTTTTTCGATATTTTTATTCTACTGGCCAAATATTTCTTCTAGATTGCGCGTTCCCTAGTTTAGGAAATTTTTTGTTGTGAAAACCTCTTTGCGTTTAAAATCCCCATCTTTAGTGTATCAAAACCATACAAACGCCTATTTACCTTTTCTGTTCAATTCCAAAAACGTCGAAAGGTTTTTTAATTCAAATTTTAACACCTTCAGGCCTAATTTAACCCGATTTTTTGGGTCCAGCGACTTTTTTAGTACAGTTTTTATTTTTTTTCCAAAACAATGTGCAGGTTATCACATTTTAGACTTTCCCGTTTTGTCTTTATTTTTTTTTAAATGATTGCCCCTCTCACAACTATTTTTTAAAAACGTAAATTGGGAATTGTATAATTTCATAATCGCAATATGCACTTTCTGAGGAAAAGCTCTTAAAAACGTTGAGGGCCTTCCATTTATAATTTTCATCAGTGTGTCATCTAAATGAACTTTTGGTAATAAATGTAATGAAAGATCGAGCGGTTTTTCCTCATAAGTATTTTGTTTTGTGAAACAAAATCATGATTGTTGTTGTAAAAACCTAACTTTTTAGCTAGCTCACATCAAAATAAAACCCCACTTTTTCTTTTTGGGGTTTTGAATGTTAACATTGTTGTCAAATTTGCATTGTTAAGTTTGGGGGTAATGCAAAGTTTCATTGCTTCTTTTAGTGAGCAAACCCGTAATAACCACAGGTATGGTTAACCGGCCAAAACAAAAGTTTCCGCTTTTATAAAAATTTTTAATCTTATTTTCTCCTTGGCTTTGTTAATTAAACCATAGGTTTTGTAGAAATTTCATGAATGCGAATTTGGTTCGCAATCTTTCTCAATAGCATTTTTCAAAAGAAAAGGACGGTCTTGGGTTGTTATTGTTAAAAACATTTTTTAAACGAAATAAAAATGAGTGCTTTCAAATACTAAAGATGCAAAAAATTTTTGTTTGGGCCCCACTACAATCCTAAAAATTAGCAAATGTACTCTTTACATTGCTGTGACCCGACTGTCCTTTTTATAAAAAGGTGAGTATCCATTAAGCCGATATCTTTAACCCCCCCAATTTAAAAAAAACACATCGCAAAAATGTGGTTTTGTCATCCCAAACAGTTTTATCAGAACCAGTTAAACTTTGTGTGTTTTTTTGCATCAACGGGGTGGAGTGTCGTTGCTGATCATTTTAAATCCCGATCCTTTTGGGAAGGTCTGTGTACAGATTTTATTTTTATTACACCTTAGACGTATTTTGACTGAAAAGCGAGCGCCTTACAAATGACAAACCGTTAATCCATTTAGCAAAAAGAAAAGAAGAAAGGGTTTTGAAAATCTTAACGAATTCAAAAATTTAAAGTTAAGACAGACTTTAACAAAAGTCAGATCTTTAAAAGGCTTAGGCACCCCCTTTTTTTTTGGGCGTGCAAAAGAAATTAATATGACTGGTATCCTCCTTACACTCTTTTTTCAGGCAAGGGGTTCACCCCGGGGCCTTTGAGCAAGAGCATAAAACAGCATGGACAACATTTATCTTAGACATTTGAGGGGCCCAATAAAGCGGGGAAAAAGTACGAATAAACGACTCTATTTGTATTACGTTTTGGGGTTTGCTAGGTTGAGCCAGCAAGGTGAGCATAATTTTCTTCTACTGGCTTTGATGACAAAAAAAAACTTAGCAAATTTAGGGACGCCTTAATTTACGTTTATTTTGATTCAAATATAAAAAGGTACCCAAAAATTTTACAATACGCAAATCGAAAGTAGATTTCTGTTGGGACTGGTTTATACTGCTACCCTTTTCCTTTGACTCCGGGAGGAACAATAATAAACTCAACAATGAAATCATTGTGGGGGCAATGAACAGAAGGTTGGGGAAAAAAAAAAAAAATAAATTTGGGCCAGAAAGTAAAAAACAATAAAAAAACACCAGACCCCCAAGTTAAGTCATCCAATCCCCAAGGTCCAAAGCAAAAGACTGTGAAGAGTGGCTTTGATCGCGATGACCACGAATATAAAAAAAACAGTATTTTTTGTGGATTAACGCTTTAGGATTATTGGTCTTTATCTTACTAAATAATAACCCCAAATTAAAAGAAATAATGACCATAAGTGCTCGGCCAAAAGCCAACTACTTTGCTTGCAGAAGACAAAAACCCGCTAACGATATCCCTAATATACCGGGTAAAGAGTCTAAGCTTTCCCGCTAATTTTTTTTTAAAAACTCGCAAGATATCAAGTGTTTTTTTACCCCCTGATTTATCAGGCGGCGTGGGGCGATGGGGCGGAGGCATAACTTTACCACCGCCACCTTAATAGCCAACCCAGTGATTTTTGCAAATCCCTAAGGTGTTAAACGCTTGCTAATGTGCCCTTGCTCTCTAAACAGTGTTGTATTCGTTTGCAGTGTTGTGCTTCATATAAAATTCTTTGGATAGTTTCCTTTTTCTGCTCATTGGTTCGTAATTGTTTCGGGTTTGTGACAACGCTTCAGTCTTGTGTCTTTTTTCTTTAAGTTCATGAGTCTTTGTTTTATTTTTTCTTTTTAACATATCCCCCAATTGGGGCCCCGTTGCCTCGCGAGTTTTTTTTTTCTTTTTTTTTTATGTATTTTTTTCGTCAGTTTTGCGAATTGTTTAATATTCCCCTTGATGGTTCTTTTTAAAACCATCAAGGCTTTTAATTTCTTATAGGGGCCCGTATTTCTTGCGTGGGGTTTTGCGGTGGATGTGTTAGTTCTTAATGCGCTTTTCTTTTCAGTGGTTTCTGTTTTATTGTATTTTTTATTCTGTCTGCTTTTTGGACTTAAATCTTCAAGTTCTATGTTTTGCATTTGGTTATCTGTTGGGAGTTCTTGTTGTATGTTTTGAAGTTTAGCAACTGCCTCCACATCTAATTTTGGTTTAGTAAAGCCAAGGCGATTTCGCTCGCTTGCACTGAGCCTTTGTCTAATTGTATCCACGCCTACAAACCTTGATGGGTCTCGTTTATACGTAAGCGGAACACGTTCTCCTTTGTCGTTTCTAAAATACAAATGGTTATCTTTTAGTTCAAAATCATCAGGGTATATAGTTTCAGGAGGTTCTAGTTCTAAACTTTGGTATAATGATCTGACCTTACTTTCTGTTAATTCACGCCTTTGCTCCCCTTCGGCTATTTCATCCTCCAATGAGATCTCCGAGCGATGCTGCTCCCAGGGGGATCACTCATGTCGTCTCCAAGATCAGGAATATCATAATCTTCATCTTCAATTCCTGCCATGTTTTTAAATAAGAAAAAGATGTCGATAAACCACTTAATGTACATTTGTTTTTATTATATGATGCGCAGCTGAATATTGAAGATAACAGATTAAAAAAAGTAGTATACTAAATTATTTTTTCATTTTTAAAAAGCATGTCTGTTGAGATTTATCCAAAAGTACCTACAGCGCCAGAGTCGCCAAGAGAAGAGATAGTAGAAACCCCCGGCATAAAAACCTTTAGATTAACAAACATTACACAAATGCAACAAAAACTAGAGCAAGACCTTTCAAAATACAGCAAAACCAAACGAAGGTATTCTGCTGCCTTTAATGCTGTTACCTATGTTAATACTGGAGCATCAACTATAAGTGCTCTATCAGCAGGAACGAGTGTAGGTCTCTTAGCAACAGGCATAGGCGCACCCGCAGCTTTACCTCTAGGCGGTTTGTCTTTAGCTCTCGGCCTGTGTTCATTAGCCGTAGGTGCTGCCAGCAAAAAAATAAAAACTAAACTCCAAAAGCACACAGCTATGGTACAACTAATAACAGCTGCCAGCAAAAAAATAAAAACTAAACTCCAAAAGCACACAGCTATGGTTCAACTAATAACAGCTAAACTTAGTTCCTTCAAGCTGATTATAAATAAAGCACTAGCTGACTCAAACATCACGGATGAAGAATTTAATCGTTTACAGGCTGATTTTGATGACTACAAAAGACAAAAGTTTGATCTTCAAAGAAAGGCGAGGACAAGTTTTTATCAACAGCTGGACGCCGAGCAGATAAAAAAGGAATGCTTAAAAAAAGTAAACGAAACATTAAACTCTGCTCAAAACAACTCACATTAACAACGCCAAAGGTGTTTGTTTATACTTTAGTTTATGGAGTCCAAGCACAAAAAGACCACCGATATGATTAATTATTTTTTTGATTTAAATAAATATTTTGAGTTAGAAAAGAAACTCAGCATGAAGGACCGGACGAATTGTTTGAAGCAATGCAGAAGATTTATCAAGGAGCACTGAATGGATACTGATTTAGTAGTTATTCATTGATCAGAAAGCGTACGGGCAAGTGTTGCTCATGCTATTTCTCAAGTTCCGGGTGTAAACTAACAATAGGGACCCCCGGTTAAAGAAGGTTAGCTGGTTAATCGATATGTAACAATAAATGTAAGAAAATCTTGATAGATATGGGTCTCATCTAACAACTACAGACTATTCTTTCTCATAATGACCTTAACTCCCGGTTGGGCAGACGTACTGCCTTACACAGTATGATTGGGCCGCTGAAGTAGCCAATAATGAGAGGCTCTGGTTGGTCAGAGGGGCGAGTCGTAGCAGATCTCAGATTAAAACAGGCCTAAATTGCGCCGATTGTAGGCTGGTCTTAACATTTCCACTACCTCCAGCATTAGTTGCAAAAAGAGCTGTGTTATAAACATAAGATACCAGACGACCAATGTTTTATGTGGGGTGTTCTCGCAAGCTGCATCCAGCCGCAATATCGCAGAGAGGTGTGTGAACTATCTCCCTTACATCAATGTTCTTAATTAGTGGAATATCCTTTCCCGGTAGCGTGGATTCCATTGATCAGTTTGAAGGAACAAAACAACCCATTAAACTGTAATGTCTAAACATGGGATGAGATACAATCTCCAGCCGATGAAAGTTTCAAGAACAGTCCATCGATTGGCGAGCCAGACAAAAATCTTGTGGACTTTCTAACTTTTGTTTTCACTTGCGGGGCGACCGCATTACACAGTGATACGCACAATGAGTAGATTATTGCGGCATACTTCAAAGCAAAAAAAATAAACAAGAATTTCTGTTTAGAAATGTTTAACAGATGCATCCAGTTCCAGCTGCGCATGAACATAAGAAACTATTGTATCTGGCCCAGTTGACTGTAATACAGAACTAATTACGCCCCACCCGGATCTAAAGTTAGTTTAAGAACTGGAAACGACTGCAAAATTCTCCATACGTAGTTTACGGCACACTTCGAATCACTCTTGTTCCTTATGAAGGGCCCAGGCCACAAAATTCGAAAACATCTTAATGAGTAATCATCGTTTTGTCTTCATTTGCCTCATTATTGTTAGGTCGGATTGCGTCATGCAACGCCAGAATTATACAGAGGACAGATGACGGCTAGAAGATTTTTACAGCGCATGCAGCAAGTGGCGTTAATGATTGTTCTAATAATCTGAATTTATCTGAAATCATGATGACGCTGAAGCCCAACAACAGTATGACTCAGCCACTCATCTGTTGGAATTTTGGTTTATGAACTCAGTGAGGAAGGCCAATCCAAAAGTATGAGACCTTGATCACATTAGTGGAAGGTATGAGGAGCAGCATACGAAAATGCAATCTTGCAACTAAAGTTTGATCTAAGACATGGAAAGATGCCTGTATTCTTTCATAACTTGGAGGTTAGGACTCTGATTTCTAATGAAAGCAGTGGACGATCCTTCGGGTGTCTTGCATTGCACAGTCGTCAGAAAAGTACATGTGTTTTTCACTTTAATATAACATGTCTTTTTATGACTCTATGCAGGCACATGATGGGTTCATTAGAGTTCACTAGCTATGTCTTAAAGTCCTCCCAATAACGGAAAATTTTTTGACACAAACTATTGTTTAGAAGGGTGTTTACCCTACGAATACATGACAGATGGGAAAGGTTTCTGATGAAGATACACTTCCACTAAAGGCGCGTTCTTTCTAGTATCAGAGGAAAGGACAATCTGTGATTCTGATTACCAACATACATGCTCAAGATGCGTGGCAGAGTTAGAATGTAAACGATGGGAGACTATCATGACTCCATATTTAATGGCAGATGTATGTTTGTTGGCGGACGTCTTGAAAATTACAGAAAGGAACTGCTTGAAAATTATAGCCTGGATCCCGCGATTACATTTCTGCGCCTGGGGATGAGTGGGACGCTTTCTTAAAGGTTTACTGGTGTACAGATTGATTTATTGTCAAATTACCAATGATTCAGATATAGAAAACGGTTTGCGTGGAGGTATTAGTATGGCGTCGATCTTTATTGTAAACAAACACAAAATACCTAGTTGATTTATGTCAAAGTAAAGGTCTAACTATCTCATGATTTAGATGCCAACAATCTGTAATGGTTGGGCTATGTTTTTGTGTGGGTTTTGGCAAATCACGTCCATTAGCAACTTTAAATGTACACTGGCGGCTGGGTACAAATAATGTGAAAGAGCATGAAAGTGGGTGAGCCAGTTTAACGGCCCGATCAACGCGCGGTTTCATTCTAGAAGTTGATTGAATATCCTCAGGAGCTCCCATGACCTGCATAATGACTCCCTTTAGCAGCAGAAAAGTCTAAAAGTGAATCCAGATAAGCCTCGCTAAACTTGTGCCTAATCTTCGCGGCAAAAAAAATTATGTCTGCATTACTGGAACTTCTGCAATTTTATTTAAGACATGGTTTAAGTTGACAGCTTTGTCCATCGTATAATTGCTTTTGCCAAGAAACAGTTCATGAAACCATAATATGAAGAAAAGAACACTGATCTCAGAACTAAATCCCAGTTGCTTCGAAAGAGGAACTTTTTCAAGCTTGATGGAACAACTGCTGTTTGGAAAGACTATGGAGAATCCGCCAAGCGCAAAGATGTTAGAGTGGTCACCAAAGAGAACGAAGCAATTAGCTGACTTCCAAACCTAATTTCAGTTTCAGAAGATTTTCATGATCAGCCTTTTTGGCCATTATGATGAAAAAAAAGAAAGTCAAAATTGGACAACCCGTATTTATTGTTGTCTTTACTGTTTTAGAATTATCAAAGGCTTTGTTGTTAGCATTTCTTTATGACTACTTTAAGCCCTATACTTCCCGAGTCCAGGAGTATCTTTACACAGATACAGATAGTTGTGTTTATAGATATCCCTACTGAAGACTTCAATAAAGGACATGGAATTAGAAGTAGCTAAAGGGCTGCGGGATTGTATGACACATCCGAGTTACCCTAAAGATTTCGCCTTGCATTCAATTATAACATGAAGGTTTTAGGAAAGATGAAGGATGAATTATTGGAAAGGTGATCAAGGAGTATGTGGGTTAGGTCAAAAATGTACAGTATTTCGAGCAGGAGAAAATCATTTATGTAAGCAAAGGGAATATCTCGCGTGTTGTGCAGTCGAGCATATCGCATGACAAACTATAAGAAGCCTTTGTTTGGACAATAAGACTTTTCATCATGACAACGTTAAAACTACGATCTAATTACATGTGATCACACAACTGGTGTAACAAAAAGAATAGAAACAAACCACAAAACGTGTGTTGTTAATCCAGAGTTTTCATATGCAACCGGGCACGACAGAACCGTAAAAAGAATTAAAGGCAGAACTGTGTCTGGCGGGATTATCTGCAGTTCTTCTTTCACAAAAGATCTATTTGAGGAGCGGGTAGTTTGTTGTGTCTGTTTGTCTCGTAAATAATACACGGGGCGGGATGCATTTTTATCACTTTTTTTATTTAATATACGGGTCAACACTCCAACTGGATCGGTTGCCCTGATGCGGTTGTCCCATTCTGATTCCCCCGGTAAATAAAGGTCCTTACTTTCAATCAAACGGTAATAGTTTGCTAGTTGTACTGGAGTCTTCAGCAACATTTATTGTTTTTCTTTTGATTGCTTTACTGGTTTTAGCCCTTTAAATTTTAATTATTCATTGCGCGCAAAAATGAGGGCAGTCTTCTAACCTTCTGTGTTGCAAGAATTGTCAATCAGCTCTCTGTGATAATGGTAGGAAAAAAAGTGTTTCAGATAACTGTTTGTTAAAGTTTTCAACCAAAGCCTGTGATCTGTGAACTCCGGGAAATGCCTCTTTAATGGTAAACTCTATGTTTTAACAATAATTGATTCACTCGACCTTTAAATTCTTTTCCATCATCGACTTGAATCATGCGAGGATAAGTTAAGGGACCTCGTTGGTATATCAGTTGTATGGCAACAGCAACAGCGAAGCACTTTTTGTTTTTAAAGGTTCCGAATCTTTGTTATCTTGAAGCTACGTCAATGACTGTGAGTGCGTACTTAATCTTTTTCGTCTAATGTATCATGGGGTAAATATAGAAGGCCCATTTGATGGTGTCGTTCGGTATTGTATTCACAAAGTGTGGCCTCTGTATTCGTCTAGGTGCAGGTAAATAAATTTGCCAGATTGGCTTGTTTAGATAACCATTCTTTTGCTGTTTGTTCACTGACTCCCGCTGCTTGGCTTAGCTTTTTATTGCTGTTATTCCCTTCCAATATCCTTTGGGTGAATAATAGATTTTGTTCATTTTTTATTCAGCCAATATTATGCGCAACAAATAGACAACGGTCATACCAAAGGCAATAAACGCGATTTCTTGCATCTTTTGTTTTTTGATGGATGATAAAAGTCACTGAATTTTGTTGGGGGGCAATTTTCTCGATCGGTTTGCCTGTTACTAGTTTAATATTGTTTTTTTTGCTTGATCAACATCTTTAAATGTGTAAGCTGCATGGCCCTGTTTTTTCAGTGTGTTTTTAAATAAAATCTAATGCTCAATTCTCTGCTTTTCATAGTGATCTTGTGCAGCTGCTAGTTGCTCCATAGCTTTGTTATGTCTTTTTCTCTCGCCGTCACCCCGCAGTTTACTAAATGCTTTAATTACTTCCGCTAAAAGCAAGGCATTCACCACAGCGCCACCTATCATCATTACGAGTGAAGCCATTTTTTATAAAAAATGTAATTTTTTTTTTTACATATTTATATTCTCTGGAATTATTCCTTGCTTAACTAGAAAGTTTTCCGTAGCAAATAAAGCTGTAATAACAGCAATCATTTTTTGCTGAATCCTCAAAGTCTAGTTTGCCAAGATTGCCGGTTTTTTTTTTAACAGGCTTTTACCAAGCATTGAGTATCCTACATTTTGACCCCCAAAACAGCAAAATGGTATAAAAGGGTTTGGCAATAGTTTTTTCAGCGCTCATTTTAAAATAAAATAATAATAATTAATAAAAAACATGAACAGCGATGACCTACTACAGCTACGGGGCGGCCTAAACCTTCTGAACTTACAAATGAACAAGTTGATATGTCAAAAAAAGAAAGGCTGTATTCTTTAGCAGCATGTGGAAAACAAACAGTTCCTCGGAAATGAATTCGGGCATAGAACAGATCAACAGATGTCGCCACAGGACTTTGAAAAGTATCATAACAGGTATGAAGCGCAACTAGGATCAAGAATGTAAAAAGTGTAGGAAAAACCCGTTCTTAGTTTGTACACTAAACTAGTTAGTAGATTTGCTCCCATTGATTCTGAACAAGATCTTACGTATGTTTTTTAACGCAAGACCCAGTTTTAACAAAGTCATTAGAGTCTCTAAGCTGTGATTTATATTACAGATTTGGAAACATTGTTATCGCCGTTAATCATGGGTTAATTACTTTTAATCTAAGTTTTTTATTTCCCTTCAAAATGAACGAGTGGGAAAAAATAGCAGAATCAGGAAACATTGAATCAGAAAACACTGAATCGGGGGGGTAGAGATAGTGACGAGGAAAAGCTAAAGCATCCTGGCGTGTTGCAGCAGGAAAAAGAGTAGCAGAGTTAAACAGACAAAGAAAATTAAAGTTACAATCACAGAATATAACTCATAAATGAAAACATAACGCCAAACAAGTTATTCAATCCCAGCTTCAGAACAAGAGCAAGTTAATTCAAGGGCACCAAGTCTTCATGGAATATTGAACTTAAAAACAGTTGCCATTTTTGGCGCCCTTGCTGCTGCTGGGGCAGTTATTACGGTTATAAAATATATAAAGAATGGCAACAAAAACAAAAGCAGCCAAAAAATCTGAACCACTAAATACAAAAGAAGACAACAGCACCCCAGCACCGCCAACAAAAAAATAATTTTTCATCCATTTCAGATGGAAAAAATATTTTTTAATAAAAATAGATTATGGCGGATTATTATTTTTTTAAAATGATGAAGTCATAAATAAAGACATGGAGTTATAAAAGACATTTCCATAGACCAGAATTGTAATCAATGCGGTTTGCTTGGATTTTAAGAAATTCATTAAGATCTATGCTGACCGATCTCACGCCAAGGGCGTTAAGCAAGACATCCTCGACGATGACGGTTTTTTGAGGCGTTGTGTTGTACTATATTAGACATCTGCTGTTTAAGATAAAAAATAAATTTTGTTTTGAATAAGAACTTGGTTGTACTTAAAGGATGACTTAATTACAATCTTGAGGTAACTTAATTAAGAACTTAATTAAGAACTTAATTAAGAACTAATTAAGAACTTGGAAGTAACTTAATTAAAAACTTAATTAAGAACTTAATTAAGAACTTGAGATGACTTAAGTAAGAACTTAGAAGTGACTTAAGGGGTGTGCATGCATGGGGTGGGGGGGTAGGGTAGGGTGGGGGGTGTGCATGCAAAGCACCTTTGATTATTTATAAGAAAACAGATGTTCAGAATATGATATGTTATTATCAGTAGAAAAACAAAACAACAACAATGACAGCAGCGACAACAAAAACAATAACAGCAATATACAAACACGATCGCACACACACACACAACACAATATCACAGGGGCATAAACCCTGGTGTGTGCGATCGTTGGGTGCGTTAAATAAAACTAGTAAACAAACGCCTCTGCTGGGTCGCTTGGCTTAATGCCAAAGTTGCTCCTTCAAGAGCGGTTTTGGATGCGGCAATGAACGTTTTTCGCGACTCCAACTGAGTTTGGCAGCACAGTGTGTTCTCTGATCGAGTGGGGAGAAGGTGGTTTAAATTTTTGTGTCTACAAATTGTTATAGAAAGTGTACAATTAGATGGAATCTGAGAGTCCCCCGGAGTCTGACTTACTTAGAGAAATAAAACCAGAGCAATCAAAAAGGACTTAGCCAAGAAATAGAAACAATTGTGATCAGTGATGATGAAGAAGACTTAACTATTGATTGGGAAGATGAAGCCACTGGTGAACCTATAGACGAATAAACAATAGAATTCAACAGCACCTTGACTATTATGCTGCTATTCAACACATTGGAAAGAAGTGCAATCTGTTTTGAAGCAAAGAGGAATTAAAGAGGCGGAATGTTTACAACAAAGAACATAAAATCAGTTACCAAAGCAACTGCTGCTGTCTTTCCCACGGCTGTTTTAGAGCAAACCACTTAGTTCTGAGAGGCAGGGGAGTTTTCAGCTTCCCCCAGCTGCAGAGGCCAAGCCGTGAATGCAGGTCAAGGGAAAGGGGTGTTTTCTGCAGGCTGCTCCCCACCAGCCAGCTAACAGTGCTGTACTCGACTAACTGAATGTCATCTGTGTAAAGCCGGTCTGGCAGCAATGTGTTCGGCATTGATGAGCGGCTATTTCAAATGGGGCTTCTTAAATTTGATAATCATGGTTGTCATGAAAAATGTTTAAAATATCTGTGCTCTTGCGATGACTGAATAGGCAAATTCCGACAATTCTTTTAATACCAAACTCGATAGGTTTTTTTCCCGTAGATAATGTAGATATGGGGAGAAGCTTGTGCACAAGAGGTCAGGCGATATTCAAAAACAATGACAAACACAACACAATTGTGCAAGAATGAAAGTCATCCTTTCTGGGAACTTATTTTCCCTATTAAACTAGTACACAAGTTTGAATACATGCTCGCTTGGACTACAAAAAACAAAAATTGGGTTTAGAAAGTGTAAGCTTGTTTGTTCGCCTATAACTAAATGTCTCGAATGGACAGAAAAATAAAGCTGTGATTCCGAAAGAAAGAAAAGAAAAACGTGAAAGTTTAACAAATTCAGAAAAAAATCTGTTAGAAAAACTAAGATTTCGAAGGTTGAAGACAGATGTTAGTTGAAAACAACTGAATGCAATTCCCGAGTATGATGAAAACAAAAAATGTTTTAAGAAGTAAAAAATCATACCGAATCAAAAATCTTGAACTAAAGGAAAATCAAAACTAAGAATTATTTTAGCATTATGCAAAAATGTTAGAAAGGCGGTGTGAATTGAACAGAAGAAATTTTTTGTAACTTTGTAGAAACCCACTTGCAGATTCTCTCGGATGATAAATAAAATGAGGAGAATACACGCCTGTTGGAAATTTCAAACAAAATTTCATAAACTACAATAACATTTCAGATCCATCCCCAAAATAAAAATTTCACTTCGAGAGAATCCGCATGAACCAGCTTGGAAGTAAAAAAAACCTGTCACGCTGAAGAATGGAAATAAAAGGTAAAAGATTATCTTTTTTCAAATATTATTTTACCATTTAACTCACTCATTTGTTTACCAGTATAGTTAAAAGCACACACCAACAAGAAAATAAAAGAACATGCTGTCAACATAGAATGTACAACAAGGTATGTGGCATTTTTTTGGTTGTGGCATTGACAACTAAATGACTGTGTGCTACGCTGTGCGCGCAGGCCTAATTACAGGGCGTATCAGGTGGTGTCTGGCGGGCAACAGGTATAGTGGTTCGTGCGGCTCCTTTTAATACCTGTAATTAGCCTGGGGGGGGGCCCGCATGACAGAGTTGGGTAGCGGTTCTGTGCCGCCGGCTGACCCCGTGTGTAGGCTGTGTGAAAAAACTGATTAGCTTTTGCGCCAGCAGCAGAAAGAATATTATTTTCAAACCAAGTTCTGTGATATATTTCTACCTATTTTTTTTT
>CM031613.1:12445452-12452952 GCA_018398815.1 Conus ventricosus
CTACGATGGAGAGTGTGTGTGTGTGTGTGTGTGTGGGGGGGGGGGGGTAGCTTAGAGAGCTCCCACATGTAACCAACACTATGTGCGACTCCATTAAGCTGAACGTTTTCTTTGTATTCAGTTCGCAGCCACGAGGCACCCCAGGCTAAACGGCCACACTCGTTTATAACAGACGCAACGCAACACCAGTGCACGTGTTGCACGTGCAAAGCCAGAAAATGAGAACAGTAGGTCCGAAACATGGCCTCAGTCGCCGTCATCGGAACAGACAGCACGAAGAAGACAGATGGGAAAGGAGGAACGAGACTGGCCTATTTACTGAACCTATCACCCGTATTAATGAATCACAACGTGCTCGTGTAGAAATTAAGAATCAGACATGGGAAAACATAACGTAAGAAATGCTCAGGAGCAGAAAAGCCACAAAGGTCCAACCTTGACTATTTATGAGAAGGAAATAACGAATTTTTAAAGGCGCAAAATCATATGCACACAGCCAAAGTCATCTACAATACATATAAATTTCTTGAATTTTCATGAAGTCGATCCTCGTTGTCAGTCATTTATTTAAATATGTCTCATCAAACACAGTCTCAATCGGCAAAATCTAGATCAGTCCAGCTCTTGTTCAGAGCACTAAATTTGACAGGCTGATCATACAACAAATACAAAATACAATAAGCATCCAACAAGATCTGCTATTTAAAAAAATAATAAAAAGATCTACAAATATCTGAGCCAACGACACATCACTGAAGGGAGCAAGGAATGCAATACGAAATAGAAGCAACGAAACCAACACTTCCCGAACACGTGCTTTGCTTAATTTAAAGAAAATGAAATGTCACTTTGAAATACCCGTAGCACTGCCCAGATATTTCATTTCATCTTTCGCTTTAGCTTTGGGTGAGTCCTTTTTCAAGTGAAAAGAATGGCTATCTCTTGCGCTTCATTATACAGCCTTACAATTCTTGTTAGGGTCTGCACTGAAGAAGGGGTCATCCATGAGTTGTTGAGCGCCACTTCAACTGAAATTCGTCTGGTGACCCTCCAACTGAAACTCTTTATATCATTTAAGCTATGGCCCCCATTCTTGTCTTAGACACAGAAAATGCATATCATAATGTGTGTATCCATGTCGTGTTATGACAATTCACTTAAATTGTGCAAATGTGGGGAGGACAGGGGATTTAGTGCCAGAAGAGAGTGAGTGGGTGGAGGTCTCATACTTCATTGCCGATCGTCTTCATCATGCTGTTATTCATCTTCCTCTTCTTTTTTCTTCTTTGTCGTCATCATCTTTTTTTCCTTTCTTCTTCGTTTTTTTCTTTCTCCATCATCATTATCATCATCATAATCACCATCATGATCATGATCAGCATCATTAATTTCTTCTTCTTCTTCTCCTCCTCCTCCTTCTCCTCCTCCGTCTCCTCCTCCTCTACCTCCTCCTCCTCCTTCTGCATCTCCTCCTCCTCCTTTCCTCATTTTACTCCTCTTTGTATTTAACTGTCTTCTTCGTCTTATCCGTTTTCTATTATATCTTTGCTCTTTCTTTATCTTCGATTTTTCGTTTCTTGTTCTACTTCTCCCACTTTTTCCTCCCTATTGTTCATTTTGTCTTGTCAGTGAGATATTGAGAACTTTTGCTAGTAGCTAAATGATAGAGTCATTAGGAGGAAAGGAGGAAGACGGGCATGATTGTAGAGAAAGGAGGAAGACGGACATGATTGTAGAGAAAGGAGGAAGACGGGCATGATTGTAGACAAAGGAGGAAGACGGGCATGATTGTGGAAAAGGAGGAAGTGATTGTAGAGAAAGGAGGAAGGACAGGCATGATTGTAGGTCGGCAAATGTGGCGGAGGCAGCTCAGCTGGTAGCGAACTGCAATTGTATCAGAAATGGTGCCCCTAGAACATTGCTGAAGTGACTGGACAGTTGTATCAGAAATGGTGCCCTAGAACATTGCTGAAGTGACTGAACAATTGTATCAGAAATGGTGCCCCTAGAACATTGCTGAAGTGACTGGACAATTGTATCAGAAATGGTACAGTACCCTAGAACATTGCTGAAGTGACTGGACAATTGTATCAGAAATGGTACAGTACCCCTAGAACATTGCTGAAGTGACTGGACAGCACTGCCATGTCGTCTCTTATGGGTAGCTCGTGACAACCTGAATGCTGTTACTCTTATGGCTTGTGATGCATGAGACTCTAACATATTGAACTGGAAAGCATCAAGAAGAGAAAACAAACAAACGTACAAAAATGAGCATTCTCTCTTCTGTTTTGTGACGATCTTCGGTTTTAAAAAAATCAAGAAAAACAAGAAACTAAAAACAAAATATAGTTGATCTCTTTTCCTTTTGGGATCGTCTTGTGATCAGCAAATTGTTATTCTGACAGGGTTTTCCGATGGTTTCGTACAGCTGATAAATGTCTACGGCCGTTTAAACCGATGGCATTGATTCCAATAAATGTTTTCGAACGGCCTTTGCCGTGACGCTGAGGAAATTGAACATTGTATTAAGGTTGATTGATTGGGTTGACTGATGATTTGTATGCATGTGGCGTAAAGTGGATGGTGGTGATGGTGGGATGGTGTGTTGGTGGTGTGGTGGCGGTTGACGGTGGTGGTTGATTGTGTGTGTATGTGTGTGTGTGTGTGTGTGTGTGTGTGTGTGTGTGTGTGTTGTGTGTGTGTGTGTGTGTGTGGTCCAAGAAAGGATGATGTCATCAGATTTTATAACATGTATGTGCATCTGCACATGTGTATGCTAACATGCGCTTGAACGCGCACTGTCCAAAGTAAATGCATACATGTGTGTGTAGTTGTAGTAGTAGTACTTCAGTTTTACGTCTTTTTCACATATGTGATATTAGACGAGACGAGTGTGTGTGGTGTGTGTGTGTGTTGTGTGTGTGTGTGTGTGTGTGTGTTGTGTGTGTGTGTTTTGTGTGTGTGTGTGTGTGTGTGTGTGTGTGTGTGTGTGTGTGTGTGTGTGTGTGTGTGTGTGTGATTTAAAAGATTTTCTGAATACGGTTGAAATCAAAGGGTACCTTAAATGAAGTCTGAAAGCAAGCGCAGAATAGTATGCACCTCACTCTCCCTCTTCCCCCTTTACCCTTATTCCCCCAACTCCTTTTAACAAGTAAAAAAAAAGTTTAAAAGTATCTGAGAATGGCTTCCTCACTGAACGTCAAATCAGCAACGTGTTGATTTAAGCTGTACCTCTGCTTCTGTGCATGCGCGTGCACATGTGTTTCTCTCTGAGTGTGTGTGTGTGTGTGTGTGTGTGTGTGTGTGTGTGTGTGTGTGTGTGTGTGTGGTGTGTGATGTGTGTGTGTTTCGTTAAAATTACAGAGAGAGAGAGAGAGAGAGAGAGGGGAGAGAGAGAGAGAGAGAGAGAGAGAGAGAGAGAGAGAGAGAGAGAGAGAGGAAAAGAGGCAGAGATTAAGAAGGAAATAGAAATGAACAAACCAAAGAAAGAAAATGAAACAAACAAAGAAAACAAGATAAGGGATAGCAAAGATAAACGAACAAAAAAAAGCAATGCATTCTTTTCTTTTCTTCCATCTACTAAGCTGTCTCCTTTCTAGTCAACTACTTGAAATACTTTGCACATTCCTTGGCTTCCAGGCTTACATGCCCTCCAAAAATGACATGGCAAAGGAGGATAATCATTTTAGTAAAGCTAGGAACGTATGAGGATAGAAGAGTTTAGGAAGGAACCTGTGTAACTGTACACTGATACAGGAAGGAGTACACATTTACACAGGCAGCGAAGGTACCCATTGTTATTTTGTTACATTTTAAAATAGACACACATAACAAAAAGAGAGCGTGTTACAATATCAAACCAAGTTATGAAACATGTCGCATAATACCTTACCATGAATGCATCATGACATTTAAAGAAAGCAAACCCTATGGATATATTTCATTGTTATCGCGTTCCATTAAGAATTCGAGATCGCAGACAGCATGTAAACAAACAAACAAACAAACAGACGAACGAACGAACTGCCAGAGAGGCACAGGAGGCTGGGAGTATCAAAAGCATCTGACACATAGTGGAAAGAGTTTGTAGATTAGTTAAACGTTGTTTCAAACCCAGTATCAGTTCTATAACCCAGTTCTTCAAAATGTTCTGCAGTTGTAGTCCTCGCTATAATTATATTTGGCAGAGTTGACATTTCTTACTTCATCAAGTGGTACAAGTCTGCAGACATATAACCACAGTGATTTTAGTATGAACCAGTACTTGTACTGCCAGTTTCGAAGCTGTAGTGCTAATGATTCGGAGTTTCTTTGGATGGGATGCTGGAGCAGAAAAGACAGCTACCTGACCATAACGTGAATCTGGACCGCTCCAGACGGTTGCTGAATGCAACAAGATCTTGATGTCCTGTTCTTGAGGAGAATGGCTGATATTTAAAAAAAATAATACAGGGTTTTGAATGCTTTGGTTACAATTGAGTCTCACTGACTTGTTCACTTTAAACTTGAAGTCAACAGGACACTGAGAAATGCTATCTCAGACTTTAAAGATATCCCCTGCCCCCTCCCCCCAATTAGGCCAGTGAGAAATGTTGTCTTGGACTTAAGAAATATTCCCTGCCCCCTTCCCCCAATTAGGCCAGTGAGAAATGTTGTCTTGGACTTAAGAAAATATTCCCTGCCCTTCTTCCCCCCACTACCCTTCCTACCCCCCAACTCACCCCCACTCCAAAAGAAAAAGAAAAAGAAAACCCAGCAAACTAACCAAACAAAGAAAGACAAACAAACAAAAACGAGGCATTTTGATTGGATTATAACTATCATTAAAAACTATCGAATTCTACTGAAAATTCAAAGCTGTTCAAAATATATAGTCATTAAGTTTATTACTTCTCTCTAAAAAAAAATTTCTGTTTGTAATTAACTGAACGTAAACTTGTTCTTGTCCTCAGAGATGTGCAATGTCATCAGCATGTTGTGCCAGCTTAGTGGAAAACTGTAATAGAAAACACGTTCAGTAGTGAAATACAGGGAAAAGTCACACTCTGATTATGAAATAATTTACAATGTAATTAGAGTCAATATCCAAGTGAACTGTATGTGGCATGTCCGCTGTGTAATTTGGATCATGTCCGGGTGTCAAATCGACGTTCCCAAACTTAGCCATGTCACGATGAATGTATGAGATAATTATACAAGTGTATGTGCTTGCCTGCTGGAACTGATTTCTCAGTGACTAATGGACGTGCAGGAAGATGAGACACATGATATGTGGTCTTGTCGGAGCCTGCTGGGTGTAATTTGATCAGTGTCTCTGGGTGTCTTCAAATAGCGACGTTGCAGGAACGTGAGGTTATGTTCACGATGAATGATGAGGGTAAATGATTACAAGTGTATGGTGGGGTGGGAAACATCCAATACATTGTTAAGGAGAGCGTGTCAATATTAGGCAGATGTTGGATTATTTGGGTTGAGATGTATGTGTGTATGGGGATGTTTGGGGGAAGGGAGGGAAGTGATGACACTTTGTGTGTGTGGGTGTGTGTGTGGTGTGTGTGTGTGGTGTGTGTGGTGGTGTTGTGTGTGTGTGGTGTGTGTGGGTGCGTGCGTGCGTGCGTGCTGCGTAGCGCGCATCAGTGTGTGTGTGTGTGTGTGTGTGTGTGTGTGTGTGTGTGTGGTGTGGTGTGTGTGTTGTGTGGTGTGTGTGTGTGTGTGTTTTCTCCTGGGTAAGTTTTCTCCTCTTGCTTCTTCTTTCTATGGTTTTTCTCCCTCTTCGTCTCGCTTCTTTTTTCTTGAGTTGCCAGTGAGATGCTTTGAGATTAGAAAGCATTGTGGTCAGTAAGAGGAAGATGATGGGAGAAGACAGGAGTAAGAGGAAGATGATTAGATAAGACAGCAGTAAGAGGAAGATGATGGGAGAAGACAGGAGTAAGAGGAAGATGATAGGAGAAGACATAAGTAAAAGGAAAATGATAGGAGAAGACGTAAGTAAGAGGAAGATGATAGAATGCAGGAGTAAGATAAAGATGATAGGAGAAGACAGGAGTAGGAGCAGAGTGACACAGTAGTTGTGTCCTGCGTTTATTGTACTAGACATTGCGCCCCCTGAACACCACTGAAGTGACTCATCAGCAGTGCAGTGTCTCCTCCGGCATGCAGGCTGACGACAACAGAATATTATAGCTCTTTGTGAACTTGCAATGCTGAAGACTGAGACAGAGGAATGTCGCATGGCTGTGCATTTGGGAAACGCGAATGAGCAACACAGGAGTATTGCAACTGAAAGATAAAAATCGTTTGAAAAGAGAAGAGACAGGAAAGAAGGAAATAGCAAACGAATGAAACAAGACGTCAACAATACAGACGCTGAAGAAGAACGAAGAGAACACAAGACTTCAACAATACAGACGCTGAAGAAGAACGAATGAACACAAGACTTCAACAATACAGACGCTGAAGAAGAACGAAGAGAACACAAGACTTCAACAATACAGACACTGAAGAAGAACGAAGAGAACACAAGACTTCAACAATACAGACACTGAAGAAGAACGAAGAGAACACAAGACTTCAACAATACAGACGCTGAAGAAGAACGAAGAGAACACAAGACTTCAACAATACAGACACTGAAGAAGAACGAAGAGAACACAAGACGTCAACAATACAGACACTGAAGAAGAACGAATGAACACAAGACTTCAACAATACAGACACTGAAGAAGAACGAATGAACACAAGACTTCAACAATACAGACACTGAAGAAGAACGAAGAGAACACAAGACTTCAACAATACAGACACTGAAGAAGAACGAAGAGAACACAAGACTTCAACAATACAGACACTGAAGAAGAACGAAGAAACACAAGACTTCAACAATACAGACACTGAAGAAGAACGAAGAGAAACACAAGACTTCAACAATACAGACACTGAAGAAGAACGAAGAGCAAACACAAGAAGGAAAGAGGCACAAAGAAGTAAATATAGCAAAAGGCAGAAACAGCACAGAAAAAGAAAAGCAAACAATGAGAAGAAAACAAAATAATAAACAAAATAAAGGGAAGAAACAATAGAGATCAGAGAAAAGGAAATAACGAAAACCAAACAAGATGACCAATCGTTTTTTCCCTTTGTGATGGTCATGGAGTTCAGGGCCTATATCACCCAATCACCAAATTGCTCTTCTGCACAGCGTTCTGTTCTGATTTGACCACCACCTTGTGGACTGACCGCACTCAGTCCAGTAAACATCTTGGGGGGTCATTAGGCCGTGACGCTGGAGGAATGGAATATTGCGTTAAGGTTGATTGCTTGAGGGTGACAGGGTGGGGGAAGAATACACGGGCCTCTTCATTTTTTATAAGCTTTTGCTTGTTGTTACTGTCGTTGTTTTTGTTATTGTTGTTGTCGCTGTCGCTCTTTTTCCTCCTCTTTCTCTTCCTCCTCCTCCTCCTCTTCTTTCCTTTAATTTTTGTCCTCTCTTTTTTGCTC
>CM031613.1:12460452-12480452 GCA_018398815.1 Conus ventricosus
AACAGGTCTGTTTTTCAGCATTTGCTCGCTTGTTTGTTTAGGAAAACTGTAAAAATACCAACAAAACCTCGATAAAGCTATCAGCAGGAAAGAAATATGCAAATATATTAAGCCATAAACTCTTGTCAATGGCAAGATACAGCGAGAAACACAAAATTCAAATAGGTAAAAGTGACCACTAATTGTGAATGTACAAACCTAACGTCAAAGGTAAACAGGGGCTAAAGAAAACTAATATGTTAAGGGGAAAGTAGATTCATAGAAAAACAAACAGGCACCTTTCTCTGTCTGTCTGTCTGTCTGTCTGTCTGTGTGTCTGTCTGTCTGTCTCTCTCTCTCTCTCTCTCTCTCTCTCTCTCTCTCTCTCTCTCTCTCTCTCTCTCTCTCTCTCTCTCTCCCCCCCCTCTCTTTGTGTGTGTGTGTGTGTGTGTGTGTGTGTGTGTGTGTGTGTGTGTGTGTACACATGTGTGTGCACGCGAAGGTATGTGAGTGCGTCCATGTGCATGTGCATGTGTTAAGGTATGTGTAAGGGCGTTCATGCGTGTGAATGTGTTGGTGGTATATATGGGTGTACATACGCAAATATCCACTCTGCGTGTAGTGAAAGGTGGAGGGGAGGAAAAGAGTTTGGGGAGGAGAAAGGTGGAGGGGGGAAGAGAGTTTGGGGAGGAGAAAGGTGGAAGGGGGAAGAGAGTTTGGGGAGGAGAAAGGCGGAGGGGAGGAAAAGAGTTTGGGGAGGAGAAAGGTGGAGGGGGAAAAGTGTTTGGGGAGGAGAAAGGCGGAGGGAGGAGAAAGAGTTTGGGGAGGAGAAAGGTGGAGGGGGGAAAAGAGTTTGGGGAGGAGAAAGGTGGAGGGGGAAAAGAGTTTGGGGAGGAGAAAGGTGGAGGGGAGGAAAAGAGTTTGGGGAGGAGAAAGGTGGAGGGGGGGAAAGAGTTTGGGGAGGAGAAAGGTGGAGGGGGGGGGGGTAAGAGTTTGGGGAGGAGAAAGGCGGAGGGGAGGAAAAGAGTTTAGGGAGGAGAAAGGTGGAGGGGGGGGGTAAGAGTTTGGGGAGGAGAAAGGCGGAGGGGAGGAAAAGAGTTTGGGGAGCAGAAAGGTGGAGGGGGGAAAAGAGTTTGGGGAGGAGAAAAGGTGGAGGGGGGGAAGAGAGTTTGGGGAGGAGAAAGGTGGAGGGGGGAAAGAGTTTGGGGAGGAGAAGGGTGGAGGGGGAAAGAGTTTGGGGAGGAGAAAGGTGGAGGGGGCTAAGAGTTTGGGGAGGAGAAAGGTGGAGGGGGAGAAAGAGTTTGGGGAGGAGAAAGGTGGAGGGGGGGGGGTAAGTTGGGGAGGAGAAAGGCAGAGGGGAGGAAAAGAGTTTGGGGAGGAGAAAGGTGGAGGGGGGGTAAGAGTTTGGGGATGAGAAAGGCAGAGGGGAGGAAAGGAGTTTGGGGAGGAGAAAGGTGGAGGGGGGGGGGAAAGAGTTTGGGGAGGAGAAGGGCGGAGGACCAACGAGTGGAGCCAATGTAAAAAGCAGAGGAGGATTAGGAAGACATTAGTAGAGAAATAGAAAAAAAAAGATAAAGTGGGAGAGGGACCGATGAGGCTTCAGTGAGATGACGGTAAATGGAAGAAAGGAAATAAACAAAAGAAAGAGGAAAACGAATGGAAGAATAATGTGATGAAACGGGCAATAGATAGGCAGACACTTGAAGAAGAAAGAGGGAGATGGAAATGTAGCAAAAGTTCAAAGAAACCGACGAAAGAGGTAAAAAGAAGAAATAAAACGAGAGAGGAAAGCCAAGAGAATGATTGCAAAGTCTGTGTGTGGTAGTGCAAAGTGCGTATGTGTGTTTGCACGTTTCTGTGCACGTATGTGAGTGTGTGTGTGTGTGTGTGTGTGTGTGTGTGTGTGTGTGTGTGTGTGTGTGTGTGTGTGTGTGTGCGTGCGTGTGTGTGTGTGTGTGTGTGTGTGTGTGTGTGTGTGTGTGTGTGTGAGAGAGAGAGAGAGAGAGAGAGAGAGAGAGAGAGAGAGAGAGAGAGAGAGAGAGAGAGAGAGAGCACATGTGGGCGTTTGCGCGTGTGTATTCACATACGCGTTTGAGTATGTATGTTTGGGCGTTTTGGCTGTTTATTTAGTATGTTTGTTACCTGTTTATTTCAGTTAGTAAATCATCAAATCAACCTGACTTTTTTTTTAGTGTTTTATTCTTTTCAGCATTTTTCTTCTGTAACATGATCGTTTGCTTCCGGTCGTATGTCGTGTAGAAAATTGTATAATCACTGAAAAAATAATGTTTTATTTCATGTTGTATGTCATGTAGAAAATTGTATAATCACTGAAAAAATAATGTTTTATTTCATGTTGTATGTCATGTAGAAAATTGTAGAATCTCTGAAAAAAATAATGTTTTATTTGGTGTTGTATGTCATATAGAAAATTGTATGATCTCTGAAAAAATAATGCTTTATTTGGTGTTGTATGTCATGGAGAAAAGTGTATGATATCTGTGAAAATAATAATTTATTTCGTGTTGCGTGTCATGTAGAAAATTGTATGATCACTGAAAAAATAATGCTTTATTTCGTGTTGTTTGTCATGTAGAAAATTGCATGATCACTGAAAAAGTAATGCTTTATTTCGTGTTGTTTGTCATGTAGAAAATTGCATGATCACTGAAAAAATAATGCTTTATTTTGTGTTGTTTGTCATATAGAAAATTGCATGATCACTGAGAAAATAATGCTTTTTTTCGTGTTGTTTGTCATGTAGAAAATTGTATGATCTCTGAAAAAATAATGCTTTAATTCGTGTTGTATGTCATGTACAAAATTGTATGATGTCTGAGAAAATAATGCTTTATTTTGTGTTGTTTGTCACGTAGAAAATTGCATGATCTCTGAAAAAAATAATGCTTTAATTCGTGTTTTACGTCTTGTAGAAAATTGTATGATCTCTGAGAAAATAACGCTTTATTTCGTGTGTCATGTAGAAAATTGTATGATCCCTGAAAAATAATGTTTTGTTTTGTGTTGTATGTCTCCGACAATTTGTTGTTGTCGGTCAACTTGTACTTCATTCCTTGCCCTTTGTCGTTCGGGAAAAAAAAACTTTTCCTGTAGCACTGTGCTTTGGTCTCTACTCTACAACATTCAGAAAGTTGTATGGTCTCTGCTCTACAACATTCAGAAAGTTGTATGGTCTCTACTCTGCAACATTCAGAAAGTTGTATGGTCTCTACTCTACAACATTCAGAAAGTTGTATGGTCTCTTAACAATCTTATTTCCATCCATGCTCCATGTGTTTCAGAAAAGTGTGTTTGCTCCATAAGGAAAGGATGCGCAGTTCTCTGCTCTTTTTTCAGAAAGTAGAAATACTTTTGTTAGAAATAGTGTTTTTGCTCTGCAATTTGTTGTTCAGAAAAGTGTATTTTATTTTTCTGTGTTGCCTCTTTTTTCAGAAAGTAGAAATACTTTTGTTAGAAATAGTGCTTTTGCTCTGCACTTTGTTGTTCAGAAAAGTGTATTTTATTTTTCTCTGTTGCCTAACTCTGCTCATAACAGTGTGCCTTCTCTGTACAAACGGTGCTTTGTTCTCTGTCTTATGGCTTTAAGATAATTCTGTTTTCTCAGCAGAATGGTTCTTTGTCACCTTCCCTTTGTTATTCAGAATATTTACACACTTTGCAAAACCGCACTGTTTTTCCCTCCTGCCGTCATGGGGAGAAGAATGTTTTGTTTGTAAAGTAGTGCTTTTGTTTTCTGTCCTTTGTTTTGGGGAAAATAGAATCTTCAGAAATCCTGTTTTATTTCTTTGCCCTTTGCCATTCGGTGCTTTAGCACTAAGTGGTCAGTCCCGCAGAATAGTGCACTAAATGGTCAATGTTCTTTATCTTCAGAATCTTGTGCGAACTACTCGCTGGATAGTCTGTTAGAAAAAGCAGAACTCGTTGTTTCACCTTCAGGGCTAACGTCTGATGGTAAGTGTCTCTGTGGTGATGGCTTGTGTCTGTTCCTTCCGTACCGGTCATGAGAATGGCTGTGAGTGTGTGTATCCCTCTCTGTCTCTGTCTGTCTATCTGTTTGTATATGCCTCTAGCTCTGTGCGTCTGTCTGCCTGCCTGTCAGTAAAAGTCAGTCAGTCAGTCTGTCTGTCTGTCTGTCTGTCTGTCTCTGTCTGTTTATCGGTCTGTCTGTGTGCCTGTCTCTCTTTGCCTCTTTGTCTTTGTTGCTGTCCATGTACGTCTGTCTGTCCAGCTGGCTGGCTGTTTCTCTCTCTCTTCTCTCTCTCTCTCTCTTCTCTCTCTCTCTCTCTCTCTCTCTCTCTCTCTCTCTCTCTTCTCTCTCTCTATCTATCTGTGTATGTGTGTGTGTGTGTGTGTGTGTGTGTGTGTGTGTGTGTCCGCGCGTGCACTTTGTGTGTGTGTGTGTGTGTGTGTGTGTGTGTGTGTGTGTGTGTGTGTGTGTGTGTGTGTGTGTGTGTGTGTGTGAGCGTGCGTGCGTGCATGCGTGCGCCCGTGAGAGAGAGAGAGAGAGAGAGAGAGAGAGAGAGAGAGAGAGAGAGAGAGAGAGAGAGAGAGAGAGGAGAGAGAGAGAGAGATCCATGCATTAGATTTTTTTGTTAATTATCCTCATTGAAATAGTTTTTGATTGTCTTCCCTACCTTATAATTGCTCAATCAAAAAAAACAAAACAAAGCTTTTCGTTGTGTTGATTCCCTTTTCAGTGCTGTCTATTTTCTCATTGTCTCTCCATCTCAGGCTCTTTTGGTGCCATCCATTCTCCTTTGTTTTCAGTTCAGTTTGAGGCACTGGACCTTTTTCGTTCTTGGACCAAGAAACTATGGATAATCTCTGCAGACTTAGGAACCCTTTATATTGTGCCATTACTTTTTTTAATCATCAGCGAAAGGGAATGTCCTTCCATTCAAAGGAAGATTGGATTCATTCTATCAGTCGTTGATGTGAAGACAGCTGTGGTAAAAAAGGGATCTTAAAGGAAAGTAGAACTAATCGTGTGATAACGAGAAGGAAAAATGGAACCGCCTGGTTTTCATCCTGTTCCACAGAGGTTTGAATGTCTCATCTTCTGCAAATGAGATCCTGTATAATGAGCAAGAAAGGTGGAGCAGGTTTAATGTCTGGCATCCCCTGTGAATAAGATCGTAGATAAGACAGGAAAGAGGCGGGGGGGGGGGGGTCCTGGAGGAGGGGAGGGAGGGTGGGAAGTGGGACTGATGGGATGAGCAGTAACAATGTCTGTGACAGAGACTGCACCCTGGAGAGTGTTGAAAGGGAATGAAGAAACCCTGGGCAGGTTGGCCACAGAAGCACGGGCTGGCGTTGATGTCTTCGTGTATTCTGTGCCATTGGTTTTCTTGAAAGAAAAATAGCATGGGGCAGAGGAGAAGAACGGGAAACAAAGCCGGTGGTGTGGATGGGGGTGAATTTACACCACATTTGAACCATCCTTTTTATAGTTGTATTTTATTGAGTTGCCGTTGTTTTTCTTCAAACAACAAAAAGCGTGGTGCTGAACAATTAAGTAGCGGGGAAAAGCAAGTGCAGGTTATCCGTTCTTCCATCATTATGGCATAGACTTGAAATTTTAAGAAAAATTGAAGATGAAGAAATTGGAAAAGTATATATTACAAGTACGAAAACCCTTCACTAGCGGCATGAGGGAACCATCCCAATCCCTCTCGAAGGCAGATCTATATGTTTTGCCTGCTCCTAGGCCTTTCGTCCGTTGGATCGGACTCACCAGGGAGACACGGCTGATTGTGTTTGTGCTCTTGTTGTCAAATCGAGACACACCACAGTCCGTAATTCTGTGATGTTCTCACCACCGAGGGTTCAAAGAAGAATCCAACAGTACCCCCAAAGCAGCCAGCGATAAAAAGCGTAAGGCAGATGAGAAGTACGGGAGAGGAGGCAGGTGGTGGGGATGGGGGTGAAGTCACATAATAATTTTGAAACTTGATTATGGTTATACTGTGACAGGTTTCCCCGCAAATCGTCCAATAGGAATGGAACGAGGCAGGATGGGTCATTGTGATGTAGCGGTCAGCTTGGGGGATGCGGACACAGGGCCCTTGCGGCGTTTGAGTCTTATCACGGTTATTGTTTACGGAGTTTTTGTTGTTGTTAATTTTTCAGCACAGTCCAGCTCCTATTCAAAGTTGGTTTGTTACATTCTCTCCAACTAAGATGGCCCTACACGTCGTCATTTTCATCATCATTGTCAATGATGTCTACTGTCGTATTAGTCTCAGTGTCGAAAGTCAGGAGTGCATGTCAAGTCATGAGTATTAGTAAGGTCATGGACTGTCTTTACTTCGATGTGGTAGAGCTCTTTGGTGAGGGAAGGGGGGGGGGGGGGGGCTTACTTACGCTGCTTCCTTTTTTCTAATTTTTTTTCTACACACACAAATATAATTATGTATGAAATGCATCATATTTTCATATGCGTAATATTCATAGTACATATTCATATAAATGTATACGCATAGAGCAAAACGCAATGTGGAACATTACTGATCAAACGCAAATGTACAAAGAAACAAAAACTGAACACATACACACACACACACACACACACACACACACACACACACACACACACACACACACACACACACATCTTCCGATCACTTTCTTCATGGATTCATTTATTAAATGAGCTGTTCATTAATCGATTTATTAACCCATTTATTAGTTTGCTTTCTCATCGTACGGCTTTTAATCCATTCGTTTGATCCATGCGTTCATGGATTGGTTCATTGTTCCATGTGCTTATCAGTTCATCACTTGATGCGTTCATTCATTAAGAAAGAGCGGGATTATCTCTGAATGTCCTCACTGAAACGTGCGTCCACGGTTAGAAACACTTTATAGTGTGCTATTACTGTTTTATAACTCAGGATAGAGCGGGAATGCCCTGCCGTAACATGCACAGAAGATTGGATTCATTCTGTCAGCCGTTGATGTGAAGACAACGGTTGTAAAAAGAGTTCTAAAAGAAAAGTAGAACTCATCCTGTAATAAAGAGAACAGAAAATGAAATTCCCCGGTTTTCTCTGTTCCACAGAGGCTTGACTGTCCCATCTTCTGCAAGTGAGATCCTGGATGATGCCGAGAATGACGGAGCAGGTTTAATGTCTGCCATCTCCTGTGAATAGGATCTTATGTGAGAGAGAAAGACGGGAAAAGAGAGGGGGGGGGGGGGGCGGAGGAGGAGGAGGAGGAGGTGAAGGACTGATGGAATGCGCTGTAACAATGTCTGTGACAGAGACTGCACCCTGGAGAGTGTTGAAAGGAAATGAAGAAACCCTGGGCAGGTTGGCCACAGAAGCACGGGCTGGCGTTGATGTCTTCGTGTTTTCTTGTCGTTGTTTTTCTTCAACAAAAAAGTCCTGGGGGAGAGGAGAAGAACGGGAGAAGAGGCAGGTGGTGGGTTTGAGGGTGAACCAGACAATAAACTTGAAACGTTCTGATCATTGTTATACTTTGACCAGTTTCCCTGCAAATTGTATGATAGGAATTGAACAAGGCAAGAGACCAATCATTGTGATGCGGTGGTCAGTCTGAAGGATGTGGACTCGGGAGGCAGGGGGGAGTGGGGGGGGGGTGAAGGAAGGGGGGGGGGCTTTAGGGTTGGAGACGTATCAGTGTTATTATTTACAGTGGTGTGTTTTCAGCCCAGTCCTTCTCCTATTCAAAGTTGCTTTGTTACATTATCTCCAACTAAGATGGTCGTCCACACAGTCATCTTCACCATCATTGTCAATTCTGTCTGCTGTCGTGGTGGTCTCAGTGTTTACAAACGTCAGGAGTACATGTCAAGTCAATGTGGTCTGTCTTTAGTTAGAGGTGGTAGTGTTTTTTGGCGGGGGTAGGGGCGCTTACTCATGCTGGTTCCTGAGTTAAGCCATAACTGGCGTCAGTGGGGAGGGAGAGTGTGGGAGGAGGAGGGCAGGGTTCCGATGTGCTGTGATGAGTATGTTGGATCGGCACAGGCCACGCTGACCGCCACTGGCTCAGTCAGAGTGCAGTGTCTTCTCTTGTAGGTTGCCTTATTACGACCTAATAGTGATTGCTCCATGCGTAATGCTGGTGCATTGGCAGAACATCCTTAGTGTAGCTGTGTAAGCTGAATGGCGTATGACTGTGCCTTGAGCGCGTGCAGACGGGGCAGCCCAAAACGAAGAGAAATGATTCCGGGTCGCCATGGAAACTCACCGACGTGACTTGGTGACGCTGTTGTTTCCTCTCTGTTTGGAGAGCCACGTGACGACCTGATGTTGATAGCTGTCTGTGGATTAGAGCCACGTGACGACCTGATGTTGACAGCTGTCTGGGGATTAGAGCCACTTGACGACCTCAGTTTTTTGAAAACTCAACAAACATACTACGGTATTGCACACCAGCCTTTTCTGGGATTGCATTCTTCTTAAAACTGAAAAGGCAGAGGAGAAAATTTTACCACTTTCCCGCGGTCCCCTGAGGGAAAAACAACCAATTTTTCAAAAATATCGGTATATGACCAGGAGTTATATTTAGTGGTTTCCCCCCCTATTGGAGGATGTTTTCCCCCTTGGAAAATATAAGCTTGCTGAAGGCTCATTTTGAGAAGCATTTATTTATTTTTCCCCATTCACCCACTCAAGCACATACTGTTAGTTAGGCAGAATCACTACCACGCAGATATGAATGGTATCTCCCCAAAATTTCTTCAATCTAAGACATAAGAGCAAGCTTTGTTTTATAATTCCCAATATTTCTTGCAGTCATTGCAACACCAAGCTGCTCTGTAAGTTGCTGGAAACGGTGCTCGGTACTTATCCTTGGAATTTATTAGTTTGTTGTATTTTTGTCCCTTTGGGCGGATTCATTCCAAGAACTGGCCCTCAGCACTTGTGTCTTAGAGGATATCTTTTTATATTTCTACTTTTCCCCAAGAAAATGTATTTGTTTTGCTCTTTCATGATTTTTTTTTTGCTTCTTAGATGGCACCTTTGGTTAGTTTTTTAAAAACTCAACAAACATACTACGGTATTGCACACCAGCCTTTTCTGGGATTGCTTTCTTCTTAAAACTGAAAAGGCAGAGGAGTCAAATTACCACTTTCCGCGGTCACTGAGGAGAAACAACCAAGTTTCGAAATATGGGTATATAAACCAGGAGTTATATGTTAGTGAGTTTCCCTCCCTATTGGAGGGGGTCTCCCCCCTGGAGAAAATAAGCTTGCTGAGGCTCATTTTGAGAAGCATTTATTTTATTTTTCCCCTTTCCCACCCACTCAAGCACATACTGTTAGTTAGGCAAACATCTACCACTGCAGATATGAATGCGTATCTCCCCATATTTCTTCAATCTAAGACATAAGAGCAAGCTTTGTTTATAATTTCAATATTTCTTGCAGTCATTGCAACACCAAGCTGCTCTGTAAGTTGCTGGAACGGTGCTCGGTACTTATCCTTGAATTTTTAGTTTGTTGTATTTTGGTCCCTTGCGGATTCATTCCAAGAACTGGCCCTCAGCACTTGTGTCTTAGAGGTATCTTTTTTTATTTTCTTTCTATTTTCACAAGAAAATGTAGCTTGTTTTGCTCTTTCATGATTTTTTTTGCTTCTTAGATGGCACTTTGGGTTATTTTTTTTGAAACTCAAAAAACATACTACGGTATTGCACACCCAGCCTTTTCTGGGTTTTGCATTCTTCTTAAAACTGAAAAGGCGAGGATTTAAAAATTTAAACCACTTTCCGCGGTCACTGAGGAGAACAACCAATTTTCCCGAAATATCGGTATATGACCAGGAGTTATATGTTAGTGGTTTCCCTCCCTATTGGAGGATTTTCTCCCCCTTGGAGAATAAGCTTGCTGAAGGCTCATTTTGAGAAGCATTTTTTTTATTTTTCCCCTTCCCCAAAATCAACCCAATACTGTTAGTTAGGCAGAATCATCTACCACTGCAGATATGAATGCGTTTTCTCCCATTTTTCCCTTCAATCTAAGACATAAGAGCAAGTTTTGGTTTATAATTCAATATTTCTTGCAGTCATTGCAACACCAAGTGCTCTGTAAGTTGCTGGAACGGTGCTCGGTACTTATCCTTGGAATTTATTAGTTTGTTGTATTTTTGTCCCTTGCGGATTCATTCCAAGAACTGGCCCTCAGCACTTGTGTCTTAGAGGATATCTTTTTATATTTTCTACTTTTCACAAAAAAAATGTAGCTTGTTTTGCTCTTTCATGATTTTTCTTTTGCTTCTTAAGATGGCACCTTTGGTTAGTTTTTTGGAAAAAACTCAACAAACATACTACGGTATTGCACACCAGCCTTTTCTGGGATTGCATTCTTCTTAAAAACTGAAAAGGAGAGGAGTCAAATTACCACTTTCCGCGGTCACTGAGGAGAAACAACCAAGTTTCGAAATATCGGAAATTGACCAGGAGTTATATGTTAGTGAGTTTCCCTCCCTATTGGAGGATGTCTCCCCTTGGGAGAATATAAGCTTGCTGAAGGCTCATTTTGAAAAAGCATTTATTTTATTTTTCCCCATTCATCCACTCAAGCACTTTACGGGTTAGTTAGGCAGAATCATCTACCACTGCAGATATGAATGCGTATCTCCCCATATTTCTTCAATCTAAGACATAAGAGCAAGCTTTGTTTATAATTCAATATATTATAATTATATATATATATATATATATATTATATATATATATATATATATAATGCTGAACAATAAGTAGTGGGAGAAAACAAGTGCAGGCTAACATTCTTCAGTCGTTATAGTAATGACTTGGCAAAGATTTGAACTTTAAAAAAACAAAAAGGGGGGGGGGGATGAAGAAATTGGGGAGAATATAAAATAATATGAGAAGCCCTTTACTAGCTGCCTGAGGGAACCATCGTAATACCCTTTTGAAGGCACATTTATTTGTATTTTCCTGCTCCTAGGCCTTTCGTCCGCTGGATCGGACTCATCAGGGAGACACGGCTGATTGTGTCTGTGCTTGGTGTCAAATAGCGACACACCACAGTCCACAATTCTGTGATGTTCTCCCACCAAGGGTTCAAAAAAAAAGAATCCAAACCCCCCCAAAGCAGCAGGAAGGGTAAGTAAAATGGAAAAAACAAAAGGTTTGGGGAGGAAAAAAGTTGCTGAAAAATAAAAGCATATACAAACAGTATAAAATGTAGGGGACAATTTGAGCTATGCTTGAGGAAACCATTCAAGGATGCAAGGGGATCAAAAATATGGAAAGTCTGAGTGGCACTCTGCTTTCTCTCTCTCTCCTCTCTCTCTCTCTCTCTCTCTCCTTCTCTCCTCCCCTCTCTCTCTCGATTATATATATAATTTATATAATAATATAAAAATATTTATATATAATATTTATTATATATTATATTTCAATTAAACAAGCTTGCTCTTATGTCTTAATTGAAAAAATAGGGGGAGTCAATTACCACTTTCCCGGTCACTGATGGGAAACACCAGGTTTCGAATATCCCGGGATATGACCAGAGTTATTGTTAGTGAGTTTTCCCTTATTGGAGATTATAGCTTGTTAAGGCTCATTTTGAGAAGCATTTTTTTAATTTTCCCCATCCACCCACTTGAGCACATACTGTTAGTTAGCAGTATTAACTCCACTGCAGTATAAAGCTTATCTCCCCCTATTTCTTCAATCTAAGACATAGAGCAAGCTTGTTTTATTGAATATTTCTTGCAGTCATTGAAACCCAAACTGCTCTGTAAGTTGCTGGAATGTGCTCAGTAGTTTCCTTGGAATTTATTAGTTTTTTGTAATTTAGTCCCTTTTTCAGATTCTCCAAGAAACTGGCCCAAACACTTGTGTCTTAAGAAGTTATCTTTTTAAATTTTCTAAAATTATTCACAAGAAAATGTAGTTGTTTTGTTCTTTCATGATTTTATTTGCTTCTTGGTGGCACTTTTTGGGTTTGGGTTTTTTTAAACTCAACTCACATACCGGTTTGCACACAAGCCTTTTGGGATAGATTCTCCTTAAAAGAAAAAGGTAGAAGGAGTTAATTACCCTTTCCGCGGTCCGAGAGAAACAACAGTTCGAAATATCGGTTAAACAGGAGTTATTTTGTTGGTGAGTTTCCTCCCATTAGATTATAAGCTTGTTGAAGGCTCATTTTGAGAAGCATTTTTTTTATTTTTTTCCTATCACCCATTGGCAATCCTTTTGGGCAGTATTAACTACACTGTGATATGAATGCTTATCTAATTTCTTAATTGGGGACATAAGAGCAAGCTTTGTTTAAAAATTCAATATTTTTGCAGTCATTGCAACCCCCAAAAGTGTCTGTAATTTGCGGGAATGGTGTTTCAGTATTACCCTTGGGAAATTTTTTTTGTTTTTTATTTATATATATATATATTAGCCTGAAAAGGGACACTGCCCACTGCACTTTTTTTTACTTTCCCTAAACGCCCAAAGGTCAAGGGGTGTAATTGTCTTCGAAAAATCTTATAAAAGGCGAAAGATAGAAATAAAAAATCAAAAACCTTTGCTTCAAAAATGTAAAAAAATTTTTTACACATATGTAAAAATACTGTGGCGGGAAACCTTTAACCACACACAAACCCACCCAAACACCACACACACACAACACACACACAAACAAAAACACCCCAAAACCCACACACGCGCGCGCGCCCCCCACCACACCCACGCAACACACCACACACACCAACACCCCACAAACAACAAAACACACACGCGCGCGCGCGCGCGTGCGCCCACACTTTTCTCCTGACAATTACAAAAGTGTGGTACAAAAAAATTTTAAAGCTTAAAAATTTGGGGCGTCTCAGTTTAATTGCCCATTTTTAAAAAGGGCGGGGACAGCCCATCGTAAAAAAATAAATAAAGGTATTTACCTTTTTGATTTGTAAAAAACGTTTTTTTTAAATTACTTAGTTTTTTTTTTCTGTTAAAAAGGGGCTTCTGTATGAACTTCGCAAGGGGAGGGGAGCAATTCTTCTTTTCAATGCTTAACCCCCAAATAGTATTGGGGGCCTCCCAACATTTTTTTTGGGAAAACTTTACTTTTAAATTTTTTAAATCTTTAACAACTAAAAATAAAAAACAAAAAAATTTTCTTATTCCCCTTTGAATGCATGATGTTTTTTAAAACGAGTACACAAATTTTTTAATTTTAAACGCTTTAATTTACCATCTTTTATTATTTTTGGGGGCCCAAAAAGTTGGGTTTCTAAATTCCAAATGTTTCCTATGCATTTTTGAAAAAGAAAAAACAAAATTTTTTCTGTCGGGAAAATACTTTTAAAGAATAAACCAAGGGAATATTTTTTTCATTTTCCTCAATTTTGGAGTCCCAATTTTTGTTTAAAAACCTTTGATAAAATTTACGATCCCTTGAATTTGATAAAAATTTCCCCTTTCGTTCCCCACTCTTGAAAAACCCAAACAAGACAAACCCGTTCACAGAAAGAAATTTTTTTCCTGACTGCCCCAATTTGGGCTTTCCTCCCTAGACTGTGGATTTAACATTTTATAAGCTTGTCTGATGGGGGGGTTAAAGGGAAAGTCGTTTAAAAACTTTATCCAGTATTTAATGAACTTTAAAAGTCCAAAAGAGAGCAAATCCCCGTTTCCCCAAAAAATTTTTAAGGAATTGGATGAATGAATTGGAAAAATCAGAAATCTTTTAAATAGAAAAAGTTTTGGAACTTTTTCCCATATAAATTTTTTCCCGAAACCCCCAAATTTTTTGCGAAAAGTTTCATGGGTTGTATTTGGTGTAAAAAAATTTCCAAAAAATGAGAAATAAATTTGATCTCAACTTCCTTTGGATTCAAAATTTTAAAACCCCCTTTTTTTCCCTTTTTTCCCACATTTTTGCATCCAGTTTTAAAAAATTTTTAATTTGGTTGTAAATACCATCCCTAAGTATTGTATGCTTTTGGGAAACTTTAATTTCCCAAGTTCCCTACCGCCATTTTTTCCTTTTCGAAAAAAGGGGGACTCCCTTACAAAACACCATTTTATTATTTTTTTAAAGATTGCCCGGGTCGTTGTAATTTTTTCCCTTGGTTTAAAAGCGTTTATTTTGATTCTGCAAAACCCAAAAAACAGTTGCTAAAAGAAAAATTCTTTATCATCTGAAAATTTAACGCAAAAATTTTTCGGAGTTCCAGGTACAATTTGGATTCCATGTTTTCCCTTTTTCGACATTTCTTGGTGGGCCCATTAAAAAAAGAAAAAACATCGGGGGGACTAAAAAGACCCCTTTGTTTTACACCCGGGGACAACCAAAATATTCAGAATAATTACTTTTTTAAATTTCCCAAGAAAGGCCCAGAATCATAAACCCCCCTCAGAGCAAGTACTTTTCCCCTTTTTTTTACCAGATTCTAAGTACAGGCCTTTTAATTGTTTCTGTTCACAGAGTCAAAGGGCCCTTCTTTAAATTTCAAAAAAGGCCACGTACAATTGGAATTTTTCATAAGTATTTTGGCCCAGTGCAACAGAGAAAATATATGACCCAACTTTTATAAAAACCCTTCCCTTAAATCCTGCTTTTTCTTCAATCTTTTTTTCCTTCTCTCTCACCCCAAATTGGTTTAAACCCTTCTTTTTTTAAAGGGGGAGTGTATCCTTACTAACCCACTAGTTAAAGAAATTTCCCCCTTTAGTTGTCGGGTTTAAATTTATATCCCCTTTTTTTGTGGAAAGGCCAATGATAGTTTTGCACCAATCTGGGGGAAAAGGGTTCCACTTATAAATTTAATTTATTGAAAAAATAAAAAAAATTTTGTCAGTTACATTGTATTTCCTTGTTTGGATTCCCCAAAAAAATTTTGTCGGCCCCCAAAACCCTTTTATTGGTTTTTTCAATTTCTTAAACCCCAACTTCAATTTTCTTCTTTTGTTATTTGATATGGAAAGGGGTTCATTCCCATATCTTCTCCATCACTGTCTTCAAAGTATCCAATGAATGCTTGGGCGGGAATCGAAAAATTAAAACACGGGAATTTGCTCGTAAAACGGGTTAAATTTACTGTTTTTGTTATACACAATTTTCTTTCTTTTAACTGATCTTATAGTTCCCCAAAAAAACTTTGGGTCGTTTTGTTTTTTTTAGTCCTTGTAATTTTTTCTCTTTTCCCTTTTTTTTCTCTTTTCCCCAGATTACAAAAATCTTTCTTTCTTCAACTTTAAAAAGTTGTTTTTTTTTTCCCTTTTTCTAGTTTTGTTTTAGTTTTTTGAAATTTCGGAAAAAGGGTTTTCCCCAATCTCTTTTTTTGTCCCCTTTTAACATAAAAACCATTCATAAAATTTTGTTTTTTTTTTTTGCCAACAAATTTGGGATCATACAAGCGGCAGCCCCTTATGTGCATTAAAAAAAGAGTCAACAGAACTTTTTTTAATCTTTTTTAAAAAGGGAAATTATGCTTCTTCTATGAAATTGTTTAAAAGGGTCTGAAAAATTTAAATTTTCATCTTTATATATTTCTGATCCCTTATTGACCGGGAACCCCCTTTTCCTTCACCCACCTGTGGCACAGAAGTGAATCATTTTCTACACAGCCATTTTTCCAGTAAAATTCCACAGGTAGGTCCCAAAAAAAAAGGTTGATCCCCAATTTTTTTACACCACAAAAGGGTTTTACCCTTTTTGACACAAAAAAAATTAATCCAAAAACACTACTCCCTTTTGGGGGATAAAAGGGAAAGTTCTCCGTCTGGGGTCCATTGCACAGCCCCATTCAAAATCAACAAACCCAAACAGAAAAAAAAGGTCAAACAATGACCTCCCAAAAATTATTTTTTATTGTGTTTTTGGGTTTAAACGCTCTAGAACAAAACCCTTTTCATCATAATCATCTCTCATGTCATAATTAAGCATGTTTTCCTATTTGCTTTTTTCCTAGCCTTTTCTGGATTCATATCACCCACAAAAGGGCAAATAACACTCTTTGTAAATTTTTTTGTAATACATTTTTTTTAAAAAAAGGGTTTTATCCATTTTAAGTTCTTTTTAAATTGTAGGCAGGTCCCTTCAGGTACAAAATAACATGAATCTTTTAAAATTTTTCTTTGTTCAGTCCAAAAACAAAATTTATCAATTTTAAAAAAATAAATTTATCACATTCGACCTTAATTGTGAAAAAAAACTTGAAAAATTTATTTCGTATTGAACAATGTGAACCTGAGTTTCTGCCGGGGGAACCCGATAACTTTCTTGCGGAGCATAGAATTTTGCAAATTCAATAAAAACAAAAATGAAATCGAATGAGTATCAATAAATTTTTTCTGTCAGACAAACAAAATCAAAAAAAGGAAAAATAATTTAATTAAAAGGGGGCATCTGCAAGTTTTTTGTACAAATTTTTTATGTTATACGAAAAGAAAGGGTTAAATCTTTGATGCAATGATTCCCCCCTGTCCTAGTTAGGTGAAAATTTCGAGAGGCGCCAAAAAACGGAGGACTGCCGGGTGTCCATTTCTGGCATCGCCTGAGCTGTTCGTTCGGGTTGAACGAACCCCCCGCGCCCAAAAATTGTGCAGAAAAACCCTCTGGCCCCCGCCCGCGCTAAATGTATCGCCCGCTGTTTTTGCACGCGGGGACCGGGTTTCCCCGCTTACCCTTTTGTGGGTTAGCCTGGCCCCTGTGCTGTCCCCGGGTCTCGGCGTCGCTTTGCACGGACGGAAAATCAGTTTCAGGGTCAGTCACAAAAAGCAAAAGGGGGATTTTCCTAGCCCAAAGTTGGGGCCCGTGGGTTCAGGGGATTCCCGATGTGGGCGTCATCTGGCTGGGTGGGTCGCGGGGGTTTTTCGAGAGGGAGGGAAAAAGGGTGGCCCACTTCTGTCGATCAGCTGTGCGGGTGGGAAAAACCCCTTTGGGTGGGGAACCCTGGTGGGGGAAACCCCCGGCTGGGGAAAATCCTGGTGGGGAAAATCCTGGCTGGGGGAAAACCCCGGGTAACACTAGGTGGGGCTGCTAGCACTTCCATGGGCCCCCGGGGTCGGGTTTTTCGAGGGCCGGAAAGTCAGTTACTCGTACAAAGAAAAGGGTTATTTTTCCCCCCCCCTCTTGGCAGTAGCAACCAAAATCTTCTTGCCCCTTGTGGGAAGGGTCATTGGGAATCTGACCCCTTTTTTTTTCTAGATTGCTCCTGAGTGCTTTTTTGGGGTTGGGGAAAACCCTTTTGTCTTTCAATTTGTTTCAGTTTTAAAATATAGGCCCGTATTTTACCCAGGTTTTAGCTTGTCCCAAAAGAGGGGCTTGCGTTTGGTTTCCCCCCAGGGTTTTTATTGTCCACACTGTTTTAAGTTGGGCCCCCACAGCCGTGACATGCATTTTTAGGCCCCTTTGTCCCCTGAAAGGGGCCACACCAAATATACGTAGATTTTCTCGTTTTTTTGAGTGGGCTTCTAATTTGTAAGTCGTCGTATAGTTTTCCCAAATTCTTCCTTCAGTTCAGGAAAATCTGAGATGACAGATGGGCCAAATTTATTTCTTCTTTCCCCTGTTCACCATGAAAGGGTTTCCCATTTCAGCAGGGCATTAAACTTTTTTCTCTGTTCAGAAAAACCTTTTCATTTTGGTTCCAGTTTGCAACAACGTTTTGGGTTTAAAATTTTTTTACATCTTTTTGGGAAAATTGGTTTCAGATTGTCTTTTTTGGTGTTTAACCGATTGTACAAGCACGTTTTGTTCCCAAAGTTCCCCCCTATCCCGTTTCATTTTGGGCGTTTTGCTCTCGTTGTGGGGCTGGTTTTTTGTAGTATTTTAGTGAGGGGAAAAACAGGACAAAAAAGCCTTGCCCCACCCCTGTTTTGTTGGAAAATGTCAGGTCCCGCTTCAAAGTGATTTGGGACACCTTTTCCCTTTTTCTCCTCGCCCGCGCGGAAAGATCAGGCCCCGGGTTGACCCGAAAGTCGGGCCCCTCAAAGGATTTTCCACATGACAGCACAGCGTTGGCAGCACAAGGGGACGGCACTAACACATGTGGGCACTGTATGAATGGGCCCTTTATGTTCAGGAAAACCCCGTTTTTTCCGTGGCGGGATTTTTTCCAAAAAAGTTTTCTCCCCCGAGGGTTTTCCCGCCATTTCACAGTTTTTGTTTCCTTTTAAATGTTTGTAAACACACCAAAACCCGTCCCGCGCCCAGGGAAGAAGACGTACAGAAAAAAAACATCGCCCCAGTAAAAAACATTTACACGCCAAAACCGTGACACGCAGCTGTGACGTAAAAGTTGCCCCGATTTTTAGTGATGCACAAAAACACCCTTTTTTGGCCCTCCCCAAGTTTTTTGTCTCATTTTGGCTGTGAGTTTGGTTTCTTTAGCTTTAAAACGAACCCCCCCTGCACACAATAACTTTCAAATGAAAGTTTGGGACGCCCGGGGTAGGTTCTTGTTGAGAAAGGTTGCGGAAGGGGGTAGTTCGTCGCCATTTTGCGATTTCCCCTATATATATATTATTTGAGAGGGGAGAAGGGGAGAAAGAGAGAGTGAGATAGAGAGAAGATGGGGAAAAGGGGGAGAGAGGAGATGAGAGAGAGAGAGAGAGATCAGGAAATTGAAGATGCCCTAAACCCTTTTTTTTAAATGCTCAACCCCCTTTGGGGAAATAAACAACGTTAGGGTTTAAAAAAAGTAAGGGAATCTTAAAAATTTCTAAAATTTGGGTTTTGAGGGGCGTTGCCCCGTCTCAGTGATGGGCGGGCAACGCGCTCGAAACAAATTTTGGGAATTGTTTTTAAAATTTTTCCCCTTTCTTTTTTTTAATTTTATATATATTTTATATATATATATATAATATTTTATATTAAAATATTTTTTTCAAAAAATTCCTTCCTTACTAAGTTGTTTATTTTTCGATTTAAATTTAATCCTTTGATTGTTCGTTTTTCATTGTACTATTTCTTTATCCATTTTTTTTTGATCCCTTCGGGGGGATTCGTTTTATTTATAAAAATTTACTTTTTCATTCATCGATTGATCCGTTCTTCATTGGAAAGTTTGGGGGGATTTGCGGAATGCCAAACTTAAAAGCATTTTTACCTTTACACGGGGATGAAAATTTTTGTCCCTAACTTGTTAATGGGGTTTGAGGGGAACGTCCCCCTAAAAATCGCAAGGAAGATTGCCTTTATTCTCTCAGCCCTTTGGGTTTAAGGAACCATCGCAAAAGGGATCTTAAAGAAAACAAAAAAATCATCCTGTAATTTTTTTCCCCGAAAACGGAAAACCCTGCTTTTCTTTCTTTTCCCAGAGGCTTAAATGTCCCCTTTCTGCAAATGAGATCACGGTGTCCCAGAAGGACGGAGCAGATTTTTAAAGTTTTGGCATTCCCCCGTGGGAAAAGGATCTTAGATGAGAGAGAAAGATGACCAAAAAAAAAAAAAAGGGGAAGGGGGGGGGCTCGGGGGGGAAGGGGAAAAAGGGTGATGGGAAAGCGCAAATAACAAAGTCTGTGCGAGACTGCAGCCTGGAGAGGGGTTTTAAAGGAAATTTAAAAACACCGGGCCCCTTGGCCCCAGCCCCCGGGCTGGCGTTGGGGGTTTCGTAGTTTTTGTGTCGGGTTTTTTTTCTGAAAAAAAGTTTTTTTAAAAAAAACCCGGGGCAAAGGAGAAAAAACGGGAGAAAGGGGGGGGCGGGAAAGGTGGGGGTGGAGGGGGGAACTCCCCAAAAAAAAATCTTTGAATTTTCTTTTTATTGTTATATTTTGATCATTTTGCCCCACAAGGTGTCAGATGGACATGGAATGGAGGCAGGAATTGTTATGCAGTGGTCAGCCTGCAGATGTGAACTGGGGGATTTGGGGGTTGAGTCCCATTGGTGTTGTATGTTTGTGGTGATTGTATTCCAATCCTATCCAGCTTCTATCAAAGTTATTGCAACCACTAAACGCTCAAACAGAAAGAAAGGAACCACAGGGTCGAGTTTCATCCAATCAATAGATGCAGCTCTTAATGTTGATTGATACTTCAAGCCATATCCGCCAGCGCA
>CM031613.1:12485452-12490452 GCA_018398815.1 Conus ventricosus
TGGCTCGCTATAATCGGTGCAGTTGTGCTTTTGAGCAGCTGCAGATTGACTTGGAAGCAACAGGTTGGTGGGTAGCTGGGGAAAGAGTCCGTCTGTTGATTACATGTCTTCAAGAACATGGAGAATGCGACAATCTCCTCATGCTAAAGGTGAACTTTTCCCACTCCGTCAAGCTGCTCTTGAAAGTCAATCAATGGATTAGATTTCATTGGAGACAGAGACAAGAATGGACTTTTCTTGTTGACCGTTTCGTGTGTCCACAGAAGGTCAGTATAAATAGTTTGTTGGATGTGGAGGAGGGTCAGTGTGAATAGTTTACTGGATGTGGAGGAGGGCCAGTGTAAATCGTTTATTGGATGTGGAGGAGGGTCAGTGTAAACAGTTTATTGAATGTGGGAGAGGGTCGGTGTAAATAGTTTGCAGGATGTGGAGGAGGTTCTCATCAATCCCCGCATTGCAAAGACTGGGTTCTTTTGTTGACGTCATCGGCAGCCGGTGGTGGGGATGGGTGGTTATTTTGGGGCTGTTGGACAACTTCGCTTGAATTGAATTGGTTTCGGGTTGATCTGTGCTTATGACAGTTGCTGAGAGAGAGAGAGAGAAGAGAGAGAGAGAGAGAGAGAGAGAGAGAGAGAGAGAGAGAGAGAGGAGAAGAGAGAGAGATCACAACTCAGAAGACTTTTATTCGATAAAGAATTGAGATTTTAAGCAAAGCCTCTTCTTCCAACCTGTCCTTGCTAAGCTAAATTATGCAGTGAGATTCAAAGACAATACAATGAAAGGAAATAGTAAAAAGGAAACAGAAAAGAAACCAAAAACACACTGGCACACATTATTATGAAATAGATGATTCACACACACACACACACACACACACACACACACCACACACACACACACACACACACACACACACACACACACACACACACACACACACACACACACACACACACACACACACACACACACACACACACACACCACACACACACACACACACACACACCACACACACACACACACACACACACACACACACACACACACACACACACACACACACACCACACACACACACCACACACACACACACACCACACACACACACACACACACACACACACACACACACACACACACCACACACACACACACACACACACACACACACACACACACACACACACACACACACACACACACACAATTTTTATGCAAAGGCTTAACAAATGCATGCATATATACGCAGTTATAACATGCAGACAACAGCAACAACAAAATGGAGTGGGGAAGGGGACGTGAGACAAGGGAGGATGGGTGTGTGTGTGTAGTGTGGGGCAGCGGTTGGGAATGGAAGATAAAAGGGTGGTTAGATAAACAGTACAACATGCCAATATTTGCTGTGTGTTTGTGATTGTAGGTGGAGTTCGCGACCAGACGAGAATGATGATGGCGATGGCATTGGCATGAAACACAATACAGTATTCTAAGAGAAGCAATTCTCCTCACTGAGTAAGGACAGTTAGTGGTAACATTTGTTGACATACCCAGTACAGTAACAACGTACACATCTGTACTTGCTGATGATATCAGTTACTGCAGCAAAACACTTCTATAAGACAGCGTAATCTACGTCAAAGAGTCATTGAAGGTCCTTTTTGAAAGTGTGTAGTGAACGGCACAATTTTAGGTTTGGGGGAAGAGAGTTCCAAACGGCTGAACCTGAAAATGCAAAACTAGTTTTGAACACGTCGATCCGAGTACGTGGTAGAATATAATCGTTAGACCCCTATCGACATGAGGCCTTAGTAAGTAAATATCTTAGGTATTGTGGGACCAGAAAATTGTGTACTTTATACATAAGTACAGCTTTGTTGAAATCTAGTCGTGCTTGCAGCGGCGTATGTTTCATTACGCCTGCTTTTCGGAGTTGATAAGGAGGAATCTGGCAGCATTATCTTTGCCGCTCTTCTGTACATTGACTCTAGCTTTCTATGTCGACTTTGTGCTGCACAGTCCCAGACTACAGATGCATAGTTGATGTGAGAGAGACAGCGAACCTGGAAAAAACATTTTTCGCATTAAGAGACTGCAAGCCAGCTTGTTAACGACAGCTTCAGTGTGGGACTGCCACTTCAGTCCCTCGTTCACCATCGCTCCCATGACTCGCTGCTTATGGACTCGTTCTACTTCAGTCCCTCGTTCACCATCACTCCCATGACTCGCTGCTTATGGACTCGTTCTATGGCGTTGCCATCTTAAGTCAGACCTAGAATTAGAGTTTCTGTTTGGTGTTTCTGTCTAGAGGTGGAGTTTCTGTTTGGTGTTTCTGTCTAGAAGTGGAGTTTCTGTTTGGTGTTTCTGTCTAGAGGTGAATGCCATGAGACTTAGAGTGTCTGTTTGGTGTTTCTGTCTAGAGGTGGAGTTTCTGTTTGGTGTTTCTGTCTAGAGGTGGTGTTTCTGTTTGGTGTTTCTGTCTAGAGGTGGAGTTTCTGTTTGATGTTTCTGTCTAGAGGTGATTACCATGAGACTTAGAGTTTCTGTTTGGTATTTATGTCTAGAGGTGGAGTTTCTGTTTGGTGTTTCTGTCTAGAGGTGATTGCCATGAATTTTATCCTCTCAGGATGGACTGTCATGGAACTATAATTACACCAATCCCAGACACGTTTACACTTTGCTGTAGAGCTTTTTGGATTATCGATAAGTCCACTGCGCTGGAATGAAGGGAACTTTCATCAGCAAAATGGTCACACAAGACATTCGGATGTGAAATTGATGATGGGAGATCATTTATAAACAAACGGAATAGAAGCGGCCATAGAACAGATTCTTGGGGCACTCCAAGTTTTGTAATCTTTCTAGATTTGAGAGAGAGACAGGCAGAGACAGAGGCAGATAGAGACAGAGACGGAGACAGAAAGAGAGAGAGAGAGAGAGAGAGAGAGAGAGAGAGAGAGAGAGAGAGAGAGAGAGAGAGAGAGAGAGAGAGAGAGAGAGAGAAGAGAGAGAGTGACTGATCGATCTTTGATATTCAAGAATGAAGATTTTAGGCCGAGGCTTAGTGCTACAACTGTCCTTGTCATGCATGCAGTATTTCAACACAGGTCATTCATACTGACAGTTCAACATAAACAACCCTTGAATGTGATTCTACGGTGACAAGCAGGCTGTTCATAAATGTGATGATGCCATGGTGGGTAGTTACACGGAAAAACAAAAACAGAGAGAAAGAGAGAGAACAGAACAGAACAGAACATAGTTTTATTCAGTAATGCCAAAGCCCCATTTGAAGGGGTGTGAACATTGATAGTAGACATAATAAGACAAATTCGAGAAAGAGAGACAATGACAATGACAATGAATACAGTTTAATGTCATCAGCAAAACCTGCTATTTGGCATAGGGAGCACTGCTTGAACAAAATTAAGAAAAATCAAAATTAAAGAGAATCAGAAAGCAAATAGAAATTTGTAAACACCATAGATAGCAAGCGACCAGCAGGCCTTTTCAATAAGTTGAGAGGACAACAGTATTTAAAAAGAAAGAACATTAATTCGACTTAAGTATTGAAAAGCTTCCTTTTTCGAAGGATATTTGCTTCTGCAATAAATTTAGCAATAGATTTTAAATTGTTTTCACTATCACTCTGTAACAGAGGGACTAAGTCACGTTCTTCTGCTAATACTGATTTAAAGACATCGCATTTTCCCCGTACCTTTTCATACACCTCACACTGAAAGAAAAAGTGAAATTCATCTTCTATATTTTTTTTTTTTACAAATTGGACAGATACAGTTACGTTCATCATTAAATATACCATACCATCTTTCTTTAGCATATAGACCAAGGGTCCTTGTTCGAAAGCGTGCTAATGAATCCCTATGCCATTTGAGAGAGAGAGAGAGAAGAGAGAGAGAGAAGAGAGAGAGAGAGAGAGAGAGAGAGAGAGAGAAGAGAGAAGGGGGGCAGGGGGGAGGAAAAAAGGGAGGGAGAGAGACAGGATGGTAGATAGGGGGAGGGGATGAGGGACGGGAGAGAATGTAAAAGTGGGACTGAGAGGTTACGTGTTCAGACGGTGCCTTCAATGTATAGTCTACAGAAGACTTTGCAAATGGCCATTAATGGTTTTAATTGAATAATCAAATGATCAATACATAAAATGTTTCTTGATATGTTCTAACATATACGTATTTTGTACAATCGATGGAAGAGAGTTCCAGACATATGGTCCAGAGCAAGCAAGGCTTGTTTTCTAATGATCCATTCGTGGGTATGGGAGAAGGAATTTCATTGAGCCAGAAGAACTATACTGTCTTGCAAGTACTATATAGGGCATTAATATAAGATCGGATGGGATGGTTTCTGTCGAAATTAAGAGAGAGGAAGAGACACAGAGACAGTGACAGAGACAGACAGACTAAGACAGAGAGAGACAGACATACGAACAGACAGACGTAAAGACAGACAGACAGGGACAGACAGTCAGACAGAGAGAGGCAAGCGATCGACGTACAATGTTTACGTTCAAGTACGTCTCTGATTTACTTTGTTTTAGTTTCATTTAGTTGTGTTCCGGTGAATATGTCACGCATTCGAACGCCTGTGCGTGCAGGTGCCTGTACTTGACTTTGTGACAGATGGCGTGCATACACTTCCGTGTTGTCGGCATGTGGAGCCGGAATAGCTCAGTTGGTAGAGCGCCTGACTCGTAATCTTGGTGATCCTGGGGTTGCGGGTTCGAACCTCCGCCTGGGCGTTTCGGTACAGGGGGATTTTTCCCTCGGAGTTAACATTGGTTCTGACTCCATTTCCCATACAGTCCTTCGAATGAGACTATAAACCGAGGTTCCGTGTGTGAACGCATGCATAACATCTTGCACACACGTAAAATCCCATCACCAACTTTCGGAAGAGTAGGCCAGTTTGGCCGCTGGTATGGATGACACGTTACACATAGCATGCACCCTGCGTGAGAAATGGAAAGAATGAAGGAAGTA
>CM031613.1:12495452-12497952 GCA_018398815.1 Conus ventricosus
CTCTCTCTCTCTCTCTCTCTGAGGGGTGGGGGAGAATAAACTGAATGGGAAAAAACACAATTTATAGGAGAGAGAGAGTAAGAGAGAGAGAGAGAGAGAGAGAGAGAGAGAGAGACAGACAGACAGACAGACAGACAGACAGACAGACAGAAAGTCTTATTCTGTTTAGCTAATACATTGCCACACAAGCTTTTCAGTCCTACGGCTGGTGAAAATCTCTTGGAAATGCATACGGTCAGGCCTGTCCGTGTGGAACCTACTGTCTGGCACATTTAGTGGACACAATGGTAGAGCCGCTTATGGACATAGAGTGCCTGTGGCACTGCACGTGACAATGGTATGGCAGCTAATGGACACAGAGTGCCCGTGGCACTGCACGTGACAATGGTATGGCAGCTAATGGACACAGAGTGCCTGTGGCACTGCACGTGACAATGGTATGGCAGCTAATGGACACAGAGTGCCTGTGGCACTGCACGTGACAATGGTATGGCAGCTAATGGACACAGAGTGCCTGTGGCACTGCACGTGACAATGGTATGGCAGCTAATGGACACAGAGTGCCTGTGGCACTGCACGTGACAATGGTATGGCAGCTAATGGACACAGAGTGCCTGTGGCACTGCACGTGACAATGGTATGGCAGCTAATGGACACAGAGTGCCTGTGGCACTGCACGTGACAATGGTATGGCAGCTAATGGACACAGAGTGCCTGTGGCACTGCACGTGACAATGGTATGGCAGCTAATGGACACAGAGTGCCTGTGGCACTGCACGTGACAATGGTATGGCAGCTAATGGACACAGAGTGCCTGTGGCACTGCACGTGACAATGATATGGCAGATAATGGACACAGAGTGCCTGTGGCACTGCACGTGACAATGGTATGGCAGCTAATGGACACAGAGTGCCTGTGGCACTGCACGTGACAATGGTATGGCAGCTAATGGACACAGAGTGCCTGTGGCACTGCACGTGACAATGGTATGGCAGCTAATGGACAGAGCCTTGACAGCCTTCATAAATTCCTCTGTTCAAGAGAAAAATTATACCAGTGTTTGTGTTAAATCAAACAAACGCTGTTTGTAGACTTTAATTATTTAGTAGGCCCTTGCGTCATGGATACTATTCATATGTAAAATACATATTCATATATCATGTGTCCATGTAGGTTGCCGCATTTCTTTGTCATGGTTTATTTATGAATACGGAATGCTATATAAAGTGTTCTAATGTAAATCATGTAGAGCTTATTTTAGAAGATTTGTACTTCAGTGTAAACCTTCACATGATGTAAACAAATGATATTTAGAATAATTCTTTGTGCGTCCGCCAAAACCAAAGATAAGTTACAAGACAAAACACGACGCGTTTTGACCGCTTAGGTCTTCTTCAACCAAGATAAACAACATTAAGGACAATGAACACGAAGAATGAGCAATCCCTTATCTTCTCATGTTCCACGCAAGATCATCGTTGTCTGGGACCACACACTCGAGTTTCAACCGCTAAATCGAAGTGTCCGTAAAAGTGGTGCTCTAATTTCCTAACAAACGCTGGAGGTGTCTGTATCTCTCGGGCTTATTTAACGCTCGGGATATATTATGAAGGTAAGCTTAGAGTACAGCCCTGTCATGCAGTCTTAGACCAGGATGGAAATCCGTAGCATCATCTTCATCATCCTTACTCTCATCGATCAACGTAAAAACAAATTTCAAATTCTGTGGCCGTTCATGCCCAGCTCTCATGCTGACCTCAGTTTCGATGTCCACCCCACGTCTGTGGCCTTGGATTGATTCCGACGGGGTCACCGGTATTGACAAATTCATGGGAGCTGTCGTTGGACGGACGTGGTGGCACCCTCCGGAGGGAGGGCTCACTCGCGCCGGCTCCTCGACTCAGCATTTATTGTTCAGAACAACGTATTTGTACTGCATTGCACTATGTTTCTCTGCCATTTTGTCACTCAGAAAATAATATTTTCTTTGTGAAATGGAACTTTCTTGTTTTACGGGCCTTGTCGTTTAAAAAAAAAGTGTGCCCCAAAAATCACTATTGTCTTCGGCTCTTCGGTGAAAAAAAAGAACAGTAAAAAGCGGGCTGGGATATAACAGTCCTGTCCCCTTCGGCGCTTAAGGACGAAGTGGTCAAGGTGTCTGAACAGAGCGGTGAATGGTTTTAGGACAAAGTGGTCAGGTTGTCTGAACAGAGCGGTGAATGGTGTTTTAAGACGAAGTGGTCAGGTTGTCTGAACAGAGCGGTGAATGGTTTTAGGACGAAGTGCTCAGGTTGTCTGAACAGAGCGGTGAATGGTGTTTTAGGACAAAGTGGTCAGGTTGTCTGAACAAAAATGGTGTTTTTTTCAGATCCTGTGCAAACTGGTCTGTGGAAAGTCTGTCAGAACAATATGGTGCTCTTTTTTTTGTCCTGAGGGCCGACCACTGTTGCTGTCTCTGTAATGCTAGCTGCCTTCTGTCTCTCTCCTCCACTGGTCTTC